>OU015756.1:70008259-70022259 GCA_907169655.1 Acomys percivali
TTTTTTTTAATCAAGGAAAAAATGGTGACGCTCTTAAGGGGGCCCAAATATTAAGAGAGATGTTGATGCACAGTATTGCTTTTAGATTAACTCACTCAACATAGTAAGAGACCTGGATAACTTGCCCCAACAATGACAAGGCAAGTTGAGTGATATTGGCATGAGGAGGGAAATCATGTACCACTTAAAACTTGTTAGCCAATTTGATTGGATAAGGGGAGAGACAAAAAAGTCATACCACAGCACCGGATGAAAAATTAAGAACATAGGACACCAAAGCATACATGAGAACATCCCCCGATGGGCTCACTAGAAGTGAAAGTGTCTTTAGCAGCAATGACAAAGGTAAGAGGATGTGTTTCAAGCCACTTTAGGACAGAGAGGTTTTCATTTTTATCTGTATGATATGATTTGATGCCTGATATCTGTATTCTTTGCATACTGATCAAATCAGTTTGGTGAGCATCACCCACTGCCTTCATCATGTCTGGGACTACTGCAAAGCTTCTCTCTAGTCATTTTGAAATACAAAGTAACCGCGATTTCCCTCACGTGCAGCAGAACACAGAACTTCCGTGAAAGGCCTCTCCCTGCACTCCGCTTTCCTCTTCCAGATGTTGTTTTTCTTCTTTCCCTCTAATGAGCTGCTGTTAGAGCTCACATCTCAGTGAGATTATGCAGCATTTGTTGCCCTACTTAGCATTCTACTTTCTCTAACAAAACACCTGAAAGAAGCAGCAACTCAGGAGAAGAGAGAGGTTTGGGCTCAGGGTTGAACAAGGCATGTGGTCCAAGCACAGCGGGTGAGGAGGGAGCTGCTCACTCTGGATCCTCTATCAGGACACAGAGAAATGAAAGCTGGCACAACTCTGGTGGTCTTGCTTGGTTTTATTTGCAGTTTTTATTCAATTAACAGTATAGTTCCTCCCACCTTCAGAATGGATGTTCTTTTCTCCCTCGTATATTCCCAGATGTGTGTCTGCTAGTTAATTTAAAATCCATCCAAATTCACCACCAAAATTAACCATTGCATCTGTTCTTCTGTGCTTAGCTTCCTTCAGTTAACGTAATGTCCTGAAAGTTCAACCATTTTGTCTCAAATAATAGGACTGCATCCATTTTTTTATGATTGGATACTATTCTTTTGTGTATGTGTACCACATCATCTTTATGTATTCATCTTCTGTTAGAGATTTAGGTTTATCTTAGCACTTTAAAGACCTCTATATGTATTTATTTATTTGCGTGGCGGGTCATACCCTGGAACTAATGTGGAAGACAGAGGAAAAATGGCAGGAGTTGGTTCCTTCCTTCCACCATGGGGGTTCCAGGAATTGACTTTGGATTATCAGGCTTGGCAGCAAGTGTCTTTACCCACTGAAGTGTCTTGCAGCCTTTGTTTTAATTCTTAGTTCTCGTGCACTGTCCTTCAATAAACACAGAAGCACAGATACCTCTTGCACATTCCACTTCAATTTCCTTTGGGTATATTCCCAGACTGGGAATGCTGAATCATACATTGGTTCTATTTTTAATTTTCTGAAGAATTTTCATGACATTTTTCAAAATAGTTTTAGAAATGTGCATTTCTATCAACAGTGTTTATGTGTCCCCTTCTCTCTCCATCCTGAATAGTTTTGGTTATCTTTTCTCTACTACTGTGAGGTGGTCCCTAATTGTTGTTTTATTTGTATTTTCTGGATGATGATGGGCTTTTGTGTGGTTTAAGAATTGTGTATTAAGCTCTTTCATCCATTTTTTTACATTAAATTACAAAAAATTGCTAAGTTCCTTAAATATTCTAAACATTAAGCCCTCATTAGAGGAAGAGTTTATTCATGTGCTATTGTGCCATATATAGGTTTCTGTAACAGGAACTCCTAAACTGAAGATCATGTATAAACATAGTAAATTAAGAGCTAACACAGAGATGTATTGTATATACATAACACTTTTTATTTAAGTTTTGTTTCCTTCCCTTATTGTGCAAAAGCTACCTTTGTGCATGGTTACACGTATGGGGGTTGTTTTTTGTTTGGTTGTTTGGTTGGTTTGGTTTTGTTGCTTTAGTAAGCTTTTTAAAAATGCTTTTCTTTATGCATTGGCAGAGTAGCCTGGGTTCTTCATGCACAACTACCATCCTTGTAGTATGAAGACATACAGGACACCACCACACTCAACAGAGCTAAAGGAAATTGTTATACATGTCTCGTTCTCTTCACATTAAACTAAAATTGGAAAATGTCAAAGAAAAGAAAGTTGATGGCCCTCACATTTCCTTTTATTTTATTTGCATTGCTAAATGGAACGAGACACAAAAGCCAGACTGTTCTGTGCTAAGGTTCCTACCAGTGCGCGTACATAATCAGGAAAGCTAATGCTGAGCCTCTTGAAACTTCATCACACAGTGTAGATTACTGTTTCACTATAGAAAAGCCACAAACTTTACAAGGAAGTACATTGTATACTTATATTTGCCCCATCATGAAAGTCTTGACACTTTTGCCTAAAACAAAACAAAATAACAACATCAAAAAAGTAACTAGGAAGAGCTTTATCAACTTAAGTGATCTAGAAATGCTTAAACCAGTGGGTAGTTCAAAAAGAGGGAAACTCAAGTAAAGCTTCTATTCATTTGATATAACCTCCCCCTGAACTCTGACATTTTGCTAATATTTCGAAGCCAATTGTAGTGAAAATAGCAGCTGTGTCATTCCCATTTTGTGTGCAACTGGGCAGAAACTGTCATTGTTTCTGAGTTTTATGTACCATGTGAAGGCTAATGACCCATGGTGCATATGAGTGATGCTTCCGGATACCTTTAAAGGCCAAGTTCTTCCAACAGTGAACTGTATTTTTAATGAAGCAAAAGTCCTAATGGAAGAAAAGTCTTGGCAGAGCCTACATATGTGCAGTACATATGCAATGTCTCCATCCAAAGCCTAGCTCGCTTAGTGTGGGGAAGCCAGAGGCACTTACTGTTTTTGCCATCAGTTTGCATTAGTGTCAAAGCCTTGCATCTCCCTAACAGATGTCTTGCCTAAGTCCTTGAAAATGTCCTAGTAATTTCATAGTGATATTGTTGGAACTATATTCTCAAAAGGCTTTTTTTTTTTTTAGAATTTAGCTAAGGGCATTGTTTTAGCTACCTGAAGTTTTATGGCTTTTCCAGAGGAAAAGCGTTCAAGTATATGGCTGAACCAGAGTCAGAAGTTTCAATTTTTTGAGTAGATGGAGAAGAATCCTAAAACAATTTGACCAGAGAATTTTATTTTATTTCAGTGACAAGGACTTTGTTGTAAATGTTAGGCTTAAAGTTGAGGTCTAGCAATTCCATATTCTTGCAATTATAGTTTTTCCTTTGGTTGGACACTCTGAATGCCTGCTGTTTTAGAGGGGAAAGTTTGAGTTGAAGACAGGAGAGCTTTCCCTGATACAGAGAGGTCAGTGAAGTTAAAAGTAAGCTACCTCCTGCCAGTCATCCACAGGAAGCTCCACCAACACCAGGGAAGAGAACAGAACTCTTCAAAAGGTCACTTCTCTTTAGAACACTCAAATTTGAAAGAAGGATTTAAAATGCCTCTCCTTGCTAAGAAAGGCTGCTGATGACGACTTTTCATGCTTATTTTATTTCCCTTGAAAACACAGCTCGAATTCAACTGAAGTTTCTTAGAGAAAACTCACCTGTCCCAATGAGAGCCATTCTGTGTGTGGTGGGTGATCCTTTTTGCGATTAAAAGTCACATACGCTGCCACTTGGAGCACTCACTAATATTGAAATAGGCACAGAAGTGTTATAATACTAGGAATAACACCAACATTTTCATGTAAAAAAAAAACTCTAAATTTTAACTGCTCATTGAAATTTATACACAATATAAAGCTTTTAAACGTGTGATTTGTAGATTTGTCCTCACTGATGTCCAGAAAGTAGCCATTTTTTTTACTTAATCCTTTGCAGTATATGAAATAAAATCAAGGATAAATGCAAGGGGCTGGTGATGAATAAACACTCAAATATATTTTAGTCCACTTTTTCTGGTGATGGAACAAGGAAAAAGAAAAAAGAAAAGAAAGGAAATCTGGGGCTGTGTAGTTTTTAAAGAAAAAACACTAGAGATCGAGATGGCAGCATCTAGATCTATTGGGTCTTCTTGCCTCACACCCACAGGCAAAAGGACAAGGTAAGAATCTAGCTTAGCTGCAGGAACCTATTTTATAAGGACTTACTCCCACAAATAAATCAATAGCTTTCACGGCTCACTTATATGACAAGTCTTATTCCCCAAGCCTATCACATTGAAAACACCTGAATTCTGGCAATGACACATTCAAACTATAGCAAAACACAACAGTGGATTTTTAAAAAAGATTTATTTATTTATTATTATATATTCAATGCTCTGCCTGCATGTATGCCTGCACACCAGAAGAGGGCATCAGATCACATTATAGAGATTGTGACCTATCATGTGGTTGCTGGGAGTTGAACTCAGGACCTCTGGAAGAGCAGTCAGTGCTTTTAACCATGGAGCCATCTCTCCAGGCCCACAATAGTGGATTTTATTTAAGGATTTCATTAGATTCTCAAAAACATCCAATGCATACCTTTCTATTATTCACCCTCAAAATAAAGACTGTTCCCCAATAAGAGATTATGGGACCAACATGAAAATACTGTTCTACTAATCATTTCTCTAAAGTCTCACCAGTTCTGTATTGGTAGTTACACAGCCTTTATTTTCTTCATATGGATCATGTATCAATTACATGAAAAGAAGGCATAATATGTGGATGGTAGAAATATGTGAATTTTATGTGTGTGAGCGCAATAGAGAGTGTAGGCACAGTGGAATATTTAAATGTATGTAAGACATTTAAATGTGCACCAATTGAAAGCGAAGACATTTGAATATTCACCAGTAAAATGGTATCTCATTGCAGTTAGAATTTGTATTTATTTGATCATTAAATTGCTGAACAACCTTCCTTATAATTACTGGCCATATGTGCTTCCTTTTCTGTTTTTGCATAAATGCTATGCATATCAAAATAATAATTATAATAACAACAACAAAGAATATATGTACTCACTTCAGTTGCTTTTGAGGAGGTGGTTCATAATTTCACCTGGGAAACTACAGCACAAGAATGATGTCCTCACTCATTAGAAAAATAAATCTAAAAGTACAATTGTAGTTCTGTTTCTGCAGCTTTATCTGAGTAGACAGATTTTTTAAAAATAATGTATAAAGTGCTTTCAACACATCACTTTCTGGAAGCAAGAAGAGGGTCTGTGTGGCAGGAACTTTCTCACACTGTAATTGCTCTAATAGGTCATTGATCTTAAAGTTATCTATCTAAACAGGCCCTCACAATAGTGTGCAACACCACTGGAAGCTGTTAACATCACTGTTGGGTAAATACTGAGCCCAAACTTTTATTTGCTATTACAAATGATAAACTAAACAGGACCATATTTCAAGAAGCTTGTAATTACATGTACTTACACAGTAGTTCAAAATAATAGACTCCTTGGAGAAGCTGTATTTTATATCAGTTAAAGGAAATGAACATTCTATCTGCTGGTGAGATCACAGAAGTAGAAATCAGAACTTCTATTTTGGATACCATCGATGACAACTATTTCCTCCCCTGTTGAACAAGTCACTTAACCTTTTCTTTAGTATTGTCAGTGTTGATAGAGACACGTCTATTTATATAATCTTACTGAAATTGTTAGCTTACCAATTGTTATTTCTTCAACCAGTTTTCTGTTATTCCTGACAGTGATCCACATATGTCAAAAAATTAAATTTGCTATCATATATAATTCAAATGTATGCAAGACAACTGTTTTCTTCTATCTTTTCTTTCCTCCATCCTCCCTTCCTGTCCTCTTCAGCCGAAGGGACATATTCCAGATTTAAAGATTTAAAGACACACACACACACACACACACATTACTTATTTTGAGTTTATTTATTGAGTATGTAATAAAAGTTATATTAATGAATTCATTTAAGTTTTTTCTTAAACAACAATAACTATTAAGATTTATGCACTTTGTGTGTGTGTGTGTGTGTGTGTGTGTGTGTGTTGGGGGAAGTGTGTGTGGGGGGATGTGTTAATTCATTTGTTTTTGCCATGGCATAAAATTCTATTGTGAATAATAGTATGTATCATTGATGGTCATTTAACTTATTTCCATGTCTTCCTTACATGCTTCACTAATGCTACATATGAGTCTCACATTGGGTGACCACAGACTCTGACACAGAAATGGGTTAACAGGTAAAAGAGTAATTAATATTAAAGAAAATGAGGGTTGTAGAGATGTCACAGTCAGCATAGAGCTTGCCATGTAAACATGAGGGTCTGAGTTAGAATTCCTAGAGCCCACATAAGCAAGCGGGAGACAGAATTCCTGGATGCTCATTGGCCAGCTAGTCTGGAATAGCAAAAGGCAAAACAAGAGACTGTCTTAAACAAGGCTAAAGAAAAGGACAGATGGTCTGCCTCTGCTCACATATACCATACTCACATACATCACACACTCACACACACACAAACACACACAGGCAGATTTTGTTAATTTGGTTTTTGCTCAATTATTTATTTGTTTTTTTGTTTGTTTGTTTGTCAAAACAATATTTTTTCCATGTAGCCCTAGCTGTCCTGGAACTCTCTCAGTATACCAGGCTGGCCTCGAACTCACAGGGATCCGTCCGCCTGTGCATCCTGAGTGCTTACCTTAAAGGTATACTCCACTACCAACCAGCTGTTAATTTGTCTTGATGTGCCTTTCATGAACAAAATTCTTAATATTACACATTCATTTCTTAAAATAATCTCCATTCTTTGAAAATCTATTTTCCAAGCCTAAAGTCCAAATACTTACCGATATTTTCTACTGAAGTAAAAATTTTATTTTTCAAACATATGCAGCTGGAGTTTCCTTTTCTGTATAGTATGAACACACATACAAGTTTATATTTTGACCACAGGATAAATCTTTAGTTCTGACTTCACATACTGAGTAAGCTATAGAGCCTTTGAATCTATGACATGATTGCACATCATAATGTACACACGCAATTTGCTTCTGGGTTCTCTGTTTAACCAGTCAGTTTATTTATCCCTTCATTAAAACCCACTTATCTTTCTCAAGAGAACTGCTGCTATGATTATGGAGAGACAGATAGCATCTAATTTAGACTATAAATATTTTCACTTTTGTTTCAGTGAGAAGTGTGTGTGTGTGTGTCAGTGTCAGTGTCAGAGCAGAGAGGCAAACAGGGAGAAACACATGCATAGATGCACACAGAGGTGGGGGTGGGGGCAGAGACAGAAAGAGAGGGGGAGCTAAGATAGTAAATGTAAGATATCCATGGATTGTCATATATGTACAATGATGAGTTTTTGTTATAAAAAAGGACAATACAGGCTGTAAACTTCAAACCCCTACCCAGATCTAGCCAATAGACACAGTTGAGTGGAGAGTGGAGTATGACTTTCACACGTACTCTGGTGCCACATATTTGACCATGTCCCCCTGGAGGGGGAGACCTGGTGGCACTCAGAGGAAGGATAGCAGGCTACCAAGAAGAGACTTGATACCCTATGAGCATATACAGGGGGAGGAGGTCCCCCTCAGTCACAGTCATAAGGGAGGGGAATAAGGGGAAAATGGGAGGGAGGGGAGAATGGGAGGATACGAGGGATGGGATAACCATAGAGATGTAACAAGAATAAATTAATAAAAAAAATAAAATAAAAATTATGATGACTCCAGTTCTCCTTTGTGTATCTGAGATCTAGTGGGGAAAGATAGGCATAGAACACAGTCTAGTCTTGCTTGAAAGACAGAAGTTTCAAGTTGATGATTTATTCCTTTCCGTTTATTCTATTAAAGTTAATTAAGTTTTAGGAAGAGTCAGATACCTCATGAGACAGCCATGTCCTCTATCTCATTACAATAGAAAATGAGTATAGAGGATGTCTGTCAGGAAAGTAAATGAGCAATCAGCAACTATGTGTTCTGTGTATGAATAAGTTGTATGGATTTTCATATAGTAACTATCTAATGTATTTGACACAATATTAGCAATATATATGGGGTTAAACAGAAGTTGGCACAGATGTCATTATTCTGTTATTTGCCTTTGAAGAACTGTTACTTTCTTCAAAAGCTGGGTGAAATTATTGACCCCATTCCCAGGAAAATGAATATGCTCAAATGTTTTTCTTAAAGCCTAGGCCTCATGCACAGATGTAGCCAATGGGCAGCTCAGGCTCCGTATGGGTCTCCTGGTAAGAGGAGCTGAAGTCGTCTCTGGCATGGACTCTGTTGCCTACTTTTGGATTGCTTCCCTCTGGTGGGGCTGCCTCGCCACGCCACAGGCGAAGAGGACATACTCAGCCCTCATGTGACTTGATGAGTTAGTGGATTGGTAGTAGGGGGGCTCCTCTCTCCTGAGGTCTAGGGGAAGGGGGATGGAAGAAGAAGGCTGGAGGGTGAAACCAGGAGGAGAGGAGAGAGGGGCTACAATTGAGATGTAATGAGAATTAATTCAATAATTAAAATTCATGGTTTGGTCATTTGAAACTGGTCTATTATCATATTTTGGTATAATAATTTCACAGATGAGAAAATGAGGCTGAGAGATTTTTAACCAGACATCAAAGCTAGTTGCTCTCTGAGTAGCATAAAATCAAAGTTGTCTTTGAAAGTATTTCTAGAATTATGCAAATAAAAGCTTAACAAACATAAAAATTACATGAGTAGCCAAGCAGAGAATAACACAACAGAACACTTACCTTACGTTAGTTATCTAAGACACCGATTTACTGTCTTCAGAAAAATGTTTGTCCCCTCCTCTGGCTTTCATCTAGAAATGGGCCAAGGAAGAGTTGCAGTGTCGTCATGGAGGCGTCGGTAACTGACTGAAATATAACCTTGACAGTAAGGAACACATGTGTTGCCCATGCTAAGTGCAGGAATGAGCCTTACTCATGAGAGCCAAGGAGAATTGAGATTATGGGAAGCCTCAGTCATACAGATTTGTTTCCCGCTGATCTCTTTGACATTGTTTTCTTTATACATTTTTTTATAAACAGGGTCCCACTGTGTAGCCCTAGTTGACTTGGAACTCACTATGTAGATTGGGTTATCCTTGAACTCACAGACAATTGAGGCATTAAGTTGAGGAGTAGATTCACTAATCTGTTTTTCATTCTATCTGCCCTATATATTTCTATATTCTCTCTTCTTTCTTTTCAACCCCTATCTCCAAACCTAAGAATGGAAGATAAAAGAAAAGAGAGATATCCCTGAGCCCAGACTTGTTTTCTCTCTAAATAAGACCAATAATAACTTACAACCAATTCCCATTGAAAACAACCCTTTATAGCCCTAGAAAGCAACAAAAACCTACCCAACCTCCCTTAAAGGAAATGGGGCGTTGTTTTCTTAAGGTTTCTTCTGGTAGATTTGGGACGAATAATACCTTTGTAGGGGCCCAAATAAAATCGTGGTTAAACAGGGTAGGAATAGCGTTTGTGGTTCATTTCTGAATGTTCAGAAATTCCGGGATTAATTAGAGTCCTGTGTGGGACAGTGTGAAATGCTGGACCAATTTGGATTGGAAGCTTTCTTTGAAGGTGTCCCGGGAGCTGTCTTGTTCTGATGAGGAACAGTAATTGAAGCACTTGGTGCTGGAACATGAAGGATGCAGGATGTCGGTGTCCAGCATGCTGAGAAGAATGAATCCTGTTAGGTCTGATCCAATGTCAATGTCTGGTTCTTTTGTTCTGAAAACATATAATTTCTCACAAGCATTATACAGTCTTAAAATTATAAATGCATAAGATGTGAGTTATGCACAGAACAATTAAGGCTGGTTTTACGCTCTTTGTATGAGCAGGAGAAAAAAAAGGACAGCTGTAAATCTTCATTCATGCCATACAAAGAATGGCATTTAGTAATAATTCACAGGGGTTCTGTAACCAACAAGAAGCATTGTCTATGCCTAGACAATCATGTCTCAGCCAGTCTCAGAGGTATTTCCACATAGTGGGATTAGCTATATAAGTTACCTTCTTGTTCTGCAGTCTAAATTCTTCACATGCCAATTGTATCCCCCTCCCTCATCCCCTCCTGATTCCCTGTCTCTCCCTCATTCCCTTTCCCTCCCTCCTCTAGTCCTCAGAAAGGGGAGCCCTCCTCCCCTAACATCTGACCTCAGCCTAACAAGTCTCATCTGTACTACCTGTAACCTCTTCCTCTGTAGCCTGGCAAGGCTGCTCTGCCAGGTGTAAATGATCAAAGTTCGGTGGTCAGAGTGCATGTCTGAAGTAGTCCCTACTCTCCACATTGTGGCACACACAAGGAGACTGTGCTACTACATCTAAGCAGAGGGTCCAGGTCCACATCATACATGGTCCTTAGGTGATGTTTCAGTTTCTGCATTGTAGTGTAGTTATCCTGTATTATGTGGCTAATATCTTCTTATGAGTAAGTATATACCATGTGTGTCTTTCTGGGTCTGGGTCACCTCACTCAAGATGATCTTTTCTAGTTCCATCATTTGCCTGAAAATTTTAAGATTTTGAGAAAGGCATTTTTCAAGATCTTCATGACATTAGGACTTCAAGTAATAAAATCACTGAATCATACTGGGTATTTAAATTTTTATGTAAAGAAAAATAAACTTCCTTAATATATTAAGAAATAAATACATAAATATACTATATGTTAATCTTAATACATTAATAATCTCCTAAATACATTAACTTAATCAATATAATAATGAAAATATATGCATTAGTCAAATTACAGCTTTATAATACTCCAAGTTCTGGGTTCAGTTCACAATTTGATCTTGTAACTAAGCAGTGTTCCAAATTTGAATTTCCATAAAGTAAATGCTGGCCTCTGTTAAATCATAGCTTTAAAGGCAATTTTAGGACGTTTATCCCTACCTATAGACTCATCAGTAGATAATCATAGTGAACAAACAGTGAAAACATTTCAGAATCAATTGTTGTATTTTGTTGTATGTTTTAGAAAATATTACTGTGTGATAAAAGAATTAGAACCTATTTTCCCCTCTACTCCATACTCAGTGATGAAAAGTTTATATTGTATTAGAAGATTCCAGAAGCACTTCACCATGCAATATCAATATTAGTTTGAAAAGCTATTTTACAAGGTGTACCTTATTAAACGTGAGTCTTTAACTAAACTGTAGATATCAGGATATTTTGATTAATCAAAGAAAACGTCTACATATATTGAACTATTTGTTTCCTTTCTATACTTATTAGAAAAACTTTTACTGAATTCTATATCAATTGGTTAATACCAATGTTCCTATTGACAACTAGGGTAAAAAAAAAAAAAAAAAGGAAAACTGAGGTTTCTGATTGCAATGACTAATTTAAATATACAAAACTACCTTGTTGGATTTGAAAGCAACTGCATAATAACCAATGTTATTTTGCCTTGAAAATTGAAATATAATCTTTTACAAATACTATTTCAGACACATATTTTCAGTTTAATGTCACAGGTCATTTAGGAAATAACATCATCAAAGGATGTATACTAGTTCCAAGGGCAATTCCTGCTCCCTCCTGCTCTCTTCTGAGCTTCCTTTGCCCCGGCCTCTAAAAATAAAGCAAGAAATTACTAGCCAACTTGCTTTACCTTCTCTTCCCTCACCTCCTCTGTCCTCCAGAACACCTGGAGGAGGAAAGCAGCGGATGCGGGAGATCCTTCCACAGACCCACTGTTCTCATTGTTCTTGACCTAGAATCCTTTACATCTGCCTACGGTATTTCACGTTGCTGATTTTATATCCTTGGATACTCAACCATTTCTTTGAAGAAGTTCTTTACATTTATGACAAAATGTTGGTCTTACCATTACTAAAGTATGCAGATAATTCCTTGGGATCTTTATCTGCTGTTAAATCTTATCACATTAGTAGTTTTCAAGTACAATGGAAAGTCACGCCATATATATATTCATTTTCTATTTGCAACTATACCTAGAAAGCATTTTGTAATGAGCAATAAGCTGCACTATATGTCCTGAAATTGTTGGATCAAGAAGTCTCCTCTTGGTTATACTTTTTCTTTACAAGTGAATTTGTTTCCCTTTGGGGTATCCCAAACACCATGAATGCTGCTGCCAAACAGTAGTTGGCTTGGGAGGATAACTGAGTATCTTCAGATCCTTTCATTCCTTTGCACTTGCTGTGTTTCTTGCTTGCATTCATTTCACAGCAGCAGTGTGTCCTCCACCCTCTGCACAGAACTTTCCCACACTTCATACAGCATCTGCTCTGATGTGAACCAGAATAGTTTTATTTAAGGAGAGCATACCAAGATTACTAAGGCCTCAAGAACTTCTTAAAGATATCAAATAAGACCATCCACAGCACACTTAAGTGGGAATTATTTATGTAGTTAGAGTAGAGCTAAGTATTTATAATTCCATATTTCTGGGACATAGTAACTTCTCCCACAAGGAGTAACATTCTCTAATATACAAAGAGACATCAACTGTGTTATTTATAAGATTGGATTCCCCCAATACATTATTTTTTATTACATACATCTATTGTAGAAGAGGAGTGTGTATATGATATCCTCTACAGATCCAAAGTTGGCTAAGAGTTAACTAAAATTACCAGAGCTTCAAAATTAGCTAGTTTCAAATGTGGGCTTCCACTAGACTGAAATGTGAACAGACTGAAATTATTCTCTAAATAAATAATTATACATATATACAGTCTTAGGCATCACTCAGTACTAATGTTCTCTTAGTGGCTATTGAGTCATTTAAATGTGTAATAATACAATCACTATATAGCCATCTATTCCTAACAAATTTCAAAAATATGTGTTGTTTGGCTTTGTGTGACAAAACATTTCTTGGGGCAATGCAACACACACATCTAGTCTCTCATGAAGGGAAAGCCACAATAGACTAAAGCACAGATACCACCAAAGTCCAACATGATGATCCAATAAGGTGAATTGGGCTTGCTTACAGTAATACTCATGAGGATTAACTTAAAGGAGCAGAAAGGACTCAATGAGAGTTACATCATCAAAGTCCACCCATCATGGGTAACAGCTCATGGAGTTGGGAACCTGCTGTACACTGCACAGGCTGCAGGCAGCTCAACAGGATGGAGAATGTCCTTTTTCAGGTACCTCAGTTGGTCTAAACCTCTTCCAGGAAGTTCGGCTGGTATCTGCTTCTTCCAGGCAGCTGGACTGATCTCAGAGTCTTCTTTGCAGCTTGACTTCTCTTCTTCTGAGAGCCACTCTCAGTGCTTCTGTTTGCTATGGCAGAAGCCTAGCAAATCTGGTCAGTTTCAGGAACTTCCTGAAGCTATTTTGAGTTGTTCACCTTCCTGCTGAAGGAGCTTTCCTGCAGGATAGAATATTCAGTCTCAGAGGAAACTTACACAATGTTGGCTGACATGATTCCTCACCATTTTGAAAATTATAATGATATCTCTGTGGGTTGCAGAGAGGGATCAGTAATTAAGAGCAGTGACAGCTCTTCTACAGGACCTGGGTCCAGTTCTCAGCACCCACATGGCAGATGACAACCATCTGTAACTCCAGTCCCAGTGTATCCAACACTTCTGGCCTCAGTGGGTACCAGGCATGCATATGATGCATAAGTATACATGTAGGCAAAATACCATAAACACAAAATTAAATTATTAAAAGGGGTATGTGTATTCTTCAAAAAATGTTTTATGATTATTCTAAGAACTCCTAAAATGTAACTTTAAAAATTCTACATTATAATTTTCTTTCTAAGCCTTGGAGAATCTCTGCTAAGTTATCCCCATGGTGCTCAGATAAAGTACCATACATTCTGTCTGTAGATGAGTTCACCCCAAGCTACTAAGCAGAGCGAGTAAACAACTGGAATTGTTTGGAAAAAACAGAACACACTGAGGTGTCTTTAG
>OU015756.1:70022359-70048615 GCA_907169655.1 Acomys percivali
TCTCTCTCTCTCTCTCTCTCTCTCTCTCTCTCTCTCTCTCTCTCCTGAACAATTCTCTAAGTTAGACTGATGTGTGTTTATGTGGGTGTGCACACAAGAAATGAGTTAAACTATCAAAGTGAGTTCCTGCAGGCCTTAATGTAGGATAAAATATCTGAGCTCACTTCCGGGTTTAAAAAATAAAGGACCAAAACCTATCAATCCCTGAGCATGAAATTCTGGGCTTGCTCTAAGCTCAGGTCTGGAAATCTCACCAATCTCCATCCTTGAAAACACCTCCCTTGCCTCCTCCACCCCACCACCTCCAAATCTCTACAAGCCTGTCTCCTACTCAGTTCCCTGTTGCTTCTCTCCCAAGCAGAGGTAGCCATTATCTTGTGTCTTTCTCAATAAATCTCTTGAGTGACTTTGTTGTGTGTGGGGGTGGTGGTGGCTCTGTGGTGTTCCTTGGCTCCCAACTGCAAGAATACCTTTCCCTTCAGAGGTGAAACACTTATATGGGGGGAAAAACTCCTGTCAGAGGCATTAACACTTACATTGGATGTTAGCTCAAGAAGATGATCCATGTATCTAGTGAACTATATACTTTTAAAAATTAGGTTGACATGCTCTTTGATTTAATCTGCTATAGGCCTCTTTTTTCTTTTCTATACCTAAGCAAAGACATGGCTGGCCACCTTACCTTTATGTTCTGCTCCGTACTCTAGCATTTTGCTCCCAATTCTCACATTGTTTAAATTGGGTATTGTATTCTAAACCATCGTCCTTACACATCCAGTTCAGAGCATTTTGAGATGTAGTAGGTCTGGTTTTTTTTTTTTTTTTTTTTTTTTTTCTGATTAGTTAGTTAGTTAGTTAATTTTTTGAGACAGGGTTTCTCTATGTATCTTTGGCTATCCTGGAACTCACTCTGTAGACCAGGCTGGCCTCGAACTCAGAGATCTGCCTACCCTCTGCCTCCTAAATGCTGGGACTAAAGGCGTGTGCCACCACTGCCTGTATGTAGTCGCTGTGCTAGCATTTCCCCTGGGATGGACCTGAAAGTAAGCATGTCTCATAGGAACTTTTCCATGAAACCCGTTGAGAAGAAAACCCTGCCCTCTAAGGACCACATCCAAAGGTTATATATTTCCAACCTGTTAATTAAGGCTAAGCAATGGTCCCTGATGAACAGCTGGGCACGCAGCATCTCTCAGGTCAGAGACTGTTAAATAGATCTCTCTCTTTCTCTGATTAGTATATTAATTAATTCCTGAGAACTTCTACTTAGATTATTTCAAAAGATGAGTAACACATATATATGAGGAATGTGGAAACTCCTGTAGTTTCTTTCATCTCTTACCAGCAGGAAAAAATCTCTCATCATCCTTGCATATGCAAATGCTGACACATTGGAAGACCTTTGTAAATGATTACATTGGTACTAGGTAGGTGGTCTCTGATAATTACTGTTACACTCTTGTGAGTGGTGACTGGAGCATTATCAAAGGAAAGAAATGGCACAAAAATTGAGTCAAGTTGTTATCTATTATTTTGACGCAAGTAGCTAAAAACATCTGTTTCCAGTCTTCAGTTTGTTTAACTATAAGTGTACACTTACGAAGTAAATATTATATGGACTGTAGGACTGTAAACCTAAAATATTCTTCAATGAAATGTGAAATGCTATCCTGTTAAATTGGCAGCATGAGACACAGGCTGTGGAACTTTTTTCCTACATGTTTTAGGTATGAAAGAGATGGGTGGCAAATATAACCAAGTGTGAATGAAAAGGAATTGATATTTTGTGACACCGAATTCTTATACAGCATAAGGAAAGGTAAAAAGGAATGAAGTTTAGAGCAAAATCTTGCCAGTGAAAAAAGGGGTTTTGGATAAATGGTTGTAGGTTCCGACTGATACTGTTCTGAGCATTGATAATGTCATAATTTCTCCTTCTTATGGAGCACGTGTCTATATAAAGAAGAGTGGAAGAAAATTAACAGGATTCTTGCATGAGAGGTAGTTTATCCAAGTATGTATCAGGCTGTGGAATTGAATATGGAAAACAAAAATGACACGTCCCAGTGAATAGAGGCCAGCCTCTTCTTTGCAGCTGGCTGGGATGTGATTGCAGTCAGGTGCCTGCACCCACTCTTAACCAGTATGTCTCAGGAAACAAGGAGGGTCACTCTTACTCCTGTAGCCTGAATCTTGCATCTTGATCTCACTTCCTTGTTTGTTCAACACTGTGTGAGAGGGAGACATGCAGTCCTGACTCAAACAGCTTGCTGTGAACGGAAGGTCAAGGGTGAATGTGTGCATCTAGAGGTGGGTCTTGAGACTGTGGTGGTTTGGGGACAGTTATGACAAGTCTATAAGCAAAGCTAGCATTCTCTGGCTTCCTGTGGACTAAACACCTGGGAACTTGCTGGAAAGATGAAAATGCTTAAGTAATAATGCAGATTTGCTTTATCCTGAGATTTCTTGTTATTATTGGAATTTCTTGGAGTTTAAGCCACTGGTTCTTGCCTTCTCACATATAAGAGCCACCTGGAAAGCTTTCAGATATCCTTGGTCTAGCTTTCATCCCACTTCTGTTTGGTCAGCAGTTGGGGGTGTGGGAGTTACAGGGACTCCAGATGTTTTGAGGGTCTCCAGGTGATTTGATTATGCAACAGTGTTAGGGAAACATCTGCCTCGAACCATTCCAAATTAAGACTTTCATTTCTGTCTGAGCTCTTCTGAACCCAAACGGAAAATTTTAAACTAAATTAAAACATGTAGAAAGAGAAGACAGTATTTTGTGAGCAGCTAAATTGGATAAAATAAAGAAGCTGTGTTGAGAAGAGCCATTTTAAAGAAGCAAACCACTACTCAAAGTTTTTGGATTCTTAGTTACTTAGCAGTCAAACTGAATAATATTCAAATGTAATCAAGGACCTGTTATCTTGATAGACTAGTTTCACTGATTATTTCCTTTTATAAAGCCTTATGTCTATCAAATAAACTTTAATTTATGTAAAATAATTAAAAGTGAGAAACTCCTATCTTTATTAATGTTGGTCTTTGAAGAATATGTTTATTGAATGGAAACAAATATTGGTTTCTCTTATTTACGATTTAAAAAAGGAAGGGAAGGCATAGTTCTCATTTGAAACAAACTCCCCTAAGACAAATCACAAGCACACGCGGACACACAGACACACAGACACACACACACACACACACACACACACACACACACACACACCACTTTTCTTTAACTACTGACACATTCTTTTTTTTTCCTCTTTTTTTTTATTAATTTATTCGTATTACATCTCAACTGTTAGCCCATCCCTTGTATCCTCCCTTTCTTTCCTCCCTCCCGCTTCCCCCTCTACTTCCTTCCCCTATGTCTGTGACTGAGGGGGACCTCCTTCCCCTGTATATGCTCCATTCTATGTTGGGTCCCTCAAACATTTATCCCCTTGCCTAGTCCACAAATTGTCATCTAAAAACCCATCTCTGAAATGGCCCATAGTGGCTTGGATGCCAACTGGAACAATATAGGCAAAACGATTCCCACGCTTCAGTCTGAATCACGACAGCAATTCTGAGACCCAGACAACTTGAAGAAGAAATAGTTTGGACTCCTTGGAAGGACGTGCTTCCTCTGATGGAGGAATTGGATTCCTCATCATTCTCCCCAGGGAATAGCACACACTTTCAATTATCAACTCCTCCTTACTCCATATCCAGGGGCCCACTCATCCTCACATTCATAAGACACCAGGTATTTGATCCAGGATCTAGCTGAGAGCTTCTGTGTGAATGTGCATGAAGAGTAGGTATTTGTGGTACCTTAATGATCCTGTTGTATGACTTTGAGCAATGAGACACGAACAAGTATCTGTTCACCACACACAGGGCCCCCATCATGGAGAGGATTGTATGATCTAGTTTAGTGAACTAGTTGGAGTTACTGACAGAATCATCGTTGAGACAGCTTACTTATAGGAGCTTGAATGACTCAAAAGCAGTTGAGTCTGTAAAGGGTCCACTTAAACACGATAAATAAATCGTGAAAGCTACATGCCTAGAACTGCCTTCCTAGCTTTCAGGCAGCACCAACAGACACTTTTTTCCCTTTTCGCCAATAATTGGCTGCTTATAAAACATCAGAGAGAAGCTTTATCAATCTCATAGCTTTCTAAGATTTCTGAACCTTGTAACTTTCTCAAGCTTTCTGGAATTTCCTCCATAAGAGAATGTTTCAATTTGTAGAAAGGCACTACGCAACTCGCATTCTGGCTGTATTTGCCAATACATAATCTGACTAGCCACCCTACTCAAATTTGACAACTGCCAGAGCAAAACCTCTAATTTTACAGCTCTCTTGGTGTTTTTCTTGTGTTGTTGACATCATCTCTTTTCTCAATTGCTCAATCATGGGACATAGGCCTTCCCTTCCTAGCCTACAAATAATAATACAGAAATGAAATCCAGAGATTATAATTAAGCATGCATTTTCGGTTTTATCACCCAGCAGGACAGACCACAGGCATTAGGTTCCACATCTCTCAGCTACATCAACACAGAATTTCTTTAATTTTGTAATAGGTAATTTCCCCCATACACAATAAGAAGGATTAGTAATCTTACATATCTGAATATGAAGTCTTTCAGATGTGCATTCAGATGGACAATGAGAACATGAAGAAGGAACTACAGACTTCGGAATAGCTGAATAACCCAAGGATTGTCTATCCTTGACACTGAGTTATGCTAAAAATGATCTTGGATAAAAATGAATGGGCAAACCTGACAGGAATCACCCATGTCTGAAAGAGACTGTGTGTCCACCCTGAATTGTATCACTCCTCTGAAGGGAAGAGGAGACGAATGAAACATTTCAACACAATTAAAGCTTCCTGAGCTTATCTTCCTTCCATCTTTTCCCAACTAACTCTGTTTCTTTAAATACGATTTAATCTGAAAGATAGGAAAACACAAAGGCAGCTTCCTGTCATCCCCAAAGGCAGGTTAATAATGCATTTGGATTCAAATCATTATTCACATTGATAAAACTGACCTACTTTTCATCTTTTCAGAGAGAAATGTCCTATGAAACTTTTTTTTCCATATAAAAACGTTGCCTTTTTGTGCCTTTCTTCTTTCATACTATAATTAAAGCTGGCATATCACTTCAAAATGTTAAATGCAATTTGGTTCATTTTCAGGCCTGGGCTTCTTTAATGACTTAGCATCTCTGCTGACTGAGACAAGCACGTTCACTGCTTGGCATGGCAGGGGCTCTTTCTGACAGTTGTGATCATGATGCAGACGTTTTGCTTCATGGGGATTTTCCAACAATGTCCCTAATGAAAATGCATGCCTACTTCCTGGGGAAAAAATTCCAAGTAAAAATTTCAAATGCCTTCACCCTATCATAGCAAATGTAAACAACCATTGTTTTCTCCAAATCGTTTTTGCTGAGTTCTGTTGCATCACTAAAGTGATCTACTTCTTTCCTGTTGCTCTTCCCCCCTCCCCCTCCCCTTTGGTTTTGATATGGAAGCGAGTTTAACAAATCTCTTATGCAGCTCTAGAATGGAGTGGGGATAATCACAGTTACAACTTACAAATCTTACAAATTCTCTCCGTAGAAGTGATTTGCCATGCCATCTCAATCCTCATTTCTTGGTCAACTGTTCCATTTTCAAGCCAGAAATACACAGAAGTGTGATAGCGCAGTACTCTCAGAGTGATAGATAACAATGCCTTCTGCAATTTAATAGAATACATGGGAGATGTGAGGAAATAATGCATTAACAGATACTTTTTTAAAAAGCTAAAAATCTATAAAATCCAGCTGACATCTTGGAAAAAGAAAATTCCAGATATTATTTAAGGTGTAAGTAATACAATCTCACAGCAAATCTCTGATCCTCTCTGGCTGTTACATTCTCTCAACACCCTCCTAAGTGACATGTAAGCCTTAGGTCGAGGAGTTATATTGTAAATGTACGCATTGGAACTGGACCCCATAACTGCATGTTGATTGACTGTGCTTTCAACCATTGCAAGAGGTGTTTCTCAGATGAGGGGTTAGGACTACAATTACCTGCGAATACAGCACAGATATTTACAATGGAGTTACAGGTTGTGCTGACATAGTAAACTAGCAGCTGTAGGCACGCCTCCAAGATCCATGACATCATTCTGCCTGGGAAGTTGGCTAGGTTTTCAGTACCAGGCGTGATTTCCTTGCTGAGTGAATGGAAAGCTCCTGGTTACTTCTCGGACATGCAAGCCACTACTGCAGCTGCACTCTTAGGGTTACTGTGCCACGCTGTTGTTAGTGTGGTTCATATTCTTCAAAACTGGGTAGCATTTTTGGTTGCTTCCCTCCTCTGGAAGCTTGCACGGAGACTTGTGGTGCCAGGAAAGCTAGTTCTCATGGAGGGCCTCCGTGTGGAGTACATCAGGACTTACCTTCCATTCTTAGGGGTCAACTGACAACAATGGCAATAACCTGGATGATACGGGAGCCTCTTGGACAACCCTGGCCAAGAACTCAAAATGGGCCTCTCATGCCTGATGCTGGGGTTTCATTCAGTGATCTTTGACTCTTAAAGAAAGCCTTGTGAGCCAAGACTAGACAGTTTCATTTAAACCATAAATGCATATTTATTCACACTTGTGTTTACTATAGGGTTTTTAGGTAAATGCTTAAGAGTATAATTACTTAAGACTTTTTTAGACATCCTTTCTGTTACTTTACCCTCTTGTCTTCTTCTGTATTTATCTCCCTGCCACTTCCAGCTAGAACTGCCCCCAGGCTGTAATCCCCATATCCCCATTAGATCACTTCTTACCTACTATTCCCCTCTCTATTGTTTCCATGCCCTCCACCCCAATGGTCTCTTTTTACTTTTCTGGTTTCTGCAGTTACCCCTTGATATGCAATCACATCTGCAGGTTGGAGCTAGGAGCCCCAAACAAGAGATAACGTGCATGAAACTGCTAATACGTACGTACATACATACATATATATATACATACATACATACACAAACAATGCTGTATCTGATATAGGCGTAGAAAAGAATTGTCTGAATAGTAGACTTAAGGCCAACAATTGACTAGTGATACTTCATAAAACTAAAGTTTTTGCACAACTGAAAAAACAACTGGGTGAAGAGGAAGCGCACAAATGGAAAAGAATTTTTGCCAACTATATATTTGGCATTTATATCACATATATGACAGACAGACACATCAAAAAGCAAAGGATCAGAAGGGGGAGAAAGAAAGAAACAATAAAGAAAGAACCCATTCTCAAAAATATTGGCCTGGGACCTGAACAGTGAGTTCTCAAAAGAAGAAAAATAAAATAAAATAAAATAAAATAAAATAAAATAAAATAATTTAACAATGACTAAGAAATATCTCAAAAATGTTCATTGTCTGTCCCTAGCAATTACATATGTGCAAATAAAAGAACTTTGAAGTTTCTTCTTACCCCACCCCTGTCAGAATGTGTAAGATCAACAAAACAACAAATGCTGGGGAGTCAGGGAAGGGACCCTCGTTCACTGTTGGTGCGTTTGTAAAATGTTCTAGCCACCCTGGAAATCAGTGTAGAGCAACAGTTCTCTACCTGTGGGTCCTGACCCCTTTGGGGGGGGGGGTCACGTATGAGCTATCCTGCAATCAGATATTTATAATCCATAACCATAGCAAAATTACAATTATGAAGAAACAACAAAACAATGTTCTAGTTAGAGTCACTACAACATGAGGAACTGTATTAAAAGGCCTCCACTTTGGGAAGGTTGATAACAAATGATGTAGCGAATTCTCAAAAAAACTAAAAATAATCTACCATATGCTCAGACTACACCACTCCTTGACATATGCCCGAAGTCCTCATCACCATACTCCACAGGTCTTTCTCAGCTATCTTCATCGCTGTTCTATTTACAATAGTCAGGAAATGAAAACAACCTTTAACTGATGAATGGATAATGAAAAATGTGGTACACTATGAATTCTATTGTGCTGAAGAGAGAAATGAAATGCTGAACTTCGCAGGCAAATGATAGAACCATACTGAATGAAATGAATTATTTCACTTGCGGGGTTTTTTTTTTGTTTGTTTTTTCATTTTGTTTTGTTATTAATAAATAGAGGACTTGTCACGAGTACCCTACAGTTCATGGGTGACTGAACCATCGTCATTAGAGCACATGATTAAAGAACTCAACAGAAGAGGAGCATGGGCAATCTGTGTAGGCCAAGCCAAATAAAATCTCTGTTAATATCATTTTGGGGAGGTCCCTGTGTACCTTTGGAAACTGACCATAGGCCTTCACTGAGAGGATAAAATAGCTACCTTGTTATAAAACAAACCTTGAACCTTTATTATAGTTTCTGCCTTCATTTAAGAAAACAAAACAAAAATGTTGGATTGTGCTCATTTCCTTAATCTACTTCGATTTCCTATTTTAATCTGCAACAAAATGGAAAACAGAATCATTTCTAGTGAGTGTATATTTTGCTGATAAATGAATGAGCTGGAAATAGAGCACCCTTAACGATGATGGCTACAAATTGTCATCCATCTTAAAACCAGTTGATTCTCTCCTTTATTTTTCTGACAAAGCTAAAATGTTTGAGTCTCATCTTTAGTTACAGCTTAAGACCTAGTGGCTGCTTTATAGGAGTATTATTCATCTTATGAGATTCATTACACAGATAACAAGCGGGCACTTAGAACAAAAACCAGTGCAGTAGATCATGGGAGAAACGTTATAATTTTTCCGACAGAAAGCTACTTTCTGTGAAAAGTGTAGTCTGATGTTGCAGTAATGACGAATCAGGGTAGTGAAAGCAAAGACAAGACCAATCCAAAATTCTTAATTTGTTTGCTTCTTTTTCTTTACAAAGATTTTCAAATTAATTATTTATTTTTACATATACATTTACATTACTATACATATATAAAATAAACTACATATAACAAGAAGAACCACAGAACAATCAGGAGTTAAATTCATGTTACCTTCATCGTGTTTTGGCTGTTTGTATGTGGCAACCTTGAAGAAAATGTTTTCTTATCTTGGTGAGTCTAAAATTCTGATTGTAACTCAATATCCATCATACTTCATCTCTTATCAACTTAAAACATCTATCTAGACCCCAAAACATCCTAACCCTCAACAACCAAGTTTAATTGTGAAACTAAACTATTTGGTCTTCAACCCCATCAGAGACTTGAGAAGGAGCAAAATCAATCACATGAGTAAACAGGAAGTGCAGGTTAACAGCTTTCATATTAAAAAAAAAAACCAATTATGACAGATTGTTTGCTGCCTGGAGAGTCACCTATAACTCTCTAAAACATTGGAGCATCATCTGTGGACTTCTGGCCCAATAAATCTGACTGACATATTTGTGAGGCAGGAACTATTGAGGACTTGCTTACCCTGTCTTGACAGAGTTCAGCCATTGACTCTGCCTGCGTCTAAGCTTGCCAAGTTTTAGGCAGAATTCTGTCAGTGGTCGAAACAAGGACAATTTGTCCAGTGGCTTGTTTGCCACATTTGAAACCATCGCTATAAGAACATTCACTGATGCTCATCATCATCACTGAGGTAGGCTAGGTGCTGCCACTAGTCAAATTGTTTTATTGTCAAAAAAACATTAAAACAATGTAAACATCTTTAAATGCCATATTCTGTAGGACTCTGAGGTTTTTGAAGACCTTATCTAAGTATTTTACCTCATCTGTCTATAGAATCATACCTATTGTTACATCTAAGATGTATATTCTTGTGATATAAATAGACTAGTAATTGAAATGACCATGATTTGATCAGTTGACAATTACCTTGTCTAACTTACTTATCCTATACAGCCTGCAGTAGAATTTTCAAAGAATTGGAAGTAAACCTTGTATTCTACTCGACTGGTATGGGTACAATACCTCACATTAGAGTAGAAATACATATAATGCCTATGAAGAAGAATCTTAAACTTGAATTCTATATCAATGTATCAAAATTAAACTTGTTTTGCATCAAATTACACATTTCTATACCAGTGAATTAAAAATAACCTTGTGAGCATAGTTATAATCTACTTTTTGTCCTTTCATCCCTGTATATTTCTCTATTCCCCCTTCTTTCTTTTCAGCCCTATCTCTAAACCTAAGAAAGAGAAATAAAGGAAAAAAAAAAGACATCCTTGAGTCAAATCTTGTTTTCTTTCTGGAGAAGACCAATATCAACTTACAACCAACTCCCAATGAAAATATACATCTATGGCCTGAGAAAGCAACCAAAAAAAAACAAAAAACAAAAAACAAAAAACCTACCCACCCCGCAAGGGAACTGGGGTTTCATTTTCTTACGGTTTCTTCTAGCTGATTTGAGGTGAATAATACCTTTGTAGGGTCCCAAATAAAATGGGGGACATGGTTAAACAAGGTAGAAATATCATTTGTGGTCCAATTTCTGACTGTTGAGAACCTCAAGGCTCAATAAAAGTCCTGTGTGTCATAGTCTGAGCTGCTGGACCAATTGGGACCAGAAGCTCTCTCCGAAGCTGTCTTGGGAGTTGTCCTGTTCTGAGGAGAACAGCAACTGAAGCACTTGGTGCTGGAGCATGGAGGACGTAGGATGTCAGCGTCCAGCATGCTGAGAGGAATGAATCCTTTCAGGTCTCATCCAGCTTCAAAGTTCTTTTGTTCTGAAAACATAAAATTTATCACAAGCATTATACCGTTCTAAAATTCTACGTGTATGAGGTGTGCAAGGTGCATCTAGCAATTAAGGCTAATTCACTGCACTTTTCATGAGCAGAAGAGGTATATATGTAAATCTTCATTCATGCCATGTGAAGAATGGCATCTAGTCCTAAGTCACATGTATTCAGTTTTGCAGTGCCACACTGCTGCCATCTTAGCTGCTGCAGATGACCCTCTGTCCCCTAGGGTGTCTGTGCTTTCTCCTGTATTCAGTGGAGCTCATACTCTCGGTACCTTCCCAACCGAGAGCTGTCCAGCTGAAATGCGGCGGGGAGCTTGAAGTCCCTGGTTTGTTCCCTTGAATCCTTTTCACAGTCTTTGTTACTCAGTTCTCTAGACATGGTCCATACTGTGCGCAGCCGTCTTGTCCCTCCGCCTCTAAAGATCTTAAAAACTCACTGCTCAGACTGCAGTTCCCAGCCAAGGGTGAAGGAAGAAATGCTCAGCCTCCTTTGAGATCTCATCCTTGGAAGAAGCATGCTTTTTTCCCTCTTTGTCACACCATTGCGCTTTTGTGGGTGATTTTGCTGGTTAAATTGGTCCAAGATGAAGTTCTATCAGTGTGCCTGAGCACTAGAAATCTATTATGTGCTGCGCAGAGAAGATACATGTTTTGGCTGCATTTTGCTCGTGCATGCTGTATGTGTTGCTGGCCTTGAACTCAGTGACAATGATTCAATACTATGTTTCTAAACTAAAAAAAAAAAAGAAAAGAAAAGGGAGGGAGCTTAAGCATTGTCTCAAGACTGAAAATGTGACCAAAAACTCACAGGAACAATCCCTCTATTGTCTCTGGAAACAATGATTCATTTTGGCTAATTCATGCTTGGAGAGGTTACCTGGACCATTACTGCTTATAACAGAAATTGATGGTGGTCCTTCTGTTCAATATGATCAATTTCAGAAGCAAAATCAGACCTAGGAGATACATTCAGATCATATAAAATGCAATTAATAAATGAGCAGACCAAACTATTTTACAGGCTTTAAAAAATTAACAAGTTATGTCTCACCCACTGTAGCATTGGCAAGCTTTACTTGGTCATAGTTAACACAGTTATACATCAGTCATTGCATAACTTCCTTGGAAAAGGACCAAATGTGGAGATGGCTCAGTCAGTGTTTGCCTTCCAAGCATTGAATTTGATCCCTGTAATCCACAGAATAAAGCTATGTGTAGTGGAACACACTTGTATTCCCAGTACTGGGGAGGTAGAGACAGATGGAGGCTAGTGGATTTCTGTGGCTAGCTGAAAAGCCATCCTAGCATAATGAGAAGTTCCGAGGAGAGGCCTTGTCTCAAAAAACATGAGATGCTCCTAAGGATTTTTCACCTACACTTGTCCTCTGGCCTCTATATGAACACACACACACACACCACAAAGTGTACTTGCCACACAAACCAGTATGTATGTACAAACAAGAGAAACAGAGAGACTATAAGAAGGAAAGGGGGGAGGAATGGAAGAAAGAGGAACAAAGGAAGGAAGGAAGAAAAAGAACCAAATCTTTCATTTTTCTTTGTTGTAATCTATTTTGAAAGCTATTATTATCACCTAGTCTTTAGTGGACCTAAAGTGATTTCAGCATAACATGCCTAACTAATGAACAAATCATTACAGGTCGTAAGTGGAGCTCTCCTGGGTACCACCTTCTGTAACCAAGGACTAAAGGCCCCCAAGAAATATTGAAGCTATTCATTAAAGCAGGGAAATAACACAGCAGGACAGTGATATCCAAGGCTCTATCTACTCCTCATTGCAAAGCAACCAGGGCCAAGGCCACCAGAAGGAAACTTACCATAGATCAGACCTTCACTTGCAGGCCAGTGGCCAGCAGTTCTGATAGGAGTCCAGGAAAAAGCCATATATCCCATCTGCCGAGGTGTCCTGAGTGAAATCATCCTTATCATTGTCATCATCAAATATGGCCACAATCTCTGTCACTCTTTTGATAGACATGTGTGGATATATAGAACAGTTTCTCTTGCTTGTTTAGCATCATAAGTTCCAGGAAGGGCGCTTCAAGAGCATCCAGCTGGACAGGATGACAGCAATGGCTAAAGTTCCCCCACATTATCAGGAGCAAAAATAAGGAACAGTATAGCCAATGTGATTACCCAAGAGCACATTCAGATCCTCTATGCAGTGGACCACAGCAATGATAAATCATTCTCTGGGCCATACAGAATGCAGTGGAAGGAACACAAACCTTAGAAATCAGAAATAATATGAGACCCAGATACAGAAATTATTTTTAGACTTGGAGTTCTGGAATTTGTCTTCAGGTACAAGAAGACTCAGTTCTTTCCAGGGTAGCTGATGAAGAATAGGAGGAAATTCCACAACAACTCACTGCAGATAGAACAGCCTTTTCTATCTGAACTTTCATACTCAAATGTCTACTGAAGAAGGTGGCAGAAGAAAGTTTAAAATCTTCTGTCAGAACTGTGACCTCTAATGGGTGTCAAGAAGACACAGGATGGGGTGAGTCTCAGAGACATCAGCTTTGTGGTCCTCCCAGCTAAGAAAGGGTGTTAGCTTCCTCCACAACATCCACTCTGCAGAAATCATCCCCAAACTTGAAGATGTGGCTCCGGACCTCCAAACAGCACATGCTAATCTACCTCTTTCAAAGGATAAAATATGCATGCTATTTGTGAAGAATAAGCCAATTAGTTGATCCAAATTTAAGGATATTTATAGTTTATTCAGCTGTTGTGGTTTCTGAAGGAATCAGTCCCTGCCAACATTGCTGGGAATGGACCATTCACAAACTTAAATGTACCCTGAGGATTTTTAAAAACTCTCTTTCAGGACTGGAAAGCAAATCCCATCAGGACAAAGCAGCCACCAGACAATTCAACTGCAGAATTCTGTTGTTTAAGATGTTGTCCCAGCTTGGAACTAAACAGAGAATTCTCAACAGAGGAATATCAAATGGCTGAGAAACACTTAAAGAAATGCTCAACCTCCTTAGTCACCAGGGAAATGCAAATCAAAACAACTCTGAGATTCCATCTTACACCCATCAGAATGGCTAAGATCAAAAATTCAAGCAACACCACATGCTGGCGAGGATGTGGGCATTGCTGGTGGGAATGCAAACTAGTACAGCCACTTTGGAAATCTATCTGGTGCTATCTCAGAAACCTGGGAATAGGGCCTCCTCAAGACCCAGCTATTCCACTCCTTGGAATATACCCAGAAGATGCTCCAGCACACAACAAGAAAATTTGCTCAACCATGTTCATAGCAGCCTTATTCATAATAGCCAGATCATGGAAACAGCCTAAGTGTCCCTCAGTAGAAGAATGGATAAAGAAATTGTGGTACATATACACTATGGAATACTACTCAGCTATTAAAAACAAGGAATTCCCGAAATTTGTGGATAAATGGATTGAGCTAGAAATGATCATAATGAGTGTGTTAACCCAGAAGCAGAAAGACTCAAATGGTATATACTCACTTATATCTTCATACTAGTCCAAGGGGCATGTCCCACAAAAGCCTTCATTTACCAGGAAAGTGGGACAGAGGGGAGGACATCCTATTGGGACTCTAGATGAGAGAAGCGTGGGAGAATAGCAAAGTAGAAGGATCCAGAGGTTCCTAGAAACCTACAAGTAGAACATTATGATAGGCAGACTTGGGCCCAGGGGTCCTGCTCAAACTAAGGCACCAGCCAAGGACAATTCAGGTGGTGACTTTAAACCCCTACCCACATCTAGCCAATGGACACAACATTCTCCACAGTTGAGTGGAAAGTGGGATATGACTTTCTCACGTACTCTGGTGCCTCACATTTGACCATGTCCCTGGAGGGAGAGACCTAGTGGCACTCCGAGGAAGGACAGCAGGTTACCAAGAAGAGACTTGATACCCTATGAGCATATACAGGGGGAGGTAATCCCCCTCAGGAACAGTCATAGGGGAGGGGAATAAGGGAAAAATGGGAGGGAGGGAAGAATGGGAGGACACAAGGGATGGGATAACCATTGAGATGTAACAAGAATAAATTAGTAATAAAAAAAAGATGTTGTCCCCGCAATTATTTTGCTAAAGAAAAAGCCCAGATATTAGTATGAACATAGACCATAAATTGGACAGATTTTGTTTTACAATTTGAATAACACTACTTGATTCATTCTTTGAATGATACGTTTTCTAAAATAGCCTTATTTCTATATTGAATATTCGTCTAAACCTCCTACAATCTGAAATTCAACAAATTATTAATGGCTAACTGTGACATTGCTTAATATTTCTCATATACTTTAAGGACAGTCAGTAAATCTAGCACTAAATTCAGATAAATGATTTCTTGCAAATTAAGCATAAATAAATTATATAGTGTTTGTTCTTTCTATCTCCAATTTCTTTCACTTAGAATAAAGACCAGAAATACTGTCACATGAATCAAAGATTCATCCCTTTAATGTTGTTAAGTAGTAATTCACTCTAGTTATACTTCTCTTTATTGATTCCCCCAGTGACAGACATCTGGATCATCCCATCAGGAGCAGAGTTGCTTTTAGGACCATCTGTAGATGAACTAGGCTAGTTTTTCTTTCTTTCTTTCTTTCCTTTTTAAAAAATGCTATTTTTAGTTTGCAAAACTTTACAGGAGACCCAGTATATCAGTATCTATTTATGTTGGAAATGCAAATACTTTTGATTCAGAAATCCATCCAAAGAACTTTTCATAAAAATACAATCTTATTTGTGTTGTGGTAAGATAAGAAAACAAAATGTTCTTCGTTAAAGGATTGATTCAATGGATTGTGGCACATCTGTAGTGGAGTGATATGAAGGCGTAGGTGGAAAGAGCTTAATATGTATCAAGATGTCATAATTTCTAAGATTATGCTAAAAGTTAAAACAAAGACAAGTGATGTTTTAATTGCTAAGTGAAATAGATAAGAAGTAAATACCAAAAACTGTTGGCAACTGTTCTTTCAGGGGAAACCATAGAATATTCTAGTTTCTTACTTGTGTAGTTTTATATTTTGCTGTTTCTATAGTGTGGGCAAACTACTTTTACTTTCAATGTCACTTCTTAAAAGATTGTTTCTTTGTATTCTCTTCTCCTGGATATAACTGAGTTGAAATGAGCACGTGTAAGTTATTCCAATTTAAAAAAAAATTTGTTTCTTTCGATAGTTTCAACATAGGACAAAAGCTAGGCTTATAACTTTAAAAGAAAGCCGATGTTGAATTTAGCTCAATTTCTTGCTGTATGTTTCTCTGAGAGGCTCACGTTGACACAGAGGATTGTAAGACAATTAAATAAAGGACTAGCAAATTATATTTTATAACCTACAGTTTCCCCTAGTACCACATGTAGATAGTTAGCTGTCTGCTAGCACTTCTCTTAAAGATTGGAAATCAAATGACATTGTCCAAGTTAACCTCATCATCCCACATCCGTCATCATTAACCCACTGGTTTTCTCTTCAGCTTCTCTTCTCTAGAGCCAAACATTGCCAATTCTACTGTTTTCTCTTTAACTGCATCACTAACCCTGATAGAGTATAATCTCCTTTTTAACCTTAATGTATTTGTCAGAGAGTATTAGCTATGATATATGTATGTGTGTGTATGTGTGTGTGTATCAAATGTTTATGTCATGACATGAACTAGAAACCTATGGTTTATCTAATGTTCCAATTTAATTGTGTATCCAGAATTTTTATTACCACAGCCAATAGCATGATTAGCTATAATTTTAATCTAATTAACTGAATCATCACATTGGTTCTTAGAAACTGAGTTGTTTTTCCTTAGTCCTCATTTGATTAGCTGATATGGCTCATGAAACAATGACATTAGACAGCTAATGGTTCCAAAGTGGTTGGTGTGTTCTCCTGACAAAGTTGTATCTTAAGTGGAACAGATTTTTACAAATCTTACAAACCTTTTCTGGCCAATTTTAAACCGCTGAGCTACGATTTTAGTACCTTAGTGTCTTGGTGAGATTTCTAGTCATCTAATCCAATTGATTTTTTAAAAATGTTTTTTGAGGCAGAGTTTCTCTGTGTAGCCTTGGCTGTCCTGGACTCACTTTGTAGACCAGGCTGGCCTCAAACTCACAGCCATCCACCTGCCTCTGCGTCCCGAATGCTGGGACTACAGGCGTGCTCCAATTGAATTTTTAAACAAACACAAACAACATTCGTAAGTTAAAGCCTTTTTAAATCTCACTCAAAATAAGCGAGCGGAGATAACCCACTCACTTTAAATACCGTTACACTAATTGGAAATGACATGTTCCCAAATTTTGCTCAGGCATTTCCTGTCACAGCAGAGTCTGGCTGTGTGACAAGGACAGGACAGGAATATCTGCCTTGAGGGAATATTCTGTTTGAACTACAAGGAAAGATATTTCTCCCTGGTGGCTTGGCCACCTGCCGTACGGACCCTGAAGAAACTCGCTGTTATTTGTGTTCTCTGTTTCCTCTGTGAAGTTATTAAGTTATCCACACAAATTAATGCATGCTACCTTATGAAAGTTGTATGTTTTAAGTACCCATTGGAATTATAAACCAATTATAAAAAATAAGCAGTGAAATAAAGGTTAATGGCACAGTTTCTTAAAATTAGAGTCATTCTTCAGTTTTATAGTTCTACAACTAATTATTTTGCTTTTATATAACAGAATAATTAGTTGTGAAGCCATAAAACTGAACAAAGTATTTTCCATTCCCTTTGGAAAATTAAGTATACTGCCTAGTCATTTTAATTCACTTAAAACAAGTGTTATAAATAACTTCCAGAAATTTCCAAATTGGTAGAGATTTTAAGAAATGTGTTATGTACCTACAGGTCTTGTACATACTTCTGAATTTTCAGACTAAAAGCAAAAGAAAACTGTTTACTGTCAGGCTGGAGGGAATGTTTGTTTGTTTGTTTGTTTGTTTTTGTAAACACCATCAACAAAGAAGTTTCATATGTCTTCCATATCATTTATGTGGTAGAACACAGGAGAAGTTTCTTAACGTGTTCTTCTCAGTAAGCTTTATCTGTAAACAGTAATTCGGGGGCAGGGGGTGGAAGCCTTCATTTCTTTGTAACTTAAGTAGGCAAATGATCATATATTTAAGAGCATCATTTTGCCACAAAGTTTCCTAATCTATTACATCTAAATCCTGGCATTGAAGATCACTTATAATTTAAGGCTACATTTTCCTCTAGTCTAGTAACACCATTTTCACATAAATTCACTTTAAAACATAAGATTGGACACAAATGATGGGCTATTTCCATTCAGCTGTAGCCCAGTTAATGCCCTTGAAAGTAAATTCTAAGTGGAATGGATGTCTTTGTAGCAGAGTGCCTGAGTCTCAGAGCTGAGCTTAGAAACATGCCTGTGTGCTGTGAGAACTAGGCGTGGGGTTTCAGTGTTTTTCAGATGGTAGTGTAGCTGGAAGTCTAGGAGCGCTCCCATCCTCTTCTGCGTCCTATTCTCTGACACCACCAGCCCAATGATCCAAGGTGTGAGAGCACCACAGGAAATGAAAGTTAGAGTACCACTTTGTCAGATCTTTAATGCACCTCTTTCTAGAAAGACACAGATTAGAGGACGTCACTTGGACCCCGACACTTGAGTCAAGCAGCTATTCTCCTCCAGTCTGAATCAAACCTCATTGCCTTAGGCTGATGGTCCACTATAAAATAAGAGAACACCCTACACCAGCCCCCAAGCAGGAAGCACTCTCAGCCTATCTTATGGCTGTAACCTTGTTAGAGACACTACCACCGCCACCTTCCTCTCGTAGCAGGTAGGCTAGCAATTAAAGAGGGCGCAAAAGCTCAAGTGTGTAAGATGGATCAGAAGGCTGTAGTCCCAAGGAATCATGCTTTTCTTCAGTCTTTAAACTAGTGTATTTGCCATGCGTGGTGGTGCACGCCTTTGATCCCAGCACTTGGGAGGCAGAGGCAGGTGATTCGCTGTGAGTTTGAGGCCAGCGTGGTCTACAAAGTGAGTCCAGAACAGCCAAGGCTACATAGAGAAACCCTGTCTTGAAAAGCCAAACCAAGCCAAACCAAACCAAACCAAAACAACAACAAAAACAACTCGGTGTATTTGATTTTGTCTTTCATTTTAAGTGACCCTATTCTATCAATGCTTTGTCTGTCTCAATAAGTGTCATGTGTCTAGCAACATTAATGAGTTTATAGAAATATTAATGGTATACTCAGGAATTTGATTGTCTTTCACCTTTCTTTGGGTTCATTTGAATCTTGGTGTGTTATTCTGCTGCTTGTGATTTGTAGACAGTGTGCACCACTTAAATATAATAGTTACAGGCTCCAGGCAAGAAACTTTATAACTTTACCTTAGTTTATAAGAATCCTAAAACTGTAATATAAAAAAATCGATTTCCACAGTTGTAAAAACAATTTATGAAAATGAATATGAAGGATACATTGATAACTGTGGCTTTAAGGAAAACTTAAGGCTGTACCCTTGTGCTTAGAGGCAGAAGCGAGACAATCAGAAGTTCAAAGTCATGCTTCACTATATAGAGGGATTGAGACAAAGCTAGGGTACATGCGACCCTGATATATATGAATATATGTACATATAACTCTAAATTGAGTTTTTGTGTGTTTTATTTAAGCCACCACTATACATATCTGATCTGTTTAGACTATAACATATATAACATAGCATACACAGTATGCACATTCATAATAGAACCTTATAGACATTGTCTCTCTGATTCTACCTTACTGAACAGGATTATACTTAGAGGCATAAATAAGCCAGTGATTCATGTTTTCTATGTTCCCCAGGCTAAGATATATTCTCAGAAAACCTGTAGTGGTTTGATACATTGTGGTGAATAACTCAGGTCTCAGTATTGTGAATATGGTCTGATTATTCCCCTAGCCAATAAATATACAAGAATATATTGAGCCAGGTACTATAACAAATACATTCACTTTATTTAATAATGAGTTTTTAAGTATGAAGAACTGAGAAATCCATTAACAACTTATGACACTCCTAGTTAAAAGCCAACCATCTACCAAGTAATAGTGCACACTCTAGTGTGCTGAACTTTGGACCACAACACTGTCCATTTGCCCTTTGACTCTCCTCCACTTGTTCCTGTGATAGCAAATGCACATCCCTTTCTACTCCTCATGCTCTTGAGTTAACTGAGTTGTGTGTCATTTTCATGTTTCACAAAGGTGCTGGAAGCTATTCTGATGGATTGTAGTTTAAGTCAATTGCAAACAATGATGCTATTTGGTACTCACATCTCATTTTTATGTGAATACGACATTTATTTGTCTTGAACAAATAGGTAGGAGTAGATGAATTGATTTCTAGAGTACATGTGGGTTCAGCTTTGTAGAAGACTGTTATCTTGTTTCCTCAAGATGCTGTACCATTTTATATTCCCACTAGCAAATGCTTGCAAGTTTCCAATGTTCAATGTTCTTGCCTACATTTTATATTGTTCATATTTTTTTAAAACTTCACACTCTAGTGCGTTTGCAGGTTGCTATAATTATTATTATAAATTTATTTGCCTCATGACTATCTTTTTGTATTTTCCACACATGCATACACATCTTCCTTGATGGCATGCCTACTCAAATAATTTAATGATTCTAATATGATGGTTTTGTATTAGCCATCTCAAGAGGTCTTTAGAATTTCTGGATAGGAAGGGTTTGTCTAATAAGTTAGTTTCTTACAATCATTTTCTCCCAGACAATTTGTCTTTTGATTTCCTTAACAGTACTTTCAAAGAGTTCATTTCTTCTTTAAAAAAAAAAATAACTGTTTTGGTTTGTACTCTATTTCTTGTTCCTTATATTAGCAATTTCTAATTTCTAATACACGAAAGCATAACTCCCAGCATTGGGAGACTTAGAAAAAAAAGCAACTAAAGATAGCATGATTTTACATAAGAGTTTACTTAAAAATATAACAATTGGGAACTCTTGGTCAAGAGTAGCAAGAAAAAAAAAGTAACTTTGCTGGCTTGACTTAAATAATATTAATTTTTAATTTTATGTACGGGTGTTTTGCCTATGTGTATATCTATGCACCATTGGTGTGCCTAGTGCCTGTGGAAGCCAGAAGAGGACATCAGATCTCCAGGAATGGGACACCTGGATAGTTGCGAGCTGCCATGTCGATCCTGGGTACGAAGCCTGGGCCCTCTTGAAAGACATGCCATGTTGTCCACTACCACTGAGCTATTTCTCTAGCCCTCTAAAAATACGATTTTCACTATTGCACCAGGCAGAGGAATGAGCAGCTGTGTGGAGTGCCATAGACTCAGGGGCCCTCAGCAGTCACATCTGATGTGTACACACTCGCATGCCCTTTCTCTGGAAGTGGACAGCTGCAGCTCCAGCTGGATAGACACACACTGGTGAGGGAAATAGGAAAGAACAGTGCTTTCCTAGAGGCAGCTCACTTAGTTCTAACTGAGTTGTCCCTGAACCCAGCCGAGTCACGTGGCCGGATAGAACTGTGATGGGGAGATGAAATGCTGAAACTGTTAGCTGAGCAGAGAAATGTCCAAATAACATCAAAATACAAGACACAATTAAACTATTCTACTGTAATAGAACCAAAAAGTCAAAATGTAGCTTTAAGCGCAAGAGAAAATTCAGCTTTCAGCCAGCTAAGCAGCTACAGGTTAAGCACAGCAGTTTAAAGATTTTGGTTATGCATAGAATAGTAATAATGGAAATAAAAACTGTCATAACTAGGGTATAATATGAATGATGGGATATGCCAACAAAGCCAGATACTTTATCTTTCCTTGGCTGCCTGTTTGGTACATGGTGGAAGATGAGGTTCACAAATGGTAGACTGCTAACGTCTCCTGGAGAAGGGATTTAACATGAGAACGTCCCACCCAAGCCTGACAATTTTTCCTTCCTCCATGTATTGTTGGGAATTTTCAAGATTTAGAAGTACACACTGAATGCTTTCATTGTGTGTTTAGCTTCTGTACAGCTGAGAGCTCAAGAGGAAAACTTTTCACGTATTAGAATCTAAGCTGCTTAGTTTCACCCTATCTAAATGGCAATTCTATTGAGGTCTTAGTTGATAAACGGAAGTCAAAGTGTAGGTTCTACTTGTATGTAGTGGCTCGCCTCTCACTGATAAAATTCTATACCGAAAAGTCTATTTGCTTTTCAGAAAAAAAAGGAAAAGTGATGTGTAAGATAATCATGAGAAAATTTTAAATAGTGACCAGGCAGTTTAATCCCAGCACTCAGGGAAGCAGAGGCAGGTATCTCTGTGAGTTCGAGGCCAACCTCTTCCACGGAGAGTCCAGGACAGCCAGGGCTACATACAGAGGAGCCTTGTCTCCAGAAACAACAAACAGAATCCAGAGTTTCAAATAACCACTCTGTGATGAAAGTTTTTGGAAAAATTTTGTCTTTCAACGATTTAGTACAGAGTAGCACAGAATAACTCAGGAGTGCTAGCTGAGCTCATGATTAACTGAACTTTCTCAACCAACAGACTGCCATCATGTCATTTGTATCCAATTGACCTAGCTGTCTAAATCTTTAGCAGCTTAGAAAGGGTTCTAATTGTTCAAAACGTCATGGGATCCGTGAGAGTATTTCAAAGTCAGGAAATTGCAGAAGTGGAAGTAGAAGGTAGAACAGCATTAACTCTTCTAGCAATGCTCTCACTTGCCTGAGAATGAAACCCATCCTGCTCAGTGGGTTGTGCCTACAAATGCCATAGCACAAATCATCAGACATCTGAGGACAGGGACTTCAGAGGGCAATAAACCCCACTTTGCTTTGTCAATTGTTTTCTCTTTTGCCTTTAAGAACCCTTTCCGGCAAAATGAGTCTTTCCCTGACAACTTTCCTCAAAACAGACAAATGTATTTATAGATGTCCTTGACATAAAAGATACACAAGGATAGGTCTTTTCCCTTGGGAAATGAGAGGCACGGGAACTTTATTAGGTGATACAGCCGTCGGAAACAGAATGGGTATCTCAACACTTTGGCCTCGCTGGATCACTAGACTGTGTTCCTTACTTCATTTTTAAAGACCAAGTACTTAGAATGTCCTATGATTTGTAGAAATAATAAAAAAAAAATTAGATTGATTTCCCTTAGTATGCTAGCATTATGAAATGATTAAAATGCTATCTAATTCTTGTTTGGAGTGGTGGAGCTTTCAGATACAGAATTGCTGTCTTGTTCATTTTTTCAGTGACCACAGACATTGTCCAGCGTCTCCTGGAGGACAAATTTGTCCCCAGTTGAGAAGTACAGATGTCCATAGACTGTTTGTCCTGGGAACATTTTCCATGACGAATTCAAGGTCAAATAAGAGCAGTGTCAAAAAACAAAAAACAAAAACAAAAGACAAGACAAAACAAACAAACAAGAACCAGCAACAATAACAACAGAGCTATTAGCAAACTTTTAGTTATCTAACTACACGTGGCAAATAGTTATGTACTTATCCAATCCTCATAAAAGACTTGAAAGTTACTCACCATTTTAAGGCACATTTTTCAGTTGAGAACATTGAGCCCCAGGGAAATCAAGCACTTAACTGGCTAACATCAATCAACTGGAAATCTTCACAGCCAGGGTTTGTTTCCAAGCCATCTCCAGAGCTTGGGAAATTATCTAGACAGTTCTGCCCCTTTGGAATGCCAGTTTTTAATTGAAAATTCAAATTTGTATATTAAGGATAACTATTTTTAATCTGCAATATTTACTAAGTATTTATATTTTCTCACTAACAAAAAATGACCTTTTGTCTTACTCAGTTGATGTCAGTATTTTAATTATTTGCTAAGTGATGATCCTTCTAAACATCTGTGAAAGCAAGCAAAGACGTCACTTTTTTTGGGAAATCTAATCAATGTGAGCCCCTAGCACATTCACAAGGGCGGGAACTGAAAAGGGAGAGATGGAACCCTGCATGAGGCAGGTGGAAAACATTTAACAAAGGAGATGAATCTTGAATTAGGCCTTTGAACATCCAGTTAAACTTTGGTTAAATAAATGCTTGCCAGTCAGAGAAGAAGTATTTTAGTCAGAGTTCCAAGGATGTTCAACGATCTGGACAAGTGGATGAGTTTGCTCTGTTTTTTTTTTTTTATTAATTTATTCAGATTACAACTCAATTGTTATCCCATTACTTGTATCCTCCCAGTCCTCCCTCCCTCCTGCTTTCACCCTATTCCTCTCCCCTAGGTCTAAGACCAAGGGGGACCTCCTCTCCCACTATGTGGTCATAGGCTATCAAGTTTCATCTTGGTAGCCTGCTTATTCTTTCCCCGAGTGCCATCAGGCCTCCCCAACAAGGGGAGTTGGCCAAATATAGAGCACCAGAGTTCATGTCAGAGTCATCCCAACTCTCCACATAACTGTGGAGAATGTCTTGTCCATTGGGTAGATCAGAGTAGGGGTTCGATGTTTACTACTTGTATTTGCACTAAACAATGGGTTTGCTTTGTTTAGAGAGGTGCAAGGGCCAAGATTATAGAAGAGGCTATAACGAAAACCAGGCTGGGTTCTGCACAGTGATCTGTGGCCTGGCTTTGTCACTCAAAGGCAGTAGATATCCAAAATCACACTAGACAAAGTGGGCACTTGACCAGGCAGTTGGAGTGAAGGAGGTTGGTATGGTGAGACTATGCAGGTGAACAAGGGGCGTTCAGCAAGAGATAATGAGTTGAGGTGGACAAAGGGCTCAGAGGAGAGAGTGGATTAACAAGAGAAGCAAGGCAAAGGGTAGGAGAGTGCTTCTCTTAGCGAGCTATGAAAAATAATAAGTAGAATATATTGTGGAAGAACTGAGGAAGCATAAGAAGGTACTTTCAGGGATAATGGTTTGGCAGCCATTTTGGAACCTGCAGAATATGGAATAAGATACTCCTGGATCTTCTCACGCCATCCAGATTTCCCACAGAAGCTGAACACCTGAATTAATTAGTCAAGGTTTAAGGCCACAAGACAGACTCTAAGTTACATTACTATGACTCTAAGCTAAAGCATTGCAACAGTTTACCTCTGGAAATGCCAGCTGGTTACTAGCTAAGCTGGGTTAGTACTGGTGGAGGCTCAACCCAATGTATTTGAGAAATGGGAGCCACTTAAACATGTTGAGAGGCATTGATCCCAAATCTTAGTAAATGGTTGCAGAGTGGTGGATTAATCTAATTTTGTGCACTTTTTTTTATAACCCTTGAATCATGCATCTAAAATAGGAATAATTATAAAGAAGAAATACTCTTTTGGCCTTTTGTGGCAGTTTTTATCTACTTCATTCTTTCAGAATATTATTAATGGTTCATCCCTCTCTAGAAATTAAAATTCTCCAGCATAATTCCAAATGGACTTTTTAATCTCTATGCACTAAGTGATAGATTTTATAACTTCATCATTTAAATTCAAAGTAAACATACAGTCTAACATTTTGAAAGGTTTATTTTCTTTTAGCCAAGTATCTTCTTCAAACTATCCCATTAAAAGTCACTCCCTATGCCGGCCACAGAGATGCCTGCCTCTAATCCCAGCACTCAGGGAGGCAGAAGCAGGAAGACCTCTGCGAGTTCAAAGCAGGCCTGGTCTACAAAGCAAGTCCAGGACAGGCAAGATTACACAGAGAAACCCTGTCTCAGAAAAAAAAAGCAAAACAAAACAAAAAGTCACTTCCCATACTTCAGATTTTATAAGAAGAAGCATTTTTTTAAATCACTTCCGTAGAGATTTTTGTGATCTCCTCACTAGACTTTTAGAGGGAACAGTTTTAATTTACTATGCTTTAACAATTTATTCTACCATTGGGTCTAAAACACTAATTAGTTGTGTTATCTGCTATTTAAGGAGTGTCATTAGGAGCTAGGTCCCTTGAAGTTTTATTTCAAATAGAAAGAAGGAAGGAATAAAAGAAAGAGAGAGAGAGAAAAGAGAGGGAGAGAGAAGGGGGGGAGAACCTACTTAGTAAACACTACTTACCCATTTTCCAGATCACCAAAAAGACAGAAAGTATTGTGAAACACAGCCTCATAATTCCTCTAGGTGCAAATGGAGTCTATTAGACAGAAAACCCTACCTGATTTAAATGACCTCCAGGTTTATCTCACCCTTTCTGTTTCATCTCAATTTTATCATGTACCACTGTATTACAAAAGCTGAGACATTACTCAACATGTTGAAATTCAAGCCAAAGTAAGACTACTGTTGTCTTTAGCTTGGTGGATTATCGGTTAGTTATAAATTTTTGGCAAATTCAAGAAGTAACTATCCATGAAACTTAATAACTTATTTTTACAGGTAGAAATCCATCCATCCATCCATCCATCCATCCATCCATCCATCCATCCATCCAAAAATATTTAAAATAGGGCTGTTGGGAAGATAGAAACTTCTGAATAAATGCAATTGCCTTTACTGACCTAACACACACACACACACACACACACACACACACACACACACACACACA
>OU015756.1:70048625-70061039 GCA_907169655.1 Acomys percivali
TTTTTTTTACATGACATTTTAGGTGTATCAATACATGCATGAAACGATTACTGTTAATGGCTGCCCTGAATTCCGTGCGAGGGCCACGGCAAAGGTAAGATTTGAATAACTTTAAAAGTACACTTGACCCCAGTGATGTAGTAATTGACTGTGCGCGTGTGTGTTTCAGGTATTCTCGTGTGTACACTGTAAGAGAATTTAGACCTCAGTGGCAGCCCAGAGTCTAGAACCAGTACTACTTACCAGGTAAAAATCCTAATGGAAAAATTGACCTTTTCTGCTGCTTCTGTAGCTTAAGGAAGGAGAATGATTTCATTAAAGTCACTAAATATCCATTTGGCACAAGCAAATCTGCTGCTTCACTGTATCAAGTTCTACCTGGCTTCTGGTACATCCTGCGGATGCAAAAGAAGCCATATCCTATATAGAGCATGAGACCTCATTTGCACAGGCAGGAAGCCCTGATGTAAGTTAGGCATGGAAAGGCTTCACCTGGCACCTCTGACCCAGCATTCTTCTTCTTCGTATTCAGCTGGGTACTGTGTAACTTCCTGAAAGTGGAGATGACCTAAAGGAAGGCCTGGCACCTCTGTAGCACTGAACACTTTTGTTCTTTAAAGGATCAAACCCAGAGATAACAGAGGTCCGGCTGAAAAGGATACAGAAAAAGGATCTTGAAATTGTCTGGAAGATGGATCACTAGGAAGCGGTAGTGGTAATCTAAGGTCACTCAGGCAGCTCATGGTTCACACATACAGAAATGTCTTAACAGAATGTGACTTCCTTTGTAAGGGGCTCGTAACTTTCTATGAATGCCAAGAAGTGAGAACTGAGATTAATCAGAATTGTTTCATTCAATTCCTTTGTGTTATATCATCTATTCTTTGATTTCTCCCCTGATACTTTCAGCTTTCATTCTGTAACTAAATACTGTGGATTTGTAAGGTTCTCCCTGCCCCCCCCTTTTTTTTTCTTTCCTAACCCGGGCAAATAGAGGCTATGATTACCATTACATCATGCTTTGCTTGTCCTGAAGTGGAACACACTCAGGAAACTGATCCCGACGTGGTTTAATTAAGGGGAAAGTGAGTTATGTAGTATTTTCCCGTTCTCATTTCTTACTCATGGAGAAGAGCAGGAGATCAACGCAATGTTGCAACTGCACAATATTTTCTTTTCTGGTTGTTTCTGGGCTGTCTGCATTGCATCCATGTCAGCCATTAAAACCCCTGCATGCCAACAGGGTCTGCATGAGCAAATGCATGTAGCTAAAACCAAGCCATTATTTTCCATGTCATTCACTTATCTTCTCATTAAATGCAGGTGGTAGCAAAATGCTAAATTGATGTGATAATGCGGTGTGTGGACAAAGAATGTACAGTAGTTGGAAATCAATACTTTCACAGTGTTGAGAGTAAATCACTTTATACTAAGCATCTAATCAGCTGTGGTTAAGGCAAGCTAATGGAAGTGGGATACAAGAAGCAGGCAGAGAATCTTTGCTTGATTGAAACTGCTATTTTATTCCTATTGGGTGGGAACTGATGGTAAGTTGACCTCTTGAGCTGAAAGAAACTAATACGTTAATTTAACATGGAAACTATGACCGTAGTAAGTAACATTTTATATACATAAGTATAGTGCCCCAAGTTGTTCATTTTTGCCTATGAACAGGTGGTACAATGATACTACCGGAAATGTTAGTGTATAATTAAGAAAGATATAATCAGTGACCTAATGAGATACCGTTCATAGTAATACAAAGTATGGATATGAGTAACAATAATACCTTTTAATCTAGTACTTCATTTTAATTTTTATTTTCTTTAAGGCATCCCGAAATTTAAAAACTAAGAAACATTTTATTTCTGTTTACTAAACCAGTGTTCAGCAATAGCAAGATTACATGCATTTTCATGAACACACATATATGTATTCATTCACATACAGAAGTGATTATCAGCTTGCTGAATAAATATTTATGAAAATGTATGTGCAGGCAACAACTTAGACCGTGTGCCATAGGAAAAGCACGGGACAGTCTGCCCGTGAAGTGTTCATGATTGACATGCTTTCAATAATTACACTAGGTAATATGTGTATAAATATTTGGAGTCTTGGATCAAGATTTCCATGTGGCTAATGAAATGCTGAAAGATTTTACATTGGTTTTGACTTTGGCTTTATATTTCATAGTAGATAAGCCTTACAAATGCAGAAATAGCTAGGGGAAGCTTCTTCCTTCTACAGGAGAATGCTAGAGAGGTGTCTGAGAAGTTTCTCCCTTAGTCTTATCTGCCTTGGTTTTATTACCAAAAGAACATCTTTTCTTTCAGGCAACAGTGGCAGCTTTTGCAGCCAGTGAAGGCCACTCCCACCCTCGGGTAGTCGAACTGCCAAAGACTGATGAAGGCCTGGGTTTTAATGTCATGGGAGGAAAGGAACAAAATTCTCCAATTTATATTTCCCGCATCATCCCCGGAGGGGTGGCTGAAAGACACGGAGGCCTCAAAAGAGGAGACCAGCTGCTATCAGTGAATGGAGTGGTATGTTCATAAAATACTCACAGATTTTTCTCCCTAATTACTTTCCCTCCTTCCTCCAATTATTGTAACCAATGTTGAAATTATAGTACAGATAGAAATTTTATATCCATATCCAACCAGTTTCCTGAACTTGGATAGGTATAAACCTATAAAGGCAGTAATTTTATATTTTTATGGCTCATTTCATCTTGCACAAGTATGATAAATATCAACAGTTGAAAAATCATGTCAGAACTTATCACATAGAATTTCCCCGTCAGAATGCTTTGATTCAATTAGTGTTCAGAAGAATATAATTTTAATGTCATTTTCACCCCAAATTTCTATAAGCACTGAGTTTGAGTCTCTGTTTTAGTAAGTTACTAAGTTAGTTAGTTGGTTGGTTGGTTAGCTAGTTAGTTTGTTCATTTGTTTCAGTGTTAAGCATTGAACCTAGACCCATGTGTATGCTAGGCAAGCACTACAGCACAAAGACAGACCCCATGCCAAGACATAGCTTCCTGTGAAGAAAATTTACTATTTCTCCTTAGCTTCTACTTGTATCAAACATAACCAATCTAAGATCACAAATTTCAGAAATATAAACAAGATTTTATCAAAATATACTTACCCCTTGACCTAAAAAAATTATTATAATAACAAGATTTAATATGTAAACTAGATTTGGTTTCTTTCAAGCTATATTGATTTATGCTCAAAACACCATATCTAACATACATTTGAAATGAGATAATTGGTTGGTTGCATTTGTTAATAATTTTTTTAAAAATTAAAACTTATAGTACAAAATAGTGGTTTTATATTAACAAAACTATTCAATGATCTCTGCTGTTCTTAATGAACATCAAAACTAGACGTCCATGAATACTTTATATGATCATTCCAATCCCCGGATAATCAATGCCTCTACTTCCTCAAGGATCTAATGCTTTGAGATAAGCATTTTACTGACCTTTCAATAATTACCACTTTTCAAGGCTCATATCAAATGGTAATTGTAGAGCCCAGCTTTTTAGTAGAAGACTCCGAGCAGGGTCAAACATTAACAGGTTGTTAATTTAAGGTATCTCTGAGTATACTTTGCAGATCTAAAAAAGAAAAGTATAGGTTTAAGAATATGAAGAACGTTAGCAAAAAAAAAAATCCACTCATATATATGCATAGTCACTGTAGTTGGACAAAGCAACCGTAACCATCTATGCCATCTGTCATCAATCTAATAGGCAACTTGACTTTGAACTATCTATCAAGGGAGCAAACAGCCTCTGCTTAACACACACACACTTACAAGGAGCACAGCTCTAAGTGTTTCACAATCAGGCATCCATTCTGGCAGTGACCTCATGATGACTTTGGGAGCACCGCAACAATGAAATCAAACAGACCTGTTTTTTTTTCAATAATTGATTTATTCACTTTACATCTTGGTGGAAGCCCCATCTCTCTTCACCCCCCCCAGTCTCACCCTCTATCCCCATTCCCCTTCCCCTTGCCTATTCCTCAGAAAAGGGGAACCCCCACTTCCCATCCACCCCAGCTCATCATGCCCAGGACTGAGCATGTCTTCCTCCCCTGTGACCTGGCAAGACAGTCCTGCCAGGCAGAAGTGATAAAAAAGCTGGCAAGAGAGTCCATGTGAGAGACAGCTCCTGCTCCCCTTACTAGAGGACGCACATGAAGCTGAGCTGCCCATTGCTTACATCTTTGTAGGGGCCTAGGGTCCAGTCCATGCATGGTTGGTGCTTCAGTCTCACAGGCCCCTTTGGGCCCTGGTTAGTTGGCTCTGTTAGACTTCTTGTGAATCTCCTGTCCCCTACAGGTCCTTTTCTCATTCTACAAGACTTCTACAAGACACCCTATGCTTTGCCCAATGTTTGTCTGTGAGCCTCAGCATCTGTTTTAAGATGCTGCTGCGTGGAGCCTCTCAGAGGGCAACTGAAAGCATAGCAGACTATCCTTAATAGTATCAGGTGTTGGTTCTTTCCCATGGGGTGGGTCTTGAATTGGGCTAGGCATTGATTGAACATTCCCTCAATCTCTGCTCTATCTGTTCTATCTTTATCCCTGCACATCTTGTAGACAGAGTAAATTTTGCATTGATAGTGTTGTGGGTGGGTTGGTGTTCTCTCTCTTGCCTAGTTAGAGGTTGTCCTCTTCAGTCTCTTTGGCCTCTGGTACTAAGAGTCTCTGTTAGAGTCCCTCTCATATCCTCTCATGAGCCTACTCTTACTTAGGGCACTGAGATGTCCATGCCCACAGTTTCTCTCTTCTCTACAGGCCTTCTGTCCTCCTGCCCCTGCTCTCTCCAGGTCTGATCTTCATCATCATATCTCTCTGTGCTCCATCTCCTACCTTGTTCCTCTCATTAACCAAAACATCTGTCTATTCTATTTTACCTTCCAAGTGAGGTTTAAGCATTTTCCATTGGACCTTCCATGTTGCTTATCTTCTTTGAGTCTGTGCATTGTAGTATGTTTATTCTGTATTATATGGCTAAAATCCACTTATAAGTGACTACATACTATGTGTGTCTTTCTGGGTCCAGGTTACCTCACTCATGATTATCTTTCCCAGTTCCATCCATTTGTTTGCATATTTCATTATTTCCTTGTTTTAAATAGCTGAGTCAATTCCATTGTGTAAATGTACCACAGTTTCTTTATCTATTCTTCAGTTGAGGGACATCTAGGTTGTTTCCAGATTCTGGCTATTACAAATAAAGCTTCTATGAACATAAATGAGCAAGTGTCCTTGTTGTATGGTGGAGTGTCGTTTGGGTATATACCCAGGAGTGGTATAGCTCCCAGAAGTAAAAACCACACACCTACAGACACTTTTTGACAAAGGAGCCAAAACCATACAATGGAAAAAAGACAAGCTCTTCCGCAAATAGTGCTGGTCTAACTGGATGTCTACATGTAGAAAATTGCAAGTAGATCCATACTTATCACCCTGCACAAAACTCAAGTCCAAGTGGATCAAATAACTGAACACAATACCACTAAATCTATTAGGGAGGAGCCTTGAACTCACTGGCATAGGAGAATAGGAGACAGAACACCAACAGCTCAGGCTCTAAAGCCAACAATTAATAAATTGGACCTCAGGAAACTGAAAACCTTCTGTAAGACAAAGGACACTGTCAATAGAATGAAATGACAGTCTCCAGATTGGAAAAGGGCTAATATCCAAAACATTAAACACAAACAAACAAAATAACCCAATTTTAAAAATGGGGTACAGAGCTAAACAGAGAATTCTCAACAGAGGAATCTTAAATGACTGAGAAGCACTTAAAGAAATGCTCAACAACTTTAGTCATCAGGGAAATGCAAATCAAAACGACTCTGAGATTCCATTCTACACACATCAGAATGGCTAAAATCAAAAACTCAAGTGATAGCACATGCTGGCAAGGATGTAGAGAGAGAGGAACACTCCTCCATTGCTGATTGGAATGAAAACTTGCACAACCACTTTGGAAATCAATCTGGCACCTTCTCAGAAAATTGAGAGTAGGGCTACCTCAAGACCCAGCTAAGCAGATCAGGTTTTACTACTCAGTGTCCATATTGCTACAGACTCATTGTGCCTAATTGGGAGCCTCACCATCTAAAAGGCAGGCAGGCAGAACAGTGACTAGTTATAAGGGCACTGATGAAAATGAGTGAGGTAACACGTCTGCCAGGAATCAACCTCTGATCATTTGGTCATATGCACCTTTGATAAGTAATTGTGACCACTAAAGACGGTTGAGGTTTTTAAAGTGCCAGGAATATTGATTTTATTGATTTGGTGAAAAGTAGACCCTAATATAAACAAATTAACAAATATTTATTAAGAAAAAAGGAGCAATCACCTCTATTCTGTGAAGCGAGTGAGGTTCCACTCCTCTGTCCATTTGCATATTCCAATCATAAACTTGAAAAAAGATTCACTTGAGTCAGATGGAAATATTCCAGGGTCAATTTTTTTCTCCTATATTCAGCCTCAGAAAACCAAAAATGTTATTAAGCATACAGTTTAACTTTTATCCTATGTTTACATTCTTACTAACTCCATGTACAAGGTTTTTACACCCTATTTGTGTTTCCAAAGACTCTAAATCTCACAATTATCTAAAAGCTGCCATTTACTAGTAGTTTCCATTTTAAAATATAATATGTTAGTTATCAAGGCACTAATTTCAACAAAGTCAATTTCTGGCATAGTTGGCAGAAGAGAAAACACAGTCATGTGTTTATTGCCATCAGTCCATCAAAGGCTCATTCTTGTTAAGGCTACAGTGCGTCTTCAGACTTAGTGCTAGGTTACTGTGCTGACCCCCACCTGGTTTATTAAGCTCCCTGAGTGACAACTTAAAATATTTCACCTCCATATAGCAACCGGTAACAACCACTTATTATAAAGTGTTTAAGAGTATATAAGATCATATATACACATATATCTATGGAACCGCAACTAATGAGAAAAACAGGTGGCATGAATTTGACAGAGAGCAAAGAGAGATACAGAGAAGGTTTGAGAGAGAGAAAATGGAAGGAGGGAAAGATTAATCTAAAGTAAATAAAAGAAATATGTATTTTTAAGTAAAATTTTTTAAAAAGCTGTATCCGTTTTATTGTGTGCTGATCCCAAGATATTTTTATTTCTTAATGTATATTTTATTTATTATAATTTATTCACATTACATCCTGATTGTTATTCCCTCCCTCTTATTGTCCCATGCCCATCCTCCCTCCCTCCCACTGTGCCTATTCCCCTCTGCTAGACCTCTGGTAGGTAGCGCCTTCTACCCCAACTGTCTGTCAACAGCCTATTAAGTCTCATCAGGATAGCCTGGCTCCCCTTCCTCTGGGTGCCCACTAGGCTATCTTCCCAAGAGGCAGTGGCCAAATTGTGGGCACCTGAGTGCACGTCAGAGATTCAGCAACAGTCTCTCCCCTCCCCAACATGAAAAACCGGCAGTCCATCTGTTATATCTAAACAGAAGGTCTTGGTTCTCTGCATGCATTGTCCCTGCTTGGTGCATCAGTTTGTGAACCCCCTGCGTCCAGATCTCAAGGCCTTGATGGTTCCCCTGTGGAGCTCCTGCTCCCTCCAGGACCTTCCATCACTCATTCTTCCCTACACAATGAAATACTATTCAGCTGTTAAAAACAAGCACATCTTGAAATTTGCCAGAAAATGGGTGGAACTACAAATCATCGTCCTAAGTGAGGTAACCCAGACCCAGAAAGACACACATGGTATATATTCACTTATAAGTGGATATTAGCCCAACATACATGTCTTCAGAAAGACTCTACCCAGCAGAGGATCAGGACAGATAAGGGAATAGAAGCTGGCCTCTGGGTGGAGTGCTGAGAGTTGTAGGGAAGGCATTTTTTCTATGATGAGAAACTACATACATGGCTCACTGCCCTGCTCCTAGTTGCAAAAATAGTAGTTAATGTGATTCGAGAAACCTGGGCTTTTCTCCCTGGGTCCAGAGGTCATTTCAGTAGAAATAATTTCACACAGGCCATGGTATTTAGTACAAATAAAATATATTATAATAAAATGGGGTTGAGGGCCCTGTAATTAAAAGACAAAAAAAAAGGTGATTGCGTGATTGTTATGCCTGCTTTGAAACAAGGTACAACTTTGGAAGATTCATGAGGAAGATTTTCAGAACATACTATTTTAAATTGAGACTTTTAAAAAAACAGACGTGAGCTGAAGGGGTTGAGGCGAACCTTCCCTTTAAAAAGCATTGAGAACAATTACCTACTGAGCTAGTTAAAAATCAAATTATCTAATGGACCGAAGAATCTTAAACGATGTTTCTAACAACATCATCTTTTTTTGTTGCTTTTATATCTTGGTTACATTTAGAAAGAAAATGTCATATCTTGAAATTTTTGTCATTTCATTAATATATAACTGGTGATATAAGATGCAAGATAATAAATGGAGAAAGAGGAATCAATAAGTAGAAATAAAGAAAGGATGCAACAATTGAGCAATCGGGTTTCTTCTTCTTCTTCTTCTTCCTCCTCCTCTTCTTCTTCTTCTTCTTCTTCTTCTTCTTCTTCTTCTTCTTCTTCTAAGTCAAAACAGAAGCAAAGCCATAATGGCTCAACTCTCACTGAAGGAAATTTTTTTCTTTATCATTTCTGGCTAGAAAAGAAATTTCCCATGGGATTCTTTAAATGAGACATTAAATCATTTAATATAGCTTCATTGAAAGTACAGAGTCCTTTTGTGTGTGGCTACTTCTTGTGTCAAGCCTTAGCAAAAACTAACAGCTGAATTAAAATGTAACATTAATAGGAGGTCAAAATGTTACAGTTAGAATCTATAGCTATGTAATGATCCACTTCTCACCATTTTATGTGCAAGTGTTCCCTCAAGGACTATTTCTAAAGATTGCAGCCAGTGTGGCCCCAACAGGGACAGTAAATATGTATAGTGATAAAGTCAAGAGTAAAAAAAAAAATCTCAAAAGATGGTATAATAGGCTTCACTTCATAAAGCTCTTCATGAAATACTGCTCAGATGCCAGAAACCAGGTATATACAGAATCAGGGAGGCATGGCTAAATATCTAAGCTTGAATAATCAGATATTAACTGATTTTAAAAGCAATATAAAGTAGATTGGGATGAAATGAAAAAGGGAAAACCAAAACCGTGTTAATATCTTTGTGGGGACATTGATTCAAATACCTTTGACAGACTTACAAACTGTGCTCCACCTCTTGAGTGTGGCATGTTGTGGTCAGTCCACACATTACAGTTGCCTGATCTAGCAAGCACAGCCATAGCTTGGCCTGCTTCCCTAAAGTGCACATCACTGAAGGATTTAAGTCATTTGGTGCAGAGAAGAGAACACACTGGAGAACGAAGACATGTCCATGTGACCTCCATTGTGCCAAACAACAGAAGCAAGACCAGTGATAGAAGGTCTCAGGATAAGCACAGCCCAGCTTTTATAATAAGAAGTTTGTATACTTGTAAAGCTATCTAAACAGAAGTAGACTCACCCATAAAGAGTATGTGCCCATCGTCTGAAGTTTTCATCAGAGATTAGAAGACCATCTGCCATTCGATATTTCAAAATTCAGGTACTGTGTACATAGTTGTATCAGGCTCAAGGGTCCCTGCCAACTCTGCGAGTCTGATTTTATAGCTTCAAATGAAATTTTTGGGGAGCTCCACAGTATACACCAGTTCTGCAACACATACCACCCTATATTCTGAGGCTGAAAAATAGGTACATGTATTGTCTATGGATCCTGGTCTTGAGGTATTGTCTTTAAATGAGACAATCAAAAGTTTGTGTCACCGTACTTCATTATGTTTAGAACCTTATGGTATTTATGCATGTTTACATATTGGTTTTCCATTGGCTGCTCAAAACACACACACACACACACACACACACACACACACACACACACAACTATACTCAGATAAAATCAGAGACCTATAATAAACACAAGAGGTGAATTCTAGTTTTTATTGTGATGCTAATTGACTACCAAGTGTAATGTGCCGTTGCTTGAAAGTCAATGCTTCAAAGATTATAGAGAATTTTGGGTGACTATTCAGGCAGCAAACTGTCTCCATCATCTTCTCACTTGGAAAACTACTAACCTGCACTTCCAGCATACCCAGGTAATCAAGTTTATTCCTTCTCAAGTCTCTGAAGGAGTTGAAGACCAGGTAGCTTAGTTTTACAGTGAAGCTTAGTTGTTTAGGGGTTAAGATGTTTTTAGGTCTAGATAGATGTGTTAAGTTGATAATGATAACATGTGATGGAGATTGATTTACATTCAGAATTTTAGATGTACCAAGATAGGAAAGTTTTTTTTTAAGACTGTTAAATACAAATAGCGAAAACACTAAGAATGTAACATTTATATAATTCCTGGTTGCATCATGGTTTATTATATATTACATATGGTAGTTTATTATATATATGTGTGTAATAATATAAATGTATATGTAAAAAGTAAAAATGTTTAATTAAAAAGACAAGAAAGAAAATCAATCATACTTAAATCTGAATGAGTTCTGTTGCTACATCAATGCCAATTCCCTGGGGTTTTATAGTCTTATAAGATGTTAATATGGAGCAAAGCTTGATCAATGGTAAGGAGAGGTCTCTGAATATTTTATCACCTTTATATAGAGAACCTATAGTTATTTCATAGTATTTTTTAAAGGAGAAACTCGCAAACAGTCACCCCCAAATACAATAGCATAGTAGTACTGTTGGGACAAGAGGAAAATAGGAACAAGGTACCAAAGGACAGAAAGAAAGGGAAAACAGAAGCTGGAGAACTTTAGTCTTACACCCTACGGAGAAATCTCACATCCAAACATTGCCTCAGAGCCCTCCTGGCAGGACAATCACAATTACATTTGCCTCACTGTGTAGTTAAACCTAAATCAAGTTGTTGGTACAGTGTTTGCACACTGCTAATTACTCTTTAAAGCATAACAGATGAATGAATAAAGATGTGGGAAAGGAAGAGAATAAATGGTTGTCTTGGTACCTGGCCTTTGTCCCATTTTATAAATGTGCATGCCAAGTTAAGGGTGAGATTCTCAGCCTGAATTAGCTGCACAGAGTGCTGTCAGCTGTGCAGCGAGGATTAATCAGGAATTTGGGCTGTGACTGGGGTTGTAGCTCAGTACTACAGAGTTTGCCTAGCATACAAAAGGCCTTGAGTTTTGGTACCCAGCACCAAAAAAGGAAGGATGAAAAGAAGAAAGGAAACTAGAATTTGAAGCTTATGCCGCTGTTCTTAGGGTGATATTTACAAAATAACCAAAAGGCCATTTAATTCCCATGAAATATACCAACCACAAGATATTTCTGCAAGTTTAAGTCTTACAATTGAACACATTCACCTATGCACAGCAGTGGTTTTTCTCCATTGCCTCATGTCCAGCCCAAGAACAGGCCCAGTGCATAGTTGAATGATGCTTCACAAATATTTTTGGGTGCTAGGTACCACATAAGGACTTTACATAAAAATTTATATTTTCCTCATAATGATCTTCACTGTCTAGTGAAGATCATTATGATGAAGCAGAGAGATCCGGTACCTTAGCCAAGCTCCTAACAACTATCAATTGGCAGAGCTGGAGTTTCTGACACAGGCCTTTACAATGTAAAGTAAATAAATATTACAGCCATAAATAACTCAGGCTTTCATGCATGATGTAGAAAAGACCAAGACTTCTCAGCCTTTATGGGCTTATACTTCTGGTGAGGAGAAGGTAAAAGGTTTTCCTCAGTTACTCATTCCTGACCTTTCAAAAGTTACAAACCACAGGAAAGGTCTTAATGGTATGAGCAAGAAGTGCACTCTAATTCAAATGTCTCGGAGTCCCGGGGAGTGAGAAACAAACATTGGGCCTGATTGTGTATAAAATCCTTTCATACCTCCCTAGACCATCTTTGTACTTTTTCCTGGGTACCTCAGTGTGGCCCCAACAGCCAATCACCTTCCCTCGGCTAGCTGAGTACCACTAATTCACAACCACTGTGTGGATGAAAAATATATTTGAGGCTTAGAAGGGTTGGCGCTGGCAAGGGGAGCTCAGGATGAGGATCCCCAACTTAATTTGAGGCTTCTAAGGTCTGAAATAAAGCTATCTTCCCATCCTCCCTCTGCATCTCTGCATCCCAGCCATTTGTAGGTTTCTAACTGCTCTTGACAGTCAAGTGTGGGAGAGTGCTTGGGCTGGAATTAAAAAGGATTGCAAACTGAAATTTCAGTTAGGTATGTAATGTTTCTGTTCTCCGCATGACATCATGTGACACTCCATTCACATTTGTGAAGAAGCCAAGAGATGTACAATTTTGTTTTA
>OU015756.1:70100589-70143612 GCA_907169655.1 Acomys percivali
GTGTGTGTGTGTGTGTGTGTGTGTGTGTGTGTGTGTGTGTGTGTGTGCGCGCGCACCCATGTGCTTGCACATGCTTGCATACACACTCACATGTAACTTGGATTCAAACTCTTGTTTAAAAAATATAACTACTAGGAAAATAGATTATTTTTAAATGGCAACCATGTGACTTGCCTCCATCTTAGCAGATGATGATATGGGAAAGAAGGCAAATGGAGCTTGCAACCGACTATGTAAAGGTTAAAGAGTACAAGCCACGTGACTCACCACCATACTGAGTAAGCTGACCATGTGGTTTAAAACAACTAAAGCAACAAGTTTAAAACTTCTTAGTCCTACTAGCCCTATGGTTATCACTCTATCTCCTTTTTAGACTAAGGAGGTAACAGCAGGTCTTCAAAATACTTTGGGTTAGGATAGAGTTCTATATAACGATAAATTCCTAAGGTTAGAAAGGTATAATCAGGTTAAGAAATACTGACATAGAGATCTATGTCTGTTAGTGTGCAACTGATTCTGTTGACCTGCACTCAGGGACCTAGCAACACTTTATATTATCTGCCTCTGTCAAGTGACTACGGGACAGAAGGATGCCTGGTACCTCTGCTCTCTCTATGCTCTCTCTGTTCCAGCTTCTCTGTCTGCTTTCTCTGTGCTTTCTATTTCTCTCTGTCCCTGCCCTGCCCTTATGGCTCACTTGCTGCCTCAACCCTTTCCCCCAAGCCCTCACTCTTCTCAGTTCCTCCAATAAATCTCCTTATACCAGATCTGTTGCCTGGCGTAATTCTTCAGGGCTGTACGGTGGCACGAGTCCTCCATTGGACCACTGCTTTTCATTATTATACTTCATAAAAAATGCCTAAGCACTTATGTCTTTGCTATGTTCCACACCAGGCTTCTAGAAAAGTTTAGATAAGTAACAGCATATGTTTAATAAATAATATATTTGATAAATAAGGTTTATAAATTCCTAAGATCTACTCCGGTTAACTGTAACTGACTTGAAAACGATATTCTGTAACGGTTCCCTACAAAAAGGAGCAAAAATGAAAAGTTCCCATTCTCTCCATGAACTGTAATTATTGTCTACTGAAACTCTTAGTTTCTGAATGGACCACATTTATGGTTTAAAGTTTTATTTTGATGCTAAAAGATCTTCAAGTAAATCTTCAACTCAGAAATTTTAAGCTTCAAACTTAACAGGGATGAAGCTGTAAAAGCCTAATCTTATAAAAGCTACTTACTTGATATAAACTGTTAAGGATAAATAAGACATGCAAATTAATTCTGTCATCTTATAAATGATCAATTTTTATGTGCTCAAAACTCCAAGTGTAATTAATTCATTTATAGGAACAAGTTTTATTTAGCCCCTGTGTATGTTTTCAAGGGTAAGTGTAAAGATAGTATCTAAAAACAAGTAAATTTTGTTTAAAAACACTTCTACTTAATAGCTAATAGTCCTTAGGTTCTTCGGAGATCTGCTGAATATGGCATTTAAAATGTTTAATGATAAAACTTCCCATGACAGACAGAAACGTAAGCTCCTAGAGGCAATCCTAAGGTTTACAATGAAGATGGGACCCAGGTGATGCTGCCTGAGTTGTGATGACACTAACCACTGGGAAGAACTGCTCCATTTCCTACCTACTGCCAGGGCTCTGCCCACACTATGGACACTGTTGGGTTAACTGCCCTCCTCTGCCTTGCCACAGCAGGTCAGTTTTCCAAGGTTCTTTTCCCACATGAAAATCCCTCAGACCTTCTGGGTCTGGTAGCCAAAGGCTTGTTACGGCTCTGTGTAGCAGCTGAAGACATAAGGCTGCCCTGTGTGGCAGCTGAAGATCAAGGAGGTCCCCTGTCATCAATGAAGCCATCCAGATCACAAATGCCTCAGGGTAAACATTGAGGTGGTGTGTAAGTCTCTGTACATAGACCGTTTGGATTATACTTCCTGCTATGATTCATCCTTTTCAGATTCCTGATGACACTGACAACCAACTAGAACTTTATGGTAAAGAACAGCAAGCAAAACAGCTCCTTCTTCAAGAGTTTAGCTCCTTCTTAGTTCATTTTGCATGTAAAAATGAGGCCTCCCTTTTCAGGAGCTGCTAGTCTCCTGGCTGAGAAAGGCGGAAGTAGACAGCTTACCTTGCTGGCAGACTCTGAAAGAGATAAACTCACAAAGCAGTTTCCAGTATAATATTTTTACTATCCCTTTATTGAAAGGAACATTGCTTTGTAATAACTACTCACAATAATCAACCACGGTGTCTGCTGGTAAGAGATTGGATAGAAAGAAAATATATGAAGCTTGTATAAGTTATGAAGGTCTAAGAAAATAAATGCAAATTATAAAGAGGAAATATTTGAGACTTACTTCCCTCATTATGCTATTGCTGTTGTAAGACTTCAAAAGTTTTGAGCTTTAAAATTAATCAGTGGAGTTCTGATAAGGTATTAAAGTAGCCCTGGTAAAAACACTGCTACTGTGAAACAATAGAAACATCTTTAAATGTCATATTCTGTATGTTTCTGAGGTTTTGGAAGACCTTATCAATTTTACCTTATCTTTGTATAGAAGTGTATCTATCTGTTACACCTAGGATGTATATTCTTGCGATAGAAATAGACCAGTAATTGATATGACCATGATTTGACCAACTAACAATTAACCTGTATAACTTACTTATCCTAAACAAGCTGCAATAGCACTTTCAAAGTATTGGAAGTAAACCTTGAATTATAATTGAGTTGTATGGATACAATATCACATATTAGAGTAGAAATATATATAATGTGTGCAAAGAATAATCTTTTTAAAAAAGATTTATTTATTTATTATTATTATGTATACAGTGCTCTGCTTGTATGTACTCCTGCAAGCCAGAAGAGGGCACCATATCACATTACAGATGGTTATGAGCCATCATGTGGTTGCTGGGAATTGAACTCAGGACCTTTGGAAGAGCAGGCGGCAGTCTTAACCACTGAGCCATCTCTCCAGCCCCACAAAGAATAATCTTAAATTTGAGTTCTATATGAAAGTATCTAAATTTAAACTTATTTTGCATCTATGTACAAAATTCTATACCAGTGAATTAAAACTAACCTTGTGAATAAAAAGGCTTTAAGGTGCGGGGTATATTCGTTAATCTACTTTTGTCCTGTCATCACTTTATGTTTCTATATTCCCCCTTCTTTCCTTTCAACCCTTATTTCCAAACCTAAGGATGACATCCCTGAGTCCAACCTTGTTTTATGATGAGATATGATAGGTATTGATTTACATTCAGAATTTTAGACTCACCAAGAAAGATGTTTTCTTTAAGGCTGCCAAATACAAGTAACCAAAACACTCATCTAGAGTCCCAATAGGGTGTCCTCCCCTCTGTCCCAGTTTCCTGGTAAGGGAAGGCTTTCGTGGGACATGCCCATTGGGCTAGTATGCAGATATAAGTGAGTATATACTATTTGAGTCTTTCTGCTTCTGGGTTAACTCACTCATTATGATCATTTCTAGCTCAATCCATTTATCCACAAATTTCGGGAATTCGTTGTTTTTAATAGCTGAGTAGTATTCCATAGTGTATATGTACCACAATTTCTTTACCCATTCTTCTACTGAGGGACACTTAGGCTGTTTCCATGATCTGGCTATTATGAATAAGGCTGCTATGAACATGGTTGAGCAAATTTTCTTGTTGTGTGCTGGAGCATCTTCTGGGTGTACTCTGGTGCCTCACATTTGACCATGTCCCCTGGAGGGGGAGAACTGGTGGCACTCAGAGGAAGGATAGCAGGTTACTAAGAAGAGACTTGATACCCTATGAGCATATACAGGGGGAGGTAATCCCCCTCAGGAACAGTCATAGGGGAGGGGAATAAGGGGAAAATGGGAGGGAGGGAAGAATGGGAAGATACAAGGGATGGGATAACCATTGAGATGTAACAAGAATAAATTAATAAAAAAACAAACAAAAAGCAAAAAAAAACAAGTAACCAAAACACTATGAATGCAACATATATATACATATATATATATGTGTGTGTATATATATATATATATATATATATATATATATATATAATTCCTGATTGTTTCATGGTTCTTCTTGGTAGTTTATTGTATATAAGTGTAATCATATAATTGAATATGTAAAAATATTAAGTAAAAATTAAAAAATAAAACAAAACACTGCCACTATTATATTAACAAGCTCAAAAATTTAAATTCCTTTGGTTGTTTTCTACTTATAGACAAAATGTGCTTCTAATTGTGCTGAAAACATCACTTTCTAATCTATATATCCAGCCCTTTAGACAGCACAAACAGTGTTAATGCTTTTTTTTTGGGTTCCCGAGCTTTTACTATGACTCAAAGATATATATCTGCTGCTTTTCCTACAATGTGGATTTTAGTGCTAATATATCTAAAACATTTATCTCTTGTTTATGAACTTTAACAATTTTAAGTAAGCTTCAGGGTACACCTCTCCGTGGTCAAGCTTACTCTAGATAAGTACTTCTGTCAATCAGTCGCTTAAGCTTCCCAGCCTACTGTCAATTGTTAAGGGTGGAGTGTCTCTCTCTCTCTCTCTCTCTCTCTCTCTCTCTCTATCTATCTATCTATCTATCTATCTATCTCTCTCTCTGTCTCGCTCTCTCTCGCTCTCTCTCTCTTCCCCTCTCTCTCTCCCTCCCCCCCCTCTCATTTTTTTTCTCCTGGTTTTAAGAATCTCCTGCCTCTCCCTGAAACAGGCTGGAGACTTATGACATGGTAGGCTCCTAAACAGATATGGGGTGACTCTAGCTGAGAGCCCTATTAGAGGCAGACATGGGGACTGAAGAGGCCACCCTCTAACCAGACAGGACTCCTAGGAGAGGGATGGAAACACCAACTCACCCACAAAAACTTCAGCCCAAAATGTACTCAGCCTACAAGATGTGCAGGAATAAAGAAAGAACAGAGATTGAGGGAATGCCCAACTAATGCCTGGCTATACCATGCAAGAGAGCCAACCTTCACTATGCTTGCTTGCAGATGGGAGTCTAGCATAGCTGTCCTCTGAGAGGGCCCACCTAGCAATGGATTGAAACAGATGCTGAGACTCACAGCCAAACACTGGGCAGAGCACAGACAGCTTTGTGGAAGCATTAGAGGAAGGATTTTTTAAAATCCCAGAGGAAACAGGAGCTCCCCAAGAAGACCAACAGAGACAATTAACCTGAGGGTGGGGGAGGGGATTGTGAAGACTGAAATACTAACCAAGGAAGGACCATATATCCAAGTATTGACTGGACCCAGGCTCCTTACACATATACACCTAATGGGCAGCTTGGTCGTCATGTGGATCCTCTAGTAAGGGGAATTAGGGACTGTCTCTGACAAGGACTTTCTTGCATACATTTTGGTCACTTCTCCCTGGTGGAGCTACCTTGCCAAAACATTGTGGTAGAGGATGTGCTGAGTCCTGATGCAACTTGATCTGGGGTGGGTAGGTTGGGGGGATCTCCCCTTTTCTGAAGGGTAGGGAAGGGAAAATAAAAGGAAGAGGGAGAGAAGATGGGACTGAGAGGAGAGGAAAGAGGGGGCTATGATCGAGATGTGAAGTGAATACATTAATTGAAGAGGAAGAAGAAGAAGGAGGAGGAGGAGGAGAAGGAGAAGGAGAAGGAGAAGGAGAAGGAGAAGGAGAAGGAGAAGAAGAAGAAGAAGAAGAAGAAGAAGAAGAAGAAGAAGAAGAAGAAGAAGAAGAAGAAGAAGAAGAAGAAGAAGAAGAAGAAAGAAGAAAGAAGAAGAATCTCTTGCCTCACTACTAGGAAAATGGGATTGGAATTTTCAAACATACACACAAGATAAACATTTCCCCCTAAACTCCTTAATTTTGCCTTCTGTCCCTCTTCTGTATCTTTCCCAGCAGATCAAATGAGGACTGCAAAATGCTCAAAAGTTGCCCTCCTTGCATGCTTATGATTGAATTTAATCAGCTTGGGCCTCTGTGTCCCAGATGGCTCCAAAGTCTCTAGTCTCAGGCTGCTAGCATGCCGATACTTCTTCCCTAGTCTCGGGTAGTCCTGCAGAACGTGGGCAGCTAGCAACAAGCAGAACAGATCCCCCCAGCCTATGTGTCACCCTTTGCATTTTTCAGCCATCATTTTGAGCTTCCAGAAACAGTGACAACTCAGCAGGAGGTCGTTATAGAAAAGATTGCATTGTTCTTCTATCATCAACAAAAAGCTGGAATGCCAGGTCCCAAAGAAACCTGGGGCAAGTGTCACTCAGTAACTGTGGCTCCTCCCAGCAACTGTCACCCTTCCTCCTACCTTAAAATCCCCCCTCCAAGGGCTGGGATTGCATTTCTCTTCTTCCAGCTTCTGATCCCTAGGTAATTCAGCCATTTTGGACTTCAGCTTTCTTGCCCTCTTGCTCTCTTTACTCCTGCCTGGCTTTGTCCTAAATTTCTCCTGGTCCACTTGCCTTCTCCTTTTCCTTTCGCCTCCCCCAAGCCCTCCCATCCCTGACTTCCTCTCCTGGCCTGGTTCAATCTGGGCCCTTCCAGATGCCTCTGGTTGTGCTCTTCCTCATGTCTATAATAAATCTGTTCAACAATACCTTGGAACACTCATGTCTTTGCTTTTTCATTCAGTTCTCTCTCTCTCTCTCTCTCTCTCTCTCTCTCTCTCTCTGTGTGTGTGTGTGTTTATAATCATTCATCCATTTTTATGAGAGTTCAGAGTTCCTCTACCTTTTCTTTTTATGTTGGTTTGATTTTTATTTTTTCATTTATTTTTGAAAAATATTTTTTTATTTTTTACATATACGTCTATATTATTTCACATATATACAATAAACTTCCTATAGCAAGGAGAACCATGTCACAATCAGGAATTACATAAATATTATATTCTTAGTGTTTTGGCTATTTGTATTTGGCAGCCTTGAAGAAAACATCTTTCCTGTCTTGGTGCATCTAAAATTCTGAATGTAAATCAATATCTATCATATCTTGTCCTTATCAACTTAAAACATCTACCTAGACCTAAAAACATCTTAACCCCTAAGTGCCCTAAACGACTAAGCTTAATTGTAGAAATAAACTATCTGGTCTTCAACCCCATCAAAGACTTGAGAATGAATAAAATTGATTACCTGAATATGCCAGGAGTGCAGGTTAGTAGCTTTCTAAATGAGAAGATGACAGAGACAGTTTGCTACCTGAAGTCACCCAAAACTCTCAATAACATTGGAACAATATATCTGACAGACATATTTGTGAGGCAGGAACTATTGAGGACTTGCTTACCCTGTCTTGGCAGAGTTTGGCCATTGACTCTGTCTGCATCCAAGCTTGCCCTTTTTTAAGCAGAATTCTGTCTGTGTTAGAAACGAGGACATATTTCAACAGATCTCACACTGTAGTACAGGAAGGTTTGGAATTCATTATGTATCACAGGTGGCTTTAAACTTACAGCAATCTTCCTGCTTCCACTTTCAAAGTGCTAGGATATCAAGTGTGAGCCTCCATACCTGCTATGAGTTTGTCTTGAGTGGCCCCCTCTCTGCCCACCCACCATTCACATGGCTTGGGCTGGATCTCTTGTGTCATGCTTGATGTCAGAGGTTGAAGTAGGAGGGGACAACGCAGCCTCCTTACTGAGAGTCTAATTCCCTATTTAGATTATGAAAACATGTGGCGTGCTTTGATTTCAAGTTTGGTTCTTAGCTGTAATTCTGAGCTAATGAAAAAAGAAAATTCCCTTCAGCATTTTATCATAATTGCCTTTCTAGATTGCATTTAGGTTAGGGGGAAAATTGTTGAATCACTCTAGTAATTGTCCCTTTTAGTGTACACAGTTACAAACCTAAGCAATGACTTTGCAAAGTACCCTAATGTCTGACAAAGAACAAGAACTCAGAATACAAGGCATTCTTGATGTTGGACTTGATTTTGTTTCTTTCACTAATAAGCTCCATCTAGAATGCTCTGGTCTGTCTCTCTAAAATGAAGAATGTTGGAATTGTTAAAAAACATATTAGTAAATGAAAAAATGAGGACATGACTGCTCCAGGGTATGGCTGAGGAGACAGTTTATTAAAGGTATGAGGAAGAACACAGCCAGAGGCATCTGGAAGGATCCAGATTGCACATGGCCAGCAGAATGAAGTGGACCAAAAGAGGGGAAGGGGGGAGGGGTTGAAGAGGAAAGTGGAAGGCAAGGCGGGGCAAGTGGACCAAGAGAGAAGCAGGAGCAGAGCCCACCAGGAGCAAAAAGATCAAGAGACCACGTAGGCAATATGGCTAAGATGATATAGAAGAAGGAAATTCCAGTCTCTGAGAGGGGAGAGGTTTACTGTAGGAGCTGAAGTCAGAAGTGCTGGGAGGAGCCACAGAGTACTTAATGAGACTTGTCCTACGTTTCTTTGAGACCTAACAGCTACAAGTACCTTTATATAGACTGAGCAGGTTAGATATTATAATATATAGTAGATGATATACACTCACATAAAAACAGTTAATGGAAAAAGAGGCCATGACTTCAAAAGAGACCAAGCAGGTGTATTTGGGAGCGAGGCTCAGAATGAGGAAAGGGAACTAAACAATGGTATAATTTTATCTCTAAAAGGGAGAATTCTACCATGAGAAATTCACCTCCTCTGGGTTGCACCTCTGCAGGCCCTGTGCATGCTGCCCCAGTCTTTGTGAGTTCACGTGTGCATCAGTCCTGTTGTGTTTAGAAGGCCTTGTTGTTTTCTTGGTGTCCTCCATTCCCTCTGGCTCTTCCAATCTTTCTGCCTCCTCTTCCATAGATTTCCCTGAGCCCCAGGGAAAGGGATTTGATGAACACATCCCTTTTGTGCTCGAATGTTTCAAGGTCTCTAACTCCCTGCTCATGGTCCAGGACAATGGTCCAGTCGTGGGTCTCTTTTGTTCTCGTCTTCTGAACGAAGAAATGTCTATGATGATGGCTGAGCAAGATGCTGGGGGCTCCGTGCTAAGTGTGAAAGTAGACACAAGCTCCCATGTCTCTCTCAGACGCTGTTTCCAATTAGGAACTGCTCACAAAGGAAAAATGAATTTTGTCCAAATGCCGTATCACACTGGCTTTAGAAAGCACACTTAAAGACAGGCCCCATGTCCAGCAGTAGATGGCCAACACAACACAAACTCAATGGCATTTTGTAGAGGTATTTTATCTCATAATGCTTTGAGCATTTTTTAAATTGAACATTTCTTTTAACTTTACAGATCTTTTGCCTGTACACTACAGTTTCTGATTTTGTTTTTGTGGATTTTCTGTGTGTGTGAAGGTATGTCTCAGTGTCTATATGTAATTTGTGATTTTTATTTTGTTTGTTTTGTCTATTCTAGTTTGATTTTTTTTATTTTATCTTATTTTCAAATGTTACTTATTAACTTATATTTATTACTATCTTGTATTTAAATATTTAAGCAATTTAATATATTATAATTATAATCACAATTATACATTATAATTATTCAATTACCATATATTGTATTTCTCTATATCTATAATATATTATAATTATAATAACAATTATGATTATTATCTTTTTTTCCGACTTAATACTTTTATTTTTTGTTTTTTTTTCTTTTCATTCTTCCCCTTTTTTTTAAATTAATTTATTCTTGTTACATCTCAATGGTTATCCCATCCCTTGTATCCTCCCATTCTTCCCTCCCTCCCAGTTTCCCCTTATTCCCCTCCCCTATAACTGTTCCTGAGGGGGATTACCTCCCCCTGTATATGCATGATTATTATCTTATATTTAATATTATTTATTATCATCATCATCATTTTAGGTATCTGTTTGTATCCTAATGAGAAAGAGAAGTAAAGGATCTGGGAGGAGTTGGGGGAAGTGACAGTGTAATCAAAATATATCATATAAAAAGAACCTATTTTCAATAGAAAAAAAATGAAACTCACCTCCAGGTACATGCTGCTGAAGTATAAAAATCCACAGTTCCACAATGTGTCCATTCTTCCATAGCTAAATGAGACCAGAAGATTCTTGGAGTGTTTAAAATGATTTCCAGGTTAGGGCCATATGAATGTAAACAAAGACACTGAATAGTTCTGTGCTTAATGTTGTGCCTTGGAAAATGACAATCCCCACATCATCCCATTTTCTTTGTCTTTCATGGTTCTCATGAGAGAGTCTCAAAACTTCTACCAGGTTCCTGTGATAGATCACTGAAGTTACAGGACTGGCTTGGATGGGTCTGGATGCTACAAAAAGTTTAATTCTAGCCAGGTGTGGTGGTACTTGCCTTTCATCTCAGCATCCAGGAGGCAGAGGCAGGCAGGTCTCTGTGAGCTCAAGACCACCTTGGTCAATACAGAGAATTGCAGGCCAGCCAAGGGGCTAATAGTGAGTCACAAAGGGAAAGCTTAACTATATATAGATTTCTAAATGCTTCTAGTACATAGTCTCTGACCAATCTGAAACCATTCCTGCACCAAAAAAGTCCATGGGCCACATTTTCAGGAACACCTTATCCTAGTTTTATTATCTGTTGCTATGGTAAAACACTGGCTAAAAAGCCATGTAGGGGAAGAGAGGGTTTATTTCAATATACAAGTTCAGTCTATGTTTAAGAGAAGCCAATGAAGGGAGCTGGAGGCAAAAGCTGAAACAGCCTGGAGGAAAGCTACTTACTGGCTTGCTTCTGGGCTCACATTCATTTACCTTTCTTCAGTCTCCTGGAACCCCTCCCCAGGATGCTTCACAGAGGACTGGACTCCTCCACATCAATCAACAATCAAGAAAATGCCCCACAGACTTGCCCACAGGCCAATGTGGCTAAAGCAATTCCTCATTGAGATACCCGCTCCCTAGTCAAGTCTAGGTTTTTGTCAAGTTGAAAAAAAAAAAGTAAATTAAGCTGTACAACTGCAAAGTATATTTACTTTTGGACTAAAAGGATATTAGATCAAGTAAATAAAGAATTAGCAGTTTAAAAATAAGCAAAACTGGTTTTAATTTCTGTAAACATCAAGAGCCAGAAATTTGCAGACTCTGTACAGCTTCATGGGTGGTATGCAAAAAGGAATTCCAGAAATCATTGTTGAAAACAATGTCAGGAAATGAACACAGAAAGAACAGAAGCATTTTCAAACTCTAAGGTGCAAGGAGCCTCAAACAAACCATTCCATCGACCGATATTAATATATTCTCGTTATCTTATCACTTTGTAAAAACTTATGTTTGAATAAAATCAAACCATAGCGGAGGAAGGACTGCCTGTTCTAACAGTTAATCAAGTGCTGGGAAGGGGTTTGTTTATTGTATGCTTTGGCAGGTACACAATAGAAAGGCAGGGGCAGGAGGGGGGATATAGTATTTTCACCAGAAGGTATAGACAGCCCCTTTTTCTATTAGCAGATTTGTCAGAGTTTCTCTAGTCTATAATAGTTATTTTTAAATCTAATGGAATTCAGAATCCTGCCAAAATGGTAAAATAGGCCAGAAGGCTAGGTCTGAACATTTGCCTTCTTAGAAAAACCACTTACAAAAGAGAATTTGAAAAATAATAACGCAGTAATCCTTGTGAGACAGAAGGCTCTCTTGAGCTAGCCAATAGAAGAAAGGTAAAGGCTAGCCTGGAGCAAAACACAGGGAGGGGGCAGTGAAAGAATTTACATTCGGTTCCTTCCTGGTTTTTCTACACCCTAACAATGTCTGAGGGCTGCCCCTTAATGCTGACTTCTGCAGAAGGGGTCAGGCCTTATTGCATATCCACAGAGTGAAATTAGGTGTGCTGCAGGCCAGCCCAGCCTGGGGCACTCACTTTACATTACTTTTCCTTTCCAAACCTGAAAGAATTGGTGGATTAGGGTAGATGGTAGCTCCCAGCCGGTGAAATGTAAAGTTACCCCCTGTGGAGAAACAACTGGGAGTGAGTACACCTGTTTTGGTGGTGCCTGGGGCTCTTCCCTTTCCCTCCTCAACCCCCCAGGACTTCAGTGGTTTCTAACTTAGAAAAGGACCCTGCTTGCCACCATCTGAGGTACATTTGCATACACATGGGCTTTCCTCTAGTTAAAGCGGATGAAGAAAATGTGTAAAGGGGGTGTTTCTCAGATCCCTAAAGTTCTAAAAAGCATAAATCACATCAACTATCTATAGTCACCTCATCCTTCCCTGAGTGCCTGCTCTATTCGTTTCTTTACTTGTGTGTGTATGTTGCGTTGAGAATGCCATCCACACAGTGCTTTTCCGGCTCAACATTTCACTAGGTAACTACTGCTGAGTTTCCAGGAAGCAGCCCTCAAAGGCCCACCTTAGGTCCAGAGCCAATGAACCATGGCCTTGAAGACTGAGTTATACAGTTCATTACAGCTCCTGCAGGATGGGAGGTAGCAGATAACAAAACTGGTGGATTTATTGTGAGCTTCATGGACAGAGCTCTAAAAAGAGTCCAATACGCAACTGAAGATGTAGAAACACCTGAATAACAACTGACCAGGACCTCGAATTGTTTCTGCAGGTGTATCTTGTCCAAATCTACCCAGGTAAGAAGGTAATGAGGACTTTGCTGCTCATTAGCTTAAAAGCATTTGTTTTTTTAGATTTTTCACAACTTTCTTATCCAAAGAGAATAATTCATATATTATATTATATATTATATATATATAATACATACACGATTGAGATTATTGTTGTTAAAAAAAAAACTGTAATTCACCAGCATGTGTTAATTCCACTGATTAAGAATAAGAAAACTACGGCAAGTTTTGAGCCAAATTAAAAGCATATTTGATTTTTATTGGGGTGCACTTGAGAGCTGGCCTGGGACTCCCTTCATTTCTTAGAGCCCTTTTAAGGAGTAAAACCACAACTGGTCTCAGAGCAGTTGTACAGAAGGGAGACAATGAACAGGAAGGAAGTACAGAAAAACTCCAACAACAACAAAACAAAACAAAACAAAAAAAACATAACCAACCAAACAAACAAAACACAAAACAAAAATTTTAAAACCCAACAGCTATCACCAAGTGGTCACGATGCAACTAGAGGGTGTTGGGGAAATTAGAGAAGGTTTGGGTGTTTTCAAAACTAAGTCAAGGTCATGGGTCGGGTCAGGCTCCAGGAAACAAACTTAAAAACAGAAACTCAGCTCTTGCAGTAACTGGCAACTTATCCTTAGCAATAAAGCATAATACCTCCTGCCTTCAAAATGGAGTCAGTATGCAGATATAAGTGAGTATATACCATTTGAGTCATTCTACTTCTGGGTTAACTCACTCATTATGATCATCTCTAGCTCAATCCATTTATCCACAAATTTCGGGAATTCGTTGTTTTTAATAGCTGAGTAGTATTCCATAGTGTATATGTACCACAGTTTCTTTATCCATTCTTCTACTGAGGGACATTTAGGCTGTTTCCATGATCTGGCTATTATGAATAAGGCTGCTATGAACATGGTTGAGCAAATTTTCTTGTTGTGTGCTGGCGCATCTTCTGGGTATATTCCAAGGAGTGGAATAGCTGGGTCTTGAGGAGGCCCTATTCCCAGGTTTCTGAGATAGCACTAGATAGATTTCCAAAGTGGCTGTACTAGTTTGCATTCCTACCAGCAATGAAGGAGTGTTCCTCTCTCTCCACATCCTCGCCAGCAAATGGTATATACTAACTTATATCTGCATACTAGCCCAAGGGGCATGTCCCACAAAAGCCTTCACTTACCAGGAAACTGGGACAGAGGGGAGGACACCCTATTGGGACTCTAGATGAGAGAACCATAGGAGAATAGCAATGTAGAAGGATCCAGTGGGTCCTAGAAACCTACAAGTAGAACATTATGATAGGCAGATTTGGGCCAAGGGGTCCCGCTCAAACTAAGGCACCAGCCAAGGACAATACAGGCAGTAAACTTTAAACCCCTACCCAGATCTAGCCAATGGTCAGAACAGTCTCCACACTTGAGTGGAGAGTGGGATATGACTTTCTCATGTACTCTGGTGCCTCACATTTGACTATGTCCCCTGGAGGTGGAGACCTGTTGGCACTTAGAGGAAGGACAGCAGGTCACCAAGAAGAGACTTGATACCCTATGAGCATATACAGGGGGAGGTAATCCCTCTCAGGAACAGTCATAGGGGAGGGGAATAAGGGGAAAATGGGAGGGTGGGAAGAATGGGAGGATACAAGGGATGGGATAACCATTGAGATGTAACAAGAATAAATTAATTAAATTTAAAAAAAAAGAAAAAAAAAGAATGAAAAATGGGATCTCTTAATCAACTCTATATTCTCCAGTATGCTTTGTAAAGTCTTGGAGTCAAATTAGAGTATGTGTTTGATTTAAAGGATTAGATCACGTCTTTGAGAATAAATCCCAAAGTTTCTACCAAAAAACAAAACAAAACAAAACAAAAAAATGGAGTCAGGTAGGTTCCTCGTGTGGAGGTATCTTTTCTTTTTTTTTTAATTCAAACAAATGTGACATAGATGGCCTGATAATCTTTATAGACACACTTAGTGAACAGTAAGTGCTGTGCAAATTTAATCTCTAGTCCCTAAAATATTGAACAATTCTCCTTCAAAGTTTGAAATGCAGATAAACCCTTATCTCTCAGTCTCTTACATCTAGTTGGACAGACACCCCATCTCCTGTCCTCTTCCTCTTCCCACACCACAGGACAGTTATAGGGTACACTGTGTCAACCCACACATTCTCACTGGGTCACCTGTGCTCAGATTAATTCAGAGTTTCTAAGATTGATTCTTATAGCAACTCAATATATGATTCTTGGTGAATTATTAATGACATCTGAGTTCTTAAAGCAATTACATTGTTTAGGGAAAATCATTTAAGCTTGCTCATTAGCCAAAAGACTGAAAATCAAAAATCGAGCCTACATGTTAAGTCTAATCAATTCATGATAAATTATTAGTGCCTGATTGCTATTTAAAGCCCACACATAAGAATCTGAAACATTTCCTCGTGTGGCCATTCCTACACTTCTTAAACTAAGGAGCTGAACTTATTAGACGATGCAAACAAATGATTACACAGAAAATCCAGTTCCTAAAGAAGTTAAAGATCGTATCCTAAAGAGATGGGGTAAGTCTGTTCTATAAATTTGATGTTGGTTTTCTGGAATAACAGTACCAAATCTTAGGCTATTAGTGCATATGTCTCCTCTGTTAGACACTGATGAAGCCAATGTGTTAATTTATCTCATTGCTTCTGCGAAGAAGAAATTAATCAACAGTGTGGTCTATTGCCAGAATCCACACAAGAGCAGTATCCCAACTGAAGATCATCCAGCACATGAAAGCTCATGTTGAATTTCCTGTGTCTAAGACAGAAACTCTGGTCAACCGTCTTGGGGCACTTCCTTACCTCCTGAGTATAGACATTCATTTTATATTATTTAGATAAATGCCCAGCTCAGACCATATGGATTCCAAGAAAGACAATGATATCAAGTGTGACCACTTGGGTTCAGTCCTCAAGACCTATTGTGATAGAACGGTGAGAAGGACAAGTGGTCTTCAGATACCCATGCTGGCTGCTTGGCATAAGCTCACATGTACACACACACACACACACTCTTACACATACATTAATATATAAATCAATGTAATAAATTGTGTATAGAAAAATTAGGAATTATAATTTATTATCTATATTATATTTGTATTTATTATATATAATATTTATTATAATTTATCAAAGCAGAAGGCCTATTCTTTCTTGTGGTGTGTGTGTGTGTGTGTGTGTGTGTGTGTGTGTGTAAGAAAAAATATATATTGTTCCCACAGTACAAACTTCAGCAATCTATCCTTACAGTTCCAGAAATAGGTATTAGTCTTCCTTTTCTACTTTTTTATTTTTTAGCAACTAGATCAATTGTTGAGATCAAGTCAGAAATTATGTAACTAGAAATTGTTCTATATAAGTTATTATCAGAGGAAATTTATAGCCTCAACAAAATATATAGAACAACACTTTAACTTAAGGAAAGGCCTACTTTCTAATAAGTTTTGAAGTAATGCACTCTGAATGTGAGTTTTAAATTATTTTTAAAGCAGCCTTGAACTTTGAGCTTCAGGATGCAGTATTTTCTCTGACCACCAGGTAGCAGACAAGTGCCTTGAAAGAAAGTCTCATCAATCACTACTAAATGACAGGACAAATAAATAATAGGCTTGGGTAATCTAATGTCTCTTTCATTTAGAAATAATGATTTTCTTTGACAAAATCCAACATCTCTTCATGATAAAAGTCATGGAGATATTAGGTATACAAGGTACAGACCTCAATATAATAAAGGCAGCTTACAGCAAGTCTATAGCCAACGTGAATCTAAACTGAGAGAAACTCAAATCATTTGCACTAAAATCAGGAACAAAATAAGGTACTCTATGCTCCCTGTACCTATTCAATATAGTACTTTAGGTCTTAGCTGGAGCAACGATAAGGGAAGAAGTCAAAATGTCTTTATTTGTCAATGATATGATAGTATACATAAATGACCCTAAAATTCTCACTTAGAAACTCCTGCAGGTGACAAACACTATTAGAAAAGTAGCTGTGCATAAAATTAACTCAGAAAAATCATCAGTGTTCCTATATACAAATGGCAAATGAACTGAGAAAGAAATCAGAGAAACAACACCTTTTATAATAGTCTCAAATAACATAAGGTATCTTGGGGTCTCTCTCACCAAGCAAGTGAAAGACTTGTATGATAAAAGCTTAAAGACAGTGGGGCTGGAGGGAGAAAAAGCAGAAGATAACAGAAGATAGAAAGATTTCCCTTGTGCCTGGATCAGTAAGATTAACACAGTAAAAATAGCTGTTCAACCAAAAGCAATCTACAGATTCAGTGCAGTCTCTATCAGAATTTCAACACAATTCTTCACAGATCTTGAAAGGACAAGTTTCAGCTATATATGGACATGGAAAAATACCCAGGATAGCTAACACAATCCTTCTGGAGATATCATCAGCCTAATCCCAAATGGTACTATAGATCTATAGTAACTATAGTAATAAAACCGGCATGATATTCACAGAGAAACTGAAACATCAATCAATGGAACTTAACTCAAGACCCAGAAATAAATTCAAACACCTCTGGTCACCGGATTTTTTGATAAGGAATCCAGAAACACACACACACACACACACACACACACACACACACACACACACACAAGAGCAGCTTAAACAAACCAAGCTTGTGAAACTGGATGCTGCATGTAGAATGCAAATAGATCTATACTTACCACCAGGCTGCACAAAATGCAGCTCCACTATTATCGGAGACCTCAACATCAGACCAGACACATTTAATTTGACAGAGGAGAAAGTGAGAAACAGCCTTGAACTCGTTGGCACAGGAAAATAATTTCCGAATGAAACACCTTTAGCCCAGGCATTTAGATCAACAATTAATAAACGGGAACTCATGAAACTGAAAAGTTTCTGTATGGTAAAGGACATCATCATTCATACAAAGCAGCAGCCTACAGGTTGTGGAAATATTTTTCCAACTGCACATCCTATACAGAACTGTATCTAAAAATATATACAGAACTAAAAACAATCCTGGACATCATGAAAACAAATAATCCGATTAAAAGTGGGGTACAGATCTCAACAGAGAATTCTCAAAAGATGATATACAAACCATTGAGAAGTATTTAAGGAAATGTTCAACATCCTTAGTTATCAGGGAAATGCAAATCAAAACAACTCTGAGACCTCATCTTACACCCATTAGAGTGGCCATGGTCACTAAAGCAACTGACAGCTTAGATTGGTGACAATGTAGAGTAAGGGAAACACATGCCCATTGCTGGTGGGAGTGTAAACTTCTCCAGCCACTGTAGAAATCGGTGGGGTGGTTCCTCTGGAAAATGGGAGCTTCTCTTGGACATGTACCCAAAGGCCATTTCATCCTACGACAGCCGTATTTATTGCCGCTATAGTCATAATAGTCTCAAACTGAAAGCAATCTAGATGCCCACCAGTGGATAAATGAATAAAGAAAATGTGGTACATTTATACAGTGCACAAATATTATTCACCCTTTAAAAAGTAAAATTACGGCCGGGGATGATGGCGCACGCCTTTGATCTCAGCACTCAGGAGGTAGAGGCAGGCAGATCGCTGTGAGTTCGAAGCCAGCCTGGTCTACCAAGTGAGTCTAGGACAGCCAAGGCTACACAGAGAAACCCTGTCTTGAAAAACCAAAAAAAAAAAAAAAAAAAAAAAATTAAAAAGAAAAAAAATTAAATTTACAGGAAAGTGGATGGAGCTTGAAAAAAAATTCTGAGTGAGTCAACCCAGATCCAGAAAGACATTTATGGTATGTATTTGCTTATATGTTGATGTTAGATATTTAGTCAATGATGAGTTAACGTGTATCCCATAGAAACAAAGGAGTATGTACAAAGTAACGGGCTAGGTGGAAGAGCTTTCCCTTGGAAAACTAAGAAAATGGATTGGTACAGATGGATGGGGGAAGGGGATTGTAAGTGGAGAGTCAAATTGGGAATGGGAGGGAAAAGAAGGACGAGAGAGGTAACATAAAGAGGGACAACTGAATTAGGGCCATTTAAGGGGTCGGGTCCTCTGGAAACCCATGATGGTAGAAATTTCATATATACATGGGACCCAATCTAAGTTAAATCTCCAAATGATGGGGGAGACAGAGTCCCAAATGAATATCTCTCATCACCAAATAAAGCTTCCAGTACCAAGAATGGGCAGAATCTAATTGAGTTGTTGGTCGGAGGGGTCCCGTGGGAATCCCCCGCTACCAACAGCAGAGGCTGTTTCCAATGCCTATAGGTTGCTCGCCATAAACTGGCAGCAAGGCCCCGTTGCTGAAAACAGTATCTACAGAACTCCTTCGATATGAAGAAATCGAGGTGGTACCTACCTAGAGCCCTTATTCCTAACGGGGCTAGTGTTCTTGGTACAGGGAGGTACACTGCATGCTACCAAAGAAGAAACATAAACACCAACCCAGATAACCATTTGACTCAACAATGGTGTCCTATACCATCTGAAAGATATGCTTTTGTGATCCTGACACACAGCTTGTGGGAGTAACCAATCAACATCTGACTTGTTTTAAGGCCTATTCCATGAGATAGACCCCTATATTGGCACTGTTTGGGTGACAACAAGCCTGAGACTACATATCCCAGAGACCTGGGGTAAAGCAAACACTACTGCTTTACTAAAGGAACATAGCAATAAAACAACCCTAATACGTCCCACTTTGCTCGGCTGTCATCAGAGAAGCTTCTTCCTTCCTTCGGGAGACAGGAAGAAATACAAAGACACACAGCCAGATATCATGCAGAAAGTAAGAGACCTTGGAAACCTAAGCCCTACACAAGGAGCCTCTATCAAATTCCTTCACTTGGGGTTCAAGGAACCCTGCAGAAAAAGAGGCAGAAAGAGTGTAAGAGCCAGAGTGGATTGAGGAAACCGGCCTCACAGCATGGGTCTGTACCAGATGGGACCCAAGAGCTGACAGGGTAAGTGGACATCTACCCCCCCATGCCTAACCTAGGAGCTAATTCCAATTGATAACCATTTACACATGCAAAACTTAGTTTTCTACAAGGCAATGTCATGTGAAACAAACTAAAGGAACTTTAGGGGTGAGAAGCCTGGGAGAATGAGGAAATAGAAGGATCCAGAGGGTCCTGGAAAACTACAGGCAGGTCTGGGCCCTGGGGTCCTCCTCAAACTATGGCACCAGCCAAGGAAAATATAGGCAGTAAACTTCGAACCCCTACCCAGTCTAGCCGATGGACAGGACATTCTCCACCGTTAAGGGGAGAAGGGGATCTGACTTTCACACAAACTCTGGTGCCCCATATCGGACCATGTCCCTTGGATGGGGAGGCCTGGTGGCACTCAGAGGAAAGATAATAAGTCACTAAGAAGAGACTTGATACCCTAGGAACATATACAGGGGGAGGAGGTCCCCCTCAGTCACAGACATAGGGGAAGGGAGTAGAGGGGGAAGCGCGAGGGAGGAAAGAAAGGGAGGAGTCAAGGGATGGGCTAACAACTGAGATGTAAAATGAATAAATTAATAAAAAAAAAGTAAAAAAAAGAAACAAACTAAAGGGTAGGTCCCATGCCCAGCAATAAATAGATGGCCAACAGGAAAAAGAAAACAAATAAAAAATAAAACTCAAGGGTATTGTTTAGAGGCTCCTCATCTCATAATGCTATATCAGGCCCTTGTTTTTGTTTTGTTTTGTTTTGTTTCTCTTTTTAATCTTACAGGTCCTTTCTGTATATAATATGACTTCCTGCCTTTTGTTTTTATGGGTATCCTGCGGGTGCAAATGTGTGTGTTTCTGCATCTACATGTATTTCTCGAGCTTTTTCTTTTGCCATTTTCCTTTGTTTGTTTTTTCCTATTCAGTTGATTTCTTTTGTTATATCTCATATAGTATAGTATAGTATATTTATTATATTATATTACGTTCCCTTAGATGTCTGTTTGTTTTCTAAGGCGAGGCAGAAAGGGGTGGAGCCAGCTGAGAGGGGAGATGGGAAGAACTGGGACGAGGTGAAGGAAGGGAAACCATAATTAAAGTAGATCGCATGAAAAAAATATACTTTCACTAAAATAAAACTTAATTTGGAAAGAAAAGATTCCAAAGACGTATTTTAAAACAAATGTGACTTTATCTCAATATTTTGAAGGTTTTTAAGACAATCCTCTTCCTCTTAAGGTAGGTGAGTATTTATTAAAGGGAAATGTTTGTATATTCTCTGACTGTTCCCTGGAATTGCTTGATTCATCTAAAGAAAGCATTGTAAACTACTGTAGCTTTTCCCTTGAGACGGACTTCTTTTACAGGGGTCCATTGTTACCACAGAGCTTGCAGGGATTAAAGGAACAACAACAAAAATCAGAATATGACTTAGTGTAGTTTATTCTTTGGTAAGTTTTAAGCTAAAATTCCAGTCCATTAACTATGAAAAAATCAACAAAATGGAGGCAAAACATTTATTGAAGAGAAACTTAAATTATTCTTAGATATGTGTGCCTACCATGTTATGTATGTTTAATTTATAGGTGTCAATCACTGACTTCTATGCAAATATCCCAGGGTTTTACTTAGTAGTCCTTCTATCAAAGGGTAGTTATAATCTCAGTAAGAGTTTGGCTGGGAAGTGGGTCTTTGCCACGTGGCTGTTGGAACCCTCTAGTCCTTGGGCTCTCACATACTGCTACTGTCCATCCTTTGTCTTTATTAGGCACAGAATCTGTCAACTCTGGCTTTTCCATCCCTCTCTCACCAGCTGTTGTTCCAACTGTCATGGAAGATATAATGACCAGGCTGTGGTATCTTTTAGGAGTCTCGGTTTTTAGATATACATTTGACTTCTTAGTCATTTTTGAATTGACTTTTGCTCACAGTAAGAGACAGGTGTATATCTTCCCAAGGGAAGATTTTTTTAAAGCCCCTGTCAAAGAAGGATGTTTTCCTTAAGTAGGCTAGAGGATTCTGAAGATGGAATGACTTAGGATCCATATTCTAGCTTGAAAGAGCTACTCACATCAACAATTGTCATATGAAACATAGCATTGTGCAATGAATTCAATTGTTTCTACAAATGAATTCCTTAGTTTGCATTTAACATGATATCCATTAGGTAGAAAAATATCATGTTCATTGTGATTTAAAGTTCTTTCTCAACTAAGGCTTTAATGAATGACTGTAAATAAAAACAAAACAAAAACAGAAAACCAGACATTCAAATCCCAGAAGATCTGAACTAAGTCACTGCCTCACACTCAGTGCTCCCAACAGCCATTGCTTGTGTTTAAAATACATTCGGTGGGATTATATTAATCTCTCTGTTTCCGTCTTGTGTCTCACGTACAGTGTGTGACGAAGTTGCCCTGACACAGTCATCCAGTGCTTTCAGACTTCTGTTGTCATTATCCCACCCTGGCCACCATCTCTAACCTGGCTGTAAACTCCCAGATGGACAGGGTTACTTTGTTTCATGTATTACTTTGTGTCTTTCTTAGCACAGGTTGTTTCCCTCATCTTAAATTCTTATGTAAATTCTTTGGATACTTCTCATGACTTTAGAATATTTACCTCCGCATGATAAGATACTTTTGAACTAGGGACCAAGTTGCAAGTGCAAATGTAAAATTTCACATTTGTACTCATAAAGATACTTTGTAAAAACCCAAACAAAATAGACAAAAGGTAAGATTAGAAAAGTTAATAGAAGCATATCTTGGCTTTTGTATATTATTTGGTTAAAATGCAACTCTAATGAAGACTTAGATGAGAAAAGCACCAGAGTATTGGAGCAGAGGCAGAATGCAGTTGGATGTGTGCTCCTCATTGGTAACGGTTCTAAGTGGCACACTGACCATTGCCTGAAAGGTATACAGCAGGTGAAAGAAGGACAAGAGAGGGGTTAGAGCCTCGAAACAGCACCTAGAACCAATGTGCACTGTAGGCGACAGGAAGCTATTGGAGCTTAGTACGTTCAGAAGGGGAAGACAGCAGATTACTTTGATAAATCGTAACAGTGTGAAACAAATTCCATCTATGCTCAGCTGACCAAAGAACTCCCTAAAATCTCAAGTCACTTATTTCCTTCTCAATGAAAAATTCCTAATTTCCCCAGCCTATACCAAGGCCGTCTCAGATGCTTACAAAATATCGTGTGACCATCATATCGTTTGTAATTTTATTTCTTCTTATATGATTATTTTATAATTAGAAGGTATATTACATTGTACTTTGGACACTAATACTATGGCGATTGCTGGTATCGGATTGACAGGTGTGCTAGAATCGACTGAGCACACCTAGGGGGGAATTACTTTGATTTCATTAATTGTTGTGGGAAGCCTCATCTCAATTGTGGTGTGACCATTCCCTAGGCAGGTAATGGAGAGAGCAAGCTTATTACGAGCATACACTCATTGTTTCTTGACCTTTGATATTGTTTTAAGTAGGTGCTTCAAGCTCCTACTGCCTTGACTTATCCATTGGCATGGACTGTACCTTGACCTGTGAGATAAAAATAAACCCATTCACCCCAAAACTACTTTTGAAAAGAGCACTTTATCAGAGCAGCAGGAAAAGAAGCTAACATAGATGCATTGTAGGTGTTTGCTTATCTATGTTGAATGAACTAATACAAAGAAAAGACTTGCCGTTGAGTGCTACTGGGAGCACAGAGCTTCCCTAATAGTATTATTTATTTTAAAACCAACCAACCAATCAATCAACTAACCAAACAGACAAACAAATACAAAGCAGGTTGGAAGTACTAAATTATTTTTGAGTAATTTTGCATATAATTTAGGCATCTTAAATTCACTATGGAACTGGGAGAGTTTTAACATTAGCAAATGCAGATGTTAGAATGGGCATCATTATTCATGTTTAGTGATGTTTAGACAACAGATATGACTTGATATGAGTCTGAGTAACTAAAACCTAATGCATTAGAACTGGAATAGTATAGCTTATTAAGCAATAAATGTGAGTGGAATTCGGCTTATTAAGCATTATAGTTACAGTGGATTTAGGGGTGTTTATAAAACATAGCCAGAACATCTATGGTACAAGTCACCCAATGCTTGAATTGAATCAGAACCTACTCATATTTTTTTGATTTGTTATTGTTGTTGTTGTTGTTGTTGTTTTTGTTGTTTGATTTTAAAAAAAAGAAAGTTGCTAATCTTTTCCAACATATCAGCATTCTCACAAGAAATTTTGAGCTAAATATGTATTCTGGGTTGAGGACCACTCTGACTTTTAGATTATTAGTTTAACAGGTCTACAAGAGAATTTTAAAAGCCTAGATTCATCTCTGTCTGGGCAAGATTTATTACATGCATGTACCGAACATCCGATGAAATGCAGTTGTTCCCTGATGTCTTTCACGTCTCTCAGAACATTTTGTCTCTCTATTTGCTGATCACTGATACCCACCTTGATGTTTAATCTTTATCATCAGGTTGATGGGATTTAGGATCACCATGGAAACAGAGTCCCTGACACACCTATGAGGGAGTTTTGAGATTTTAGGTTGATGAATTTAGGGGTTGGGGTCTTGGGCTAAATAAAAAGAGCAAACTTAATGTTTCTCTCCTTCTTGACTGTGGACAAAGTATGGCCATCTACCTGTTGCTCCTCCCACCGTGCTTTTCCTGGCTGTGACAGACTGAATACAGTCACATCCAGAGACATAGAAACTAGCCCTCTGGCTAAAATAGCATCAGTTCCTACGCATATCATGTTTTAAGTACCTTAAAAGATAGAACTTATGTTTTCTCTGCAGGACCATGACCACATTCACTTTTGACTTGAGTGGTACATTGTGGTTGGTAAGAGGTCCAAAGCATCAATCAATTCTTCCTCCAAGTTATGACTGAAGGGAAACCACCATCTTTCTCTATCAGAAGAGAAGAAAGCAGGTGTTTATAATCTATCAAAAATATCAAAAGCTTTAACCACTCTTTGAAGAAAACAATAAACTTTATTATTTCAGCACTCTGGGCCCCAGTCTATTCCATGCTAGTTAATACAGAATATCGTTGGAGGATTGCTTGGCAATCGTAATTCATGGCTGATCTCTCTTACTGCTCCTTATGATGTCTAGCCAACTCCCATCTGTTGTGTAGCTTCAAAACAGGGCTGTCACAAAAGAGATTCACTGCCCATCAGAGGGCTAGACTGCAAGCTGCAGAAATGTTCACATCTCAGTCTTTAAGTAGTGCAGATAGGTGTGCTTGTGGAGTCTGTGAGGCTCAGAGAATTGCCTAGTTTCTGAGATAATGAGATGATGTGAGAAAATAAATACCTCATTAATTCATGCTGAAACAATATCAAGCAAGAAATCAATGTGGATATGCTAAGAATAGGGGAAGCTGAGACAAGAGCACATGCAAATGTTCAAGATGTTCAGCCCCAAAGCCATTATCATTAACCTAGTCTAGTCCTTTCTTATTCTCATTATCATTTTTCTCATAACATATACAAAGTTAGCAGTTTTAAGTAGGACCATTTTATATAAGCCATGAGAGTCTTAGTTTATCTTGGAGCAACTGGACCTGAGTCATTGCTGGTTAATGCTTGACCTAACAGTCTACATTCTCTAAATGTTCTTGATCGCTCAATTCTCATAATTTGTTTCAACCATACAGCCTCTTTGCCCATTTCTGTTACCATCTATTTTTTTATATAAAGGATTGGCTTTATTTCTTTGATTTTTTTCTTTTTTCACTGTGCTTATCAGTTTGTTTTTCTAATTAGAATTTTGAAAGCCTTTCCCTATATTTAGCTGTCAAGTCCAGAACAGTTTTATTGTTTTGTCTTTTTTTTTAATTTGCAGAGTCTATAATGGATGATGTGTTTATTCAATGTAAGAATAGTGTAAGAGATGTAACAAGGTTGTTGAGCAGGAAAGAGATTGGCAGAGGTAGGGAACATCATATTGTGTGATGAGAGATTTGTTACACTTCCAGGGTATTATTTTCTATGTTTCTAAAAACGAGGCAGTCTGATGATCCGAATTTTCCTTTCAATTTAGGACTTTATCATTGTAGAGTTCTCTGAATTGGACTGTTCTCCGTTTCTACAAATCTGCCAGCAGGGTCATGCGATCCCCACCCTCTTCTCCACTGACTTTGTGTGGGGAGATTATTCTAATTATAATTTTCAAAAGGCAGTCAAGAAAGGATGTCAAGTAATATAATACTTGGCATTTTGTGAATGAGATTTCAAACCAAATATTTTTAGACTGTGTTGTTTCTTTGATGTGCTGTTATCTGCAGCCTCCTCACCAGGCTCCCATTTCAAATGTGACTTAACAGTTGATAATATGTTAAGAGTCGAGTAGCCCTGCCTTCCCCTTTATGCTGGGGAAAAAGAGGAGAAAACAAGTGTCAAGAGACCCATAGAGAAGAATTTAAAGAGTAGGGTGTTCTTTTATATTTGGCAGAGCAGAGAACGTCTGAGACCTCATGAAAGATAAATAATAATAATTGTAATATGGACTTTTCTAGTCCTAACAGGGCCATCCAATTTTGATAGTACATTTTTTGTAGGATTCACAACTGAAACATACACTGCTGTGTTTGGGAGGCTCTGGATGATTTCATAACAAATTTCCTTTCCTTGACTTAGGTAGAAGTCTTAAGTAAAGGATTTTTTTGGTAAAGTGTACCACTAAAGAAACATTAATTACTCTAGAACTGTTAACATGTAAGTACAAATATAAATATTTGAATTAGGGGAGAATGGGAGGATACAAGGAATGGGATAACCATAGAGATGTAACAAGAATAAATTAATAAAAATAAAAATAAAAATAAAAATAATAAAGTCATCTAAAATGATAATCATGGAAAACTGCTCTCAATGAGTCTACAGAACTCATGTGTGTGCAAACTTTTGAAGAGGCATGTAGCATTCTGCCTTGTAGCATCTTCTCCTTCTCTACCTATGCTCTAACAATACAGCATGTCCCTGGTATGCTATTTTGATAATAGGGTTAAGGAGGAATGCTATTCCTCACACTTGACTTTTTTATGCGAGCTGTGATTAGCTTTTAAATTTTAGTTTTACTTGAAAATAGATTCTCCAGCATACAATACATCCTGACAGCATTGCCCCTCCCTCCACTCCTCCCCACTCTCCCAGATTCACTCCCCCTGAAATTCCCCTTCAGAAGAACAAACCTCCAAAAGACAACAACCAAACATGTCAGAACAAGATACAATAAGACATAACAAAAGCCCTCATATTGAGGTTGCACCAGGCAACCCAATAAATAGGAAGAAAAGAGTCTCAGGCAAAAGAATAAGAGATATACCTGTTCCTGCTGTTAGGAGTCCCACAAACCACCAATCTAACAGTCACAACATATATGCAAAGGTCCTGGTGCTGGCCCATGAAGACTCTGTGGTTGCAGCTTCAGTGTATGTGAACCCATGTGAGTCCTGCTTAGTTGACTCAGTGGTCCATGTTAGCCTTGGCAGCACTACTGACACACCAATCCCTGTAATTCTTTGTACTTACAGATTCCATAGGCATTGATGGAGACATGTGACAACACTCCTATCATTTGCCCACTAGATGCCAGTAACACCCCTTCAATTATGACAACCTCAAATTGCTCCATAAATTGCCACATGCCTCCAGGCTGGGAGGCATACCCACCTTCACTGAAATCTAACAGAATTGTCTGACTGCCCAAGAATAGAATTCCAAGTGTGGCTTCATAAAGCAGCAGAAACTGAGCACTCAAGGCTCAGTGTCTACTGAATTCCCTCGGATGTTTGCTTCCTTCCAGAAAATACATTATGCTCTGCATGTGTACCTCTAGGGATAGTTTTTCTCAAGTATTCACTTCTGTAAAAACTTGATTACAGTTGAAACTGCACCTTGTAATATGCTTCGGAGGGCACATGTTTGCCTATTTGGTGTTTACCTGGCGGCATTCTTATGGGCAGCTTTAGAAGGTGAGATTTCGATGCGTGCAACCTGGCATGCCGTCACTTTTAAGGCGTCTCCATTCTCAGGCAACTCCTTCTGTCTCAGCAAAAATGTCCTATAAGGGAGTTGGCAGAAATAAGCTGTTTGGACTCTAGAGTTCACAGACAAGTAGTTTGATTGCAAACTGCATTTCAGTTTGGCACAACAAGTGTGAAGCCATGGATTTTTTGTGTGTGTGTGGAACATTGTTAGGCAAGAAAATATTAGCTCCTTATGTTTTTTTTTTTTTTTCAGCCAGGCTTCTCAGACTGAGTCTGACCTACAAAGTGTTGAGTTCCATGTGGATTTCTCCAGGGGATTTTAGCCTTAAAATATTAGCCCCTGTCTCAAGCAGAAAGCATTAGATCCTCTGCCTGAAATTCTATCCTTCTTTCTGATATCTTGAAGAACTTCACTCTTGGTTAAAAAAAAAAAAAAAAAAAATAATAATAATAATAATAATAATAATAATAATAATAATAATAATAGCTTCTGTCTCTGACCCAAGTGCCTTATCCACATCGCTGCATGTACATCTCCGCTACCACTACCTTATGGCTGCAAAAATGGTTACAGTCTTGTTTATTGTACAAGTTCTGGCTTAAGTTTCATAGGCTCAGTCTATACTATTACTCTGTGTGTGTGTATGTGTGTATATACATACATGTATACACATGCATGCAAGTAAGTATGTATGTATATATGTGTGAGTGTGCATGGTGTACCTGTGTTTGTATTTGTGTGGGTGTGCCTGGTGTTGTGTGTGTGTATGTGTGTATGTATGTATATGCATGTGTGTATGCATATGTGTGTGTGTCTGTGTGAATATGTGCATGTAAGTGCATGTATGCATGTGTGTGCATGTATGTGAGTATGTCTGTGTGGGTGTCTGTGTGTGCATATGTGTATATATGTGTGTGCATGAGTAAGTATAGGTGTGTGATTCTGTGTGTATGTGTATGTATTAGTACATGTATATGTATGTGTGTTTGTGTGTGTATGTGTGTGTATGTGTCTATGTATGGGTGAATGTGTATATGTATGTGCGGGTATGAATACATAATATAAAAAAGATAGACTATCTTTTTATCTAGAGGTAAAAGATCAAATACAAATGAAGGAAAACTAAAAACTTTTTTTTTTTTGCAAAATTTTTAACGATTAAGAAAAAAATATTCTGTGCTTGGAAAAGTATTTTTCTTGGACTCGTTATTATGAAAACAATCAAGAAACACTATAACACGCAGGGGCTTGTCTTAGGGAAATAGAGAATGCAAAGTTCTTTGGGTATTGCAAGGTTTTAGTGGTATTGCAAAGCTCCTGCTTACATCTGTGACACAAAACAAAATCTAGAGGAAAAATCTTTGAAACAGTAAAGACAAAATTACTAAACCCTCAGATCCAGCAAATCCTCTGAGCTCTACCTGTATCAAGAGAAAAAGGAACACATGAAGAATTCATTAAAATGTTAACACTGAGCTCAAGTTTTCCCAAAGAAGCAGGGAACCACCAAAGGGAACTTAGAATATAGCAAACAGGAAGCCAGAACATCATGAAAAAGGAAGCCAGAACACTGTGACGCACTGGAAGTCTTCCGCATGACAGTAGCTTAGGGCACTGGGTGGGTATTGGTCTTGCTGTATCGGGCATTCCAGCACAGCCTTCAATATTTCAATTGCAGGATAAATATGCCAACTGAGGTGAGTCTTCCACTGAATAAATGCGGCAAAATGGAAGTTCCATTAGCAACCTAACTTCCAGCACCTGCAGAAATATTAAACCCAAGCCAGTGACAGAAACCATTACATTTATGCCCAAGAGAAAATAGAGGACGTTCCCAATTAGTGCAGAAGAACAGTGCTAAGCAAATTTTAGGGGCAGGGGGGCAGGACTGAGCCAACGAAACTTGAATTTGCTGAATAAGAAACAATGAAGCCAGTTCAGTGGGGACTCCATGTTGCAGATTTTAAACATTGCAAGGAAATAGCAGTATTATAATGAGACAGTAAGGGAAGGAAGATTACTCCAATGAGAAGGAATACTATCTCTAAGAATAATAAGCATAGGACAAATATCACATTGGAGAAGGCAATTAAGGACAGAATGGGGTGATAGGCAAGAATGAAACCAGAGACCACATCTTATATATTAACCACTGATCCACAATCAACATTAGTATGTATTAGAAGAGAGTGTGTAATCATACAAATAGAAAGGAAATAGATCTGATGGTGAGCATATGTAATGCCTACTAGGAAAGTCAGCAGCCAGTAATATTTGTGGTAATATTGACAAAACCAGGCCGAGGAAGAAAGGCAAGTTTACTAGTGAAAGAGGCAAAAACCTATTATTTATTCATGCATAGCATATGCCTCAAAACTTTTGTGTCCTAAGATAGCAGTTTAACTTGCTTAGTTCTGCAGGTTGCACAGGCTTTTCCGTTGGCATGTGTGTGCCTGTGAAGGGTGTTTTCAGGGCCCTGGCTCATCTGGGATGCTGGGATAGTTTGCCTCTTCTCTTTTTATGGTCTTTTATCCTCAACCAACCCTGATGAAATATCTTTCCAGTATGATAGCCTCAAGGATCCAACCAGGAAACCATGACAATTACTAGAGCATCGAGCTCCAGATACAGAAACTCACTCAACAGCGCCCACACTACATTTTCTTGATCAATACAAACCGCAGTGAATTCTGGTACTTCACGAAGAGCAAGGACTGCCCACACACAGCTGAACGAAGACCCACCTATAAAGCCCTATTGCTATCTTTAGCCTCTTTCCGGTGACTGATGTCCTTTATCATTATTTTTGTGTCTAATTCTTTGTGAACATTTCTTTGCAATAAAGCACAACCTCTAGTAACAGAAGGCAATGTTTTTAAAATCATGCAAAAAAAATTTTTTTTAAATGGCCTCAGTCTAGTCTTACATTTAATTGAACAAAGTCTAGATACGAAATAATTTTCACATAGATTCGAGAAGCATTGCTTTGCCACCTCTCTTGTGTACTGTTCTTAAGATGTTGGAGGCCTGACTGCTGTTTATATTGGGGACTTCTGGAATTTTTCTTTGCCTATGTCTTCAAAATATAAACTGATTTATTTGTTTGAGACAGTATACGGTTATCACGTTTGGCATTCAATAGACTGAATCAGTTTGAAATTTTCTATCTTTTTTTATTTGTAAGATTTAAGAAATTATTTTGACAAGGTTTTCTAGACACAACAGGACTGACACATACATGTGCTTACTGAGACCATGGGTAGCATGCTCAGAGCCTACACAGTCTAAGCCAGAAAAGGTCCCAGAGATGACAGAAGGAACGAACATGTGCCCCCATCCCTAACACTGAAGCAAGCTGCTGTTGATGACTATGCACAAAAGAAAACATAGTTTTCTCCAGAGAAGATTTGATTTACTGGTCATACAAACCACAGTTAAGGCCAGGCCCCTGATTGCCAACACAAAACGAACTCAATGGTATTTTTGGAGGTTGTTTGTCTCAGAGTGCTTTATTTGAGCACTTTTTAAAACCTTACAGATCTATTGCCTATATATTATGGTTTTCAATTTTAATAGTTTTTTTAATGTACAAATATGTGTCTCTGCATCTGTGTGTGTTTCTTGTACTTTAAAAAGAACTTTGTATATTCAAGGGGCATGTCCCATGAAAGTCTTCACTAACCAGGACACTGGGACAGAGGGGAGGACATCCTATTGGGACTCTAGATGAGAGAAGCATGGGAGAATGGCAAAGTTGAAGGATCCAGAGGATCCTAGAAACATACAAGAAGAATATTATAATAGGCAGATTTGGGCCAAGGGGTCCCACTCAAACTATGGCACCAGCCAAGGACAATACAGGCTGTAAACTTCAAACCCCTACCCAGAACTAGCCAATGGACAGGACATTCTCCACAGTTGAGTGGAGAGTGGCGTCTGACTTTTACAGGTACTCTGGTGCCTATTTGACTACGTCCCCTGAATGGAGAGACCTGGTGGCACTCAAAGGAAGGATAGCAGGTTACCAAGAAGAGACTTGATACCCTATGAGCATATACAGGGGGAGGAAATCCCCCTCAGTCACAGTCATAGGGGAGGGGAAAATGGGAGGGAGGGAGGAATGGGAGGATACAAGGGAGGGGATAACCATTGAGATGTAATGTGAATAAATTAATAAAATTAAAAAAAAAAAAAAAGAACTTTGACTTTTTCTGTTTTATTGTTTGTTTTGTCCTATTCTGGTTTGTTTGGTTTAATTTTATCTTATTATTATCATTATTATTGCTATTATTGTTGTTGTTGTTAGTGTTCTTTTAGATGCCAGATTATATTTTAATGAGAGAGCAAAGAAAAGGGGATAGATGTGTATAGGTAAGGAAGTGAAGAGGATCTGGGAGGAGCTGGGGGAGAGGAAACTGCAATCCATTTTTAATAAAAAAATTAATATGCAGAAAGTCAATCCACATAAGAATGTTAGAATATTGGTTGAAGCAAGAGAGGTAGTCCAGTCGGTTAATAGCAACTGCTTCTCTTCTAGAGAACCTCCAGTTCTGGGGCTTAGCATCCATGTCATGGGACTGACAACCACAAGTACTGTTTCAGGCTATTTTACACCAATTCTTGGCCTCTCTGGTACTGCATACAGGTGTATATGCCTACACACACACACACACACACACACACACACACACACACACACACACGCACGCACCACACACACACACACACACACGCACGCACCACCTTGTGCACACACATGCATGCACAAATAAAATGTAAAAATAAATCATAGAAAAGAAAATTATTTTAATTTTTTATTATTCTTTCCCTTCTTTTGCTTTAAAAAATTTTTTTAGCATGCTCTCTACCTGGATAGCCAATAAACACGTGGAAACTGACTCTCTTTGATCTCTGTTTTCTCTTTTGTAGGATGTAGTTTTAGCTTCAATATATGATCCTTATTTTAAATATTTCATTATTATTATTATATATTTTTATCATGAAATCTTGTTTTTCTAACATTCATTTTTCTTATAATTTGTTTTGTTTTGTGATTCGATCAGTCCCATGCATCAGAACACAACTTTTGATGTTTTAGTGACTGCTAGGCCTCAAATTTCTTTTAAATGATACTCTCTGGTAATATTTTATTTATTTTTGTGGGTGTCTTTTTCTCTGTATACTCCCTTCTTCTGCAAACATTTTATTTTGGCTCCATTTTATTGTATATATGTCACCAATTGCCTATAGAGGTGATTGGAAACTTGGTGGGCAGAGGCAGCGGTGGGTTGCTTATGTGGGATCAGCCAAGTGGAATTTAGAATAGTCAATCCTAGTTTTTCATGTATTATTGCATAGCTTTACCACATGTATGTATTAAAAGACAAATACAAATATCCAGTAGCATTCATTTTAGTATTCACAGTAAATAATATATATGCTCATCAAAGTGAAATAGTATTCACAGTAAATAATATATATGCTCATCAAAGTGAATTAGTATTCACAGTAAATAATATATATGCTCATCAATGTAAGATGACTACACAAAAGATGGAACATATATTATAATAGCTTTTAAAGGCATAAAAGAAGACCAAATAGACTCACATGGACAAAGACCTGAATTTCTTTTCAACTAAGATATAAGACAAAAAGGAAATGTCTGATGTTACATTTAAATAAAACTTAACTGGGCAGAAACATAAGTTATCCTCTGCTACAAAAGCTTGGGTTATTATGGGAAAACCAGTCTCTACTCCTTTGATAATTTTTCCTGGGTTTAATTCAGTAATTTTTCCTTTTAACAAAAATTCATGACAGTAAAAATATTCTTGCATCTTCCTTAGAGTTTTAAAGCTTCTTTTAAGCTTTTTAATTATACATTACTGTATTCAGCTACTCTTACAGGCATGGTTCACTCGCACGATGCATATTAACTTCTCTTGTCACTCCAACATTTTAGGTGCATATACTGAGAAATTAGATGATTATCTAAGGTTTAGCAAGTTCAATAATAACTTTTTTCATTATCATGATCATAACACTTGAAAAAGCCACCTTAAGGAATGGATGGTTTGCCTTAGCTTATGGATTGAGGGGTTACCATCCATGACCAGGAAGTCACGGCAGGAACACGAAGCAGCTGGTCACATTGAGTGTTCAGTCAGGAGGCAGAGGTGAGTGCTTGGGCTCAACATGATTTTCTCATTCTAAAATATCCTTTTTCTTCCATCCAGAACTTCAGCCCATGAAATGGTGCTGCCCATGTTCTAGACAGGTGCTTTCTCCTGTGCTAAACCTCTTTGGAAATTCCTTCACAGACATCCCAGAAGCATATCTATTACGTGATTCTAAACCATTCAGTTAACAGTGGAGGTTACTCATCCCTAGGAAATGCCTAACATCTACAAATCTTACCTCCAGAAGCTGTGTTGCAACTAGTGTGCTGTGCTACTTGACATTGAGTTTTCTGCTGCTTTCATGCACAGATATGATTTGGAAGACCAATTTTTATTACTAGTATTGTAGTTGGCCATTCTAATAAAAATGGAGTCCTCAGCTTTTCGGTCAAACTTTTATTTGTTCCAGTGTATAGCATTCCTCACATCTTTTTAAATTAATTGCAACTCTGATTGGTATTTCTTTTTTTTTTTTTTTTTTGGCTTGAAAGATCAGATGGAATTTAGAATCTTTTTTCCCTCTTTTTATTTTATTTTATTAATTTATTCTTGTTACAACTCAATGGTTATCCCATCCCTTGTATCCTCCCATTCTTCCCTCCTTCCCATTTTCCCCTTATTCCCGTCCCCTATGTCTGTTCCTGAGGGGGATTACCTCCCCCTGTATATGCTCATAGAGTATCAAGTCTCTTCTTGGTAACCTGCTGTCCTTCCTCTGAGTGCCACCAGGTCTCCCTCTCCAAGGGACATGGTCAAATGTGAGGCACCAGAGTACGTGAGAAAGTCACATCCCACTCTCCACTCAAGTGTGGAGACTGTTCTGACCATTGGCTAGATCTGGGTAGGGGTTTAAAGTTTACCGCCTGTATTGTCCTTGGCTGGTGCCTTAGTTTGAGTGGGACCCCTTGGCCAAAATCTGCCTATCATAATGTTCTACTTGTAGGTTTCTAGGACCCACTGGATCCTTCTACTTTGCTATTCTCACATGGTTCTCTCATCTAGAGTCCCAATAGGATGTCCTCCCCTCTGTCCCAGTTTCCTGGTAAGTGAAGGCTTTTGTGGGACATGCCCATTGGGCTAGTATGCAGATATAGGTGAGTATATATCATTTGAGTCTTTCTGCTTCTGGGTTAACTCACTCATTATGATCATTTCTAGCTCAATCCATTTATCCACAAAGTTCGGGAATTCCTTGTTTTTAATAGCTGAATAGGGCTTCCTCAAGACCCAGCTATTCCACTCCTTGGAATATACCCAGAAGAGGCACCAGCACACAACAAGAAAATTTGCTCAACCATCTTCATAGCAGCCTTATTCATAATAGCCAGATCATGGAAACAGCCTAAATGTCCCTCAGTAGAAGAATGGATAAAGAAACTGTGGTATTTCATTTTTATACCTGGATTCCTAGATCTTCTATCACCTGATGTTGACAATAGCCAATAAACATTTCTACCTAGACACCGTTTCTGGAGCCATTTCTGCAGTAAATGGGGCAGGATCTAAGCATGAGGTTGGTATTGACTTGAGAAATACATTCATCTGATGACCTTTCTTTGACCTCTGAAGTAAGCCAAATAGGTCATTCACCTAAAGCTTATAAAGTACAAAGTAATTAATCATATTCATGTAATACTACTAGCATGTCAATATTATTTCATTCCTATGTCAGTAAAGAAAATGAAGCAAATTAGAATAATAAGGCCCTAAACACTTTAACTCCTATTTTAGACCTCATACTTTAAAAATTATTTTATTGGTGTGGGGTTTATAATTTTAGTTTTCCAGGAAGAGCTGGGAAGATGGCTAAGTCAGTCAAGTGCTTGCCCTGTAAGCATCAGAATGTGAATTTGCATCTCTAACAGCCACTTAAAGAGCTAAGCTTGGTGGTACCCACACACATACAAGCACAATACACACACACACACACACACACACACACACACAAACGTATGCAAGCATGTGTGATAATAATTTTCCAGTATCTCCTGGTTACTTTCTGATCTATGGCTCTTTATCCCATCAAACAATCTCCAGATGATGGTTTCCTAATCTAGCTGCAAACTCTTTGCACCACCACAGCGCACACCTAAGGGTGCAATAGTGGCACTTATGTCTTCAGAATAACCAACAGTCACCTGGTTAGACTTAAGACTTGCTTAATAGGAGGACGTTCATGCGTGGTACTGCAAACCTAGCTAACTACTTGTGGCTGGTGAAATCATGGACCTAATAAGAGAACCTTCTATTGCATTTTTTATAATTACCAAGTGCATTCTAAATACCCCACCTTATGTTCTCAGAGGGGTGTGGCTCCCACCCCTTATCAAGAAAGCTTCATTTTACAGTAGACAGAAACAAAAATTTACAACTAGGTCAAAACATAGACAACAAGTGACCATGGAGTGCCTGCCCATTATCAGCCCTTATACCTAAGTCTCAGGGAACATCATGGAAGAGGAACAACGGTTTGTAAGAGGCAAAGGGAAGTACTTATGTGTTAAATTCTCAAAAAAATTAAAAAGGAGAAAATAGTTATATATATGTATATATATATATACACATATATATAATGTATGTGACACAGAGAGAGAGAGAGAGAGAGAGAGAGAGAGAGAGAGACAGACAGACAGACAGACAGACAGACAGACAAACAGAACCAATGAGAGGTGAGAGATGTTTGAGCGTATGTGCACTATGGTGAAAGGACAGTGGTTGAGTGGCAGCTTTGTGGAGTCTATTCCTTCCACCCACTGTTACATGGGTTTGAAGAACGAAACTCAGGTCAATCAAGTTTGTGCTGCAAGTGCCTTTATGTTCTGAGCCACCTTGCTGGCTCTTAGAAAAGCATTTTATTTAATTTTTAGAAATATTTATTTATTTATTTGCCCATCTGTCTGTCTGTCTGTCCATCCATCCATATACCTACCTATTTATTTTGAGAAAAGCATGTTTAACAATAGAGGACACCGCTACTCTGCTGCCCACAACACAAAACTCTTCCTTGTGAGCTGTGAGGCCATTACCAGGATCTGTGTGTCCCTTCTTTCTACTCAGGGAACTGATCTTAGCCTGATCCAGCTGAACTGGAAGTGCAGAGCAAGAAGTTCCTGGAAGGTCGTAGCTCTCTAGCGGGCTCTAACCCAATGACTAACTTAATGCTCAAATGCAGAAGTCAATTCTACATTTCACATTTTGGAGCTGTCTATGGGATCACACTGACATGGGAGTTGAGCTGTGTCTACAATTACATGGTTGCTCGTCCTCTTTCCTATTTGTATTTGTTGACCCTGGAACCAGGTTTCTATGGGAACACTTCTTTAATAAACAGTTTCTACATAAATATCTGTGGTGGACACTACCTGAAGGAGTGGGAAGTTCTTAAGCTGCGAAATGAAGGGTAGGATCTTTACCACTTGTGTGGAGCGTGAATCTTGACCCTTCCCTCCTCTCTCTGCTTTTGTATGGGCTGGTCATTAATGCTGAGTGGCTTTTCTCTTGTCTATAACCAGATTCACACCGTTGTGATGCCTCTGTGTATTTTTGACCTGCTTTCTGGGTCATCTATAATTCCTCTTAACTAGTGTCTACAGATAGAATATCAAGTTCAGCTGTGAACAAAAGCAGGGACAGCAAATGAGCTTCTATTGTAATATAGAGTGGAAGGCCTGTACCGTTTGACTGTTAAGTTAGATGTTTGTTCTTAATATTTTATAGACATGATTATCGGGATAATAATAGTGCTTTTAACCCTGCTTTCATATATTTTTAAATTACAAGTGAATGCCAATCGTGTAAAGTGGTTTTCTGTGTCTATTATAAAATGGTGATTTGAGGTTTTCATCCTCACAAAGCAGTCACATACATTAATGGATTTCTAAAACATGGCAACATTGCGTTTTTGAAATAAACCTATCTAACATTTGGTTTGCCAATATTTATTTAGGGCCTGTGTATATATTCATAAATGACAATGATCTATGTTTTTTTCTTCTCAACTATACAGTACAAACTAAGAGGGCTAAACTGTGGGCCACTAAGTAAATGGAAGATTGTGCAACACTATATGGTTGTCATTTAATGCTAATTGGGCATGATGCCTTCTTCACAGGAAGATTTGTAATTACAGATTTATTTTTGTTGAAAACAAGGCTATTCTTATTTTCTACTTGTTTTCATCTATTTTGAGAAACCATGCTCTAGGACATTACTTAGGTCATGCATTATGTTCACTTTCTAAACAGTAAACTCTAACATTACCTTGTTACCTGAAATTCTTCCTCATTTCACATGCTTGTGACATCTTTCATCCTTTTGTCGTTAATAAATGTCTCTCTGTTCTGTATTTGTATTTTATCATTTAGCACTAAATTATGAGTTGAACTTTGAGGGTTTGAAGCTTTTCTATTCTTTTGATAATTTCTTAATTGTATGAATAGCTAATTAAATTTATTTCTAATATAAGATTTTTTAAAGTTTTCTGTGTTTTACAAGTTTAGCATTATAGTCAGTGTTTAGCTACAGGTTTTCCCCACATCTATCTTAATCTTTATTTTAACCTTCAATTATTTAAAAGTATATATTTGGGATCCTATAATATGTAGTTTTATAAACATATAGTCTTTATTTAAAATCTAAATCAATTGTTATATGGTCAAATAACAGGATCTGTTACCGTTTCTTTCAAATTGGCCAGAATTCCTGGAAAGTTCTATGTCCACTGATGACTCAATAAAGGCATGACAAGTGGTTGTATTTTAAATCCGTGTATTCCAAAGGGACGCATAAGCAGATGAACTCTGACTAAACCCAGTACAGGCTACTACAAAGGCACATGTAAGAACAAATTTGTTAAAGAACACTTGGGAGTACTTTTTTCTGAAAAGATGCAGGAAAACCCTGAAGCCAATTGCATATCAGAAATAGAATCCATTAATCTTTTGCCAAGCAGCATGAAGTAAAGACGCCTCTGAAAGGAACTGCCCTTAGAATGGAGTCATGGTTTAATGTGCTTTGTTTGGAATATCTTCCTTTTAGGAACCAGCACCTGTGTCCAACTGATGGCCTCTGCTTCTGGGCACGGAGTGGAGTGGATAATGATACCTGTGACATTTATGGTCCAATGTTTTAAGAATTAATTTACAATGGAGATGGTTCTCTTAGTGCAGTGAATACATCACATCACTGCAATGAAAGGTTGACTCCTACTTTAGCAGCTATAAACCATGCAGGCGAGCTTAAGCCCCTCAGAAGGCAAGCATTGCAGACATTACTCACCATCATTTGTGGTTCAATAATTCACTGGGAAGATACTTGAAATATAGAAGTTATGTCACTTTAATGAAAACAAGAGGTAAATGCCACATGGAGATGAGAGAGAGAGAAAGGATGGAGGGAGATAGTCCTGATTTTTTCCTCTCCTGTCCACATTTTCTGTTATTCCTGATATTTCTCTATGTTCTACTTGAGCTATGATGCACCAAAGCACTTTTAGCTATTAAATTTCATCATAACTTATAGCCAGGCCATCTATTTTATTAGAAAAAATATTTCTGAAAATCTATTAGAAAAATTCATTAAATATGTCTTCATGTTCTTCTGCTGGTTTTAAGATGTTTCTAGTCACTTATTCTTAGACAAATAATGAACAATCTTCTCCTTCAACTTCTGAAATATTCACTAAATGACTCTAAGAATATATTCTTTATGGAGAAGTTAGTTTCTCCTCTAAAGTTACCAAAAGATACTGTTAATAAGCCCAGATATAAATATCAATCATATTTTTAATATATGAAAGAAATATAATTGCAAAATTAATGACAGAACAGAAAAAGAACTAAAATGAGTTGTTACAACACAGAAAGTGACAACTGAAAATTAATTTAAAGGCTGGTTAGTGGGAAACAGAGGATCATTTCAAAAGTACAGTACCTATTTTTAGTCATTGGAACAGACTGGTGATAAACTCTTCAACTGAAATTAATATTCCTATGTACTTCAAGTAGTATTTCTTGTAGATTGCCTGAATATAAACAGTATGTTTAGGAAATAGGTAGACTAAATGGGGGGGCAGCATCAAAACAGATTTAACAATTAGTTTTTACAAGCCCATTAGGGTTTTCTTTGAGCTTAGTGGGTTTTTACTAAGCCTGGTAAGTAAGCCTGTGCCCACCTACACATACATCTCTTTTACCTCACACAATGCGGCCTTCATCCTCAAGGTCAAGTGTAAAGATATTCATGTATCAACTTACAACACACAGTAGGTCTGCTTTAAGGTGTTCAGATTTTCCCTTCAGGCTCCAAGCTCCCAGAATAAAGGCTCATGAGACTTAAAATATGTTTTACCAATGCCTCAGCAGTATAGCTATGCTCTTCTCTGACTAGCTCATAACCATTTATTCTGATCTACATTCTGCCATGTGGCTGGTTACCTCTACTCAGGGACCATGCGTCTGTCCTCCTCACATCTTGCCAATCAATTCTCCCATGCCTGGCTCTATCCCAGAATCCTTTCTGCTTGCCAGATGTCCCACCTCCTATTTCCTGCCTACCCATAGCTCATCAAACTTTTTCCTGACAGGTGTTGCATCCATACAATACACAAGATATTCTCTCGACATTAGGGAACTAACTACATGAGAGAGAAGTTTCACATGGACGTTGTTGCTAGTGGATGTGCTAATATGAGTTGCTGCATGCCATCTAGTATTGCTCAGTTGCTGCTGCTGTTTGGAGACATTATCTTCCCATGTGGCCAAGGCTTGTCGTCTTGCTTCTTCCTTCCAGGTGCTGGGGTTACAGCAATATGCCAGTATAGCTGGCTTTGTTAACATTATTTAGTTGTTCATTTAGAATACATGTAAAAAAAAAAGGTAAAAAATCAAACATCATGGGATAATTATATCCATAGTTTCCTCGTCTAAATGGACTGACACTCTACCCAGAGCTAGATTTAAGAATAATAAGTATGATTTTGTAATGCTCTGGGGAATATTATTACCTCTGACTGATTATATAGTAGGAGCTATGTAGGCATAAGGCTATTGTGTATTTCAAATGTAACAGCTAATATTAGCAGAGCATTTGAAACTATTACAGAAGAGCAACTAGAGAGACGTCTCAACGATCTAGAGCATGTACTGCTGCTCTTGGAGGAAACCAGAACTGGGTTTCTAGCATTTATGCCAGGATGTTCACAAGCACCTTTTCAACTCCAGCCTCATGTGATCAGACAGATTCCTTTGGCTGCAGAGATCACGTTGCACACTTGTAATGCATATACACCCCTTCTGGCAAGACTGTCCATCCATAAAATTAAAATAAACAAATAAAATATATTTAAAAATCAACCGCCAATCAAGAAGCATGAATAGACTGGACCTACGCCCCCTACACAGATGTAGGAGATGGGCAGCTCAGGCTTCCTATGGGTGTCCTAGACAGGGGAGTGGGGGGTACTGTCTCTGACATGGACTTGGTTGCTTGCTTTTTGATCACTCCGTCCCTGGCAAGGCTACCTTGCCAGGCCACAAGGGAAGAGGCCATGCTTAGTCCTGATGCTATTTTATGAGCTGGAGTGGGGGGGCTCCCCTTTTCTGAGGAAAGTAAGGCAGCAACATTTCTAATCCTATGTACCTGAATTTCTAGTTGTGAGCTTTGGCACAGCATTTTTCTTTTGTTACAAAAAAAATGGAAATGAATGACCTCACCTGTATCATCTATTAATAGTTAGAAAGGATAATCTCATTTATGCTTCAATATCCGTAGCATCAGGATATACTAAATATCATGGTCATAGCAATATGGATAAAGCCCATTTATATGCAATACCAGTAAATAATTTCAAGTTATAATTCAGATATTTTTCTTTTAAATAATATTAGAAATAATTTTGTAGTACTTTAACATTATATGCAATTATACATGTATTGATGGTTTAGAATATTTTATTGTAGAAGTGTTCTCAATTCTAGCATCCTCAGTTATTAAATCAGAGTCAAGGCCACAGTTTAGATGTAACAGTCTGGAAGTGTTATATTGAAATAAAATTTCATCAAACTTTTTAAGCTAACTAAATAAGAGAGATAATGATTTTTAGACAAATTGCATATCAAGTTTAGTAACAGGACATGCTAAGACATCTATGAGCATTCACACTTGGCTGGAAATTATAGTTTGCCAGGCAGTTTTAAACCTTTTTTTAGGTTTGATCATATATGTATTACTAACTGGAGTGAGGAAGGGGGAAAACATTGATATTCTATGTTCCTCCTCGTCCACTTGACTTCTAGCTACAGCATTTATCATTGTTGTTCAAACATATAAAAACCACATTATCACTTGGGCCACTGGCTTACCAGATAAGTTAAGAATAATCTTACTGGTAATATTGGTACCTATTTCTCTAAACCCTCTCTCATAGCCCTTAGTATGAACTCTTCCGGCTATCTACATGTATAGCATATTGTCTCCACCTATGTTATAAGTACTAGAAACTGGTTTCAGAGCTCCAAACATATGATGACTAATCCCCAAGTGGACTGAAGATGTGAGTATTGAAACCTGGGTATTATGATCAAGGAAGACCACGTGCAAAGGGGGAAATCATTTGGATTACTTTACAAACTGGGACCTGGCAACTTGACCAGGGTCACTCTTACTTCAGTTAAGTCCATTAGCTATTACACCCAGTGCTTCCACACTATTCAAGTTGGCTCCGAAGACCACAAAACTCCCAAGGTGATAGTACCTAAGTCTCAGGTTGTGAAAGCATACCTTGAATTTGATTGGCAATATTAACATGAAATTTATACTCATCAAGGATGCAGGGAAGAGAGAACATTAAAGTTTAATCCTGGCCAACACTCTAATTTGAACACTTTTACTTTGAGGCTCTATTTTTGACTAGTTAAGCCAGGCATCCTGTTTGGCATAGTTGTGCAGTGTTGCTATGCTTACTTTAACCAGCTGTCACATTCCATCCCAGAGGTGGGTGAAATGATTCTTATTTATGTGTGATTCTAAAAGGATTCTTAGTCACTTTGAGTTGGCAGTATATCAATGCACGACAGTTCTCGCTCAAACACAGCCAGCATGAAAGACTTTGGAATCCTTTATTTGACTTTATAGAAAATTCTTCCCTTCCTCCACATGTTCTTAGACTATTTTTATGTAACTATTTCTAACTCCATGATAGTAAAATGATGTCTCTGTAGTAGTTATTTGTTTTTTCATGATGAGTAGATTCTAAATTTATATGAGACTATTGATGTAGTATATCCT
>OU015756.1:70147150-70173085 GCA_907169655.1 Acomys percivali
TGTGTGTGTGTGTGTGTGTGTGTGTGTGTGTGTGTGTGTTGAGACAGAGTTTCTCTGTGAAGTCTTGAATTCACTTTGTAGGGTTGGCTGGCCTCGAACTCAAGAGATCCCCATTGCCTCTGCCTCCCTGGGTGCTGGGATTACAGGCACACACCACGGTGCCTGGCTTATGCTTTAATTCTTGACTGGCTCCCTAACTTACTTTACTAAAGGAACTGTGACTTGAAAGTGTAATGCCCCCAAGAGTTCTTATGCTTAAACCATAGATTTTCAGAAGGTGATAACACTGGTTGGGGAAAATTGTGAACTCTTTAAGAGGTGGGGCTTCCTGGAGGAAGTGTGCTTCTGGAGGCAAGCCTTGTGCTGTGTAACCCAGTCACATTTCCCGCTCATTCTTGGGTTCCTGAGATGCATGTGACCAGCTGCGTTATTTCTTGTCACCATGCCTATCTAGCTAGGCAAGGACGAATATAAACCAAAATAAGCACTTCCTTTCTCACATTCCTTTTTCTTCATTCTTTTCTTGTGGATGCTACAGCAATAAGAAAAGTAACTATTTCAGAAAATACTGCAGAAACACTGATTTTTATTGTTAAGTCATAAGAAGCCTCACAAATGTCTGCCTGAGGCTTCTGAGACATGTGATATGAAGAAATTCTATTAGGTATGTGCTCTCAGGGATTATTGCTCTTTATGTTGTCCATTTCTTATTTGTACAATGATAAAAACTGAATATCTGTTAGCCATTGCTTCCTCATTATTTCCTGCTTAACATATATTGATGTGTGTTAACTGGTATATAGTTAAGATTTCTCTTACTTTCTGCCTTTCAGATGATACCTTTTATAAGACTTAGTGTGTATAATAACTTTAGTGGTCAATTTTTATAATCTTATTAAAATAAATCACTAACCAACTAAAATACCTGTAATTGCAATTCTTTAAGTAAATAAATTTGATGATCTGTATTTTGTGGGCATTGTGGGGACATTCAGTGCTAATATTTTCAGAAATATTTTGTTATTCAATCAGGGCTCTTCTGGGGTTACAAATAGCTGCACATTAATATTATTCCCAGAAATACCACCTCCATAGGAGAGAGAATTAAATTTCTTCTTTAATCTAGCAACTGTTATAACCCCCAAGGGAGTGTGGCAGGAAATACCAGTCTCAGATTAAATAATAGTAAGGAAGCCATTCTAAAGGGGAATGTATGGGGTATTAAATAGCCACGAACTTCATCTCACCTGCATTTTCCAAATGAAAGAAAACTAAAGACAAGCAAGAGCTTGAGTATAGCATGTAGCTTCCTTATGGTGTCTGCCAATCTTGACAATATTCTAGACTTAATTTTCATACATAGCTCATTGAGCTTGCATCATAGGCTTGAGAAAAGGTGCGCTCTCTGGACTCTTCCTTGAAACCTTTCTCTAGCAGGTGTTTAGTGTAAGGAACAATGCTGTCTCTGTTACCTCTAGAGATGTGTCTGCAGGTTAGTCCATCCGCTAAGGCGAAACATTCTAATAGGAACTCAGAGGCAGCCCAGCAGGCTGTTCACTTCCTGAGATTAGGCGATGACAAAGTCCTCCTTTGCTGCGCATGCGTCAGTTATGCTAATTTACCTTCCCAGCTGCTTCCTTGTTGTAAAGAAGACATCTCTGGGTCTCAATCATTAGGGCACAAGTTTCCAAAGGGAAAAGAGGACTTCTTTCTGCAAGAAGCTGATGACTGCAGATAATGTGTTGTGGTGGACTATTGACTAAACAGACTCCTAGCCTTTCCTGTGGTAACGTTAGAAACATGATACATTGAACAACCTGGCATTGAGAATTTTGACCCTAGTTACCATTTGAATGAAATGTAGATCACTGGGAAAGTTCCAAATACTTTGAATACTTTATAAAGTAATACATTATTTAAAGAAATTATATATTTTAATTTAATCCTTTCTATTACACATTGAACCTACTAAGTGCACTTGCACTCTTATAAAAATAGATTTCATAGACATAGTAGTGTTATTGCATTTGAATGAAAAGTTTCATAACTTTTTCTAGAGCTTTTATTTTTAGTTTTCTAGAGAACTGTATTTTCTCTTCTCTTAAAATATTTAATATGTAAAATATATATTTAATAATATTAATTTTAATATTTAATATTTTAATATTACAATAAAATGTATCCCTTTTCTCCTTCCAAACCCTTCCATATACTTTACTCCTTGTTCCTTTTCAAGTTAATGGTCTCTTTTTCTCATATATATATATATTCCTAAATACACAAATGTAACTTTCTCAGTCCATATAATGTTGCTTCTATGTGCATCTTACCAGGATGACCATCGGTATTGGATAACTAATTGGTGTACTCTTCCCTGGAGAGACTGTTTCTCCCATACTCAGTAATTAATTTAATGGAACAGATGCGGTTACATTTAAAAGCGGACCTAAGAGAAAACCGGCCTTTGAGGAAGTTTGTCCTTATTTCACTAAGGCCAACAAGCCCCAACACCATCTGTAGAAACAGCAAGTGAAGAAAATGTGCCTATGAAATGTTAATAACCTGTTCATGTTATACCTTATAACGAATCTATACCTTGCATCTTGGAGTCTCTTCATCTAGAATCTTTATAATCCCAGATCAGGGAAGAAACAGACATTTCTGTATAGAAGCAACTGTCTATACTATGACATCACCATGGTAATCTAGTGGCCGTGGCCACAGTTGGTTTTTAACTCAGGCCTTCTCCCTCTGTCGTGTAATGACTTATATTCTTTTAAGTCCCAGCACAAGAAAACTAATCAGAGATATGATGAAGCCTCTTGGACAACAGGAGTACTGCCAGCCTGCAGAAGAGTCTACATGCACAACTAGAAATGCAACCTCAAGCCGGGCGTGGTGGTACATCCCTTTAATCCCAGAATTCTGGAGGCAGACGCAGGTGGACTGCTGCGAGTTAGAGGCTAGCCTCAAACCTCAAGCAGTTTTACACTGATAGCCAAATCAGAGATTAGACTGGGTGGTGCCTCCCTGTAATCCCAGCAATCAAAAGACACAGACAGAGGATCACAGCAGGATCACAGCTAGCCTGTGAGTTTGAGACCAGCAAGGACTACACAGTAAAACTTGTCTCAAAAAATAAAATAAGATAACAACTTTGAGGATGAACGCATTGTCCATACTTGTGCTCTATTAATACTATTTTCTGTGTCTCTGGGGTAAGATCCTTTTGTTTCCCTTAGTTGGCGTACTTATCTAAAATGCTCCCATGATTGCCACAATTTAATTTTTCTGCTTAATCATCCAACTCTCATCTCAATTTCTTCTGGAAGAGCTTTAACGGTGTAACAAAAGATACTTGTCTATGTCAGAGACACATATGTACACGCATTCATAATGTGGTTATGAAGCTTCTAAAAAACTATAAAAAGAAGGAGGGATACCATCTATTTCACTTTGCTATATAGTTGTGAAGATTTCTTATACTGGCTTTCTAATAATAAGAAAAATTTATACATTTCCTTTAGATATTTTATTGATAATAGTATATTCATTTATAAAGGTATTTTCTAGCATATAGAAAAAGTTAACAGAAACCTATGTCATGATTGGCAATGTACTGTAGATAGCAAAAAGACATAATATTGTTTAGTCTTTTTGGTTAAACAAATGTAATAATCCTATAAACTTATACTATCCTTTCCCTCATACAACTTCACATTGTATAAGACATTAGCAGAAGAAGGGGGTTTGAAATATGTTTAAAATGGAAATATATTTTCATAGGTGGCATCAACAAATCAAAAATAAATCCATAAATTGTACTCATAATTATCTACAAGGCCAACTGTGTGATTACCTTCAACCCATATTTAAAGGCTTCATGCTCATGATTTGCTAATTCCACTAAGGATGTTATTTTTAAAAACCAAGAATTAAAATAGTTATTTCAGTAAACAATTTATAGTGGAATTCACAAAATTTTAATATTTTGAAATTATCCACAATGCACTCTTTATTGCTTACATTGAAAAGTATTTCTTATAAGAAAAGCTGAAAATATATACCATTAGACAACATTGTTATATTTTCATTTGATACAATATGAGCAAAAGATTAAAGAGAAAAGCAAACGTTAAATATATCTTGAATTCCCTGTTTTGGAGTCCAAGCTATTAAAATGTTTTTGAAGAAAAAATAGAGATCTAAATACCAGCGTTATTTTGATGAACAATATTTACAATATATATGCATAAGTTAAGAATTGTTACAAGCAACTATCAATTAATTGCCCCCATCAGAAAAAAAAATATCTTCGGAACCATGTATCTAAAGCAAAAGGAAGCTTTAAAAAAATGAAAACAAAAGGAACAGGCAGAAGTCATCATTGCAAATGTGACTTTCAGTTAAATACATTTTCTTATAAAGTGGCAGGACAATATTTACAACTGAAAAGCACATATTCTGCACAGCTTGTCTTCCCTTCGGACGTGTGGGGCTTTGCTTCTCCCATGTAATATGCCCTCCTGTCTGCACTGATCATCAGGGGATAGTTCATAACACATGATAGATAAGTCTGGAACCGGAGGCCCCTGGGGTTGCAGGCTGTGAGCTGGTACTGGCAGCTGGAGAGAGGGAGGCTGTGTCCTGGAGAGACAACTCGGATCGCTCTGCAGACGTGATCCGATCCACGATGCTGGACAAACAATCCAAGCTGGATAAGGAGCTTTTATCTGCAGCGCATGCTAACGGGACAAGGAGAAAAGTGGTTTAACAAAATTATACCCACTCAGACAGACTTGCTTGGCCTGCCCTTTCGACTGTAGGTCAGCACCTTTGACAGCGTAGGTCAGGTGATCACAGAGAGCCTGGTGTAAAAATGCGCAGCAAATATCTAGCAATTCCTGAGGGTAAAGGTGTGGTGGGTAGACGACCCCTGGTTATATTTCAAGCAAAATAAAGTGAGTGCGTGTGTGTGTGTGTGTGTGTGTGTGTGTGTGTGTGTGTGTGTGTGTGTGTGTGTGTGTGTTTCTGTCTGTCGGTCTGTTAGGGTAATCTGAAACAAAAAATGTGTTTACTCTGCCAAAGCCTCCCTGGTGAGAGGCACTACTTTCATTCCCTTTCCCAAAACTACTTTGAAGCACAGACTCTGCCATGACAGACTGAATTGTGAGGCCAAGCAGATCTTCAAATGCCTCTGAAGTTACCGGTTCTTACCGTTTGATACATCAGGACAGTAGACGCTGTCAAAGCTGCTGTTCTTTCGGGACCAGACAGGACTGTTACATCCAGGCTGTAACACAAAACATGCAGACTATATATTTCCGATCCTTGGCAAAAGACACACAGACCTAAGGTGAGGTCTGTCCAGCCCCTTAGCTCAGTCCACCGAATGCTCTTGGTTGCGCCCTCCCCGCCCCCCCCCCCGACTCCCGCACTGATTTAGGAAGGGGCTGCTGTCTCCAAATCGCCAGGGCACCAAGGTCAGTCTCCATGCTGGAAGAAGAAAGCAGAAGATGAAATCCCGCAGCAATGTGCTCTGGGGTGGCCATGCAAAATGGATTGCAGTAGAAGCAAGCAGCATTAACTCTGGGAAAGAACACTTTCCCAGGGCAAAACCACTTTAAAACCTGGCAACACTGGAGCAGATGCCCACTCAGGAAAAAAAAAAAAAAGTATCAGCAGCAGGCTGGAGACTCTTTCTAATTCTTCTCTGAGTTATGCACTGGCGGCAGCTGCACGGCAGGCAGGTACCATTGTAGTGTATTTAGGAAATAACAGAGAAAATACTTAAACTAGTCACTTAATATAACCGGGGGCACATACCAGCCGTTCACTACCATGTACATACATATGGAACCAGCTAGGAAATCAAACTAAAAGGCATTACGAGACAGTTTTTTTCTTTGGCATCTTTCCGTGAACACTTCTAGTAAAGCAGTGGTCCCACTGTACCTGTTAAGAAAAGGTACGCGGAGTTTTCACAAAGACCATGGTAAGAGATAGTGGGTGTTGGGGTTGAGGCTTACCATGCCATCAGAGCAGCTGGAGGTGGGGCTGGTGGGCTCGGAGCAGCTCTGGCCTGGCAGGCTGTAATAATTCTCCACCTGCTCCCTCAGCAGCTCCTGCAGGCTCTCGATGTAGCGGATGGCATTCCTGAGGATCTCCACCTTCGGGAGCCTCTGGTTGGGGTTTGTCGTGGTGCATCTCTTGAGCGTCTCAAAAGCTTGGTTGACCTTCTTCAGGCGTCTGCGCTCGCGCATGGTGGCCGCCTTGCGTCGATCCATTGTAGTGGACTTCCTCTTGCATGCTTTACAGGCCCACATGAGGCAGTGGCCGGCCTGGTGGTGGCCTGTAGGTGCGCGCACGTGCTCTTCATCATCCGAGCCCTGCAGCTCAGCTTTGTGTGCTCCAAATGCTGCCACTCTGGGCTCAAATTGGTCCCCGAACTCACCCTCAGGGGAAGGGATGCAGGAGCCTTCGTAGAAGTACTCAGAAGGTGAGAACTGGCAGCCATCCATCATGTCAATTCTTCTTCAGGGAACCAGGTAGGATACCTGGATTCAGCAGAGAGAGAGAGAGAGAGAAAAACGGAGTCCCTGGCTGCTGCAGGCCAGCAAATCCAGGCGGAGCTCCGCGTGTGGGGTTGTTTCTCTGTAATTAACAAGGACAGACGCCTGTTGGCCAGGGTCGGGTCGGTGGTGGCTGAGGTTGGGGCTCTTTATATATTCCTGGGGGATGGGAAGGGAGGCTGGTCCCTGTAACTGGGTGTTATTAGCATATCCCCACCACAACCCCCACAGAGACTGTCTGGGCAAACCTCTGTCTTTCTTCTAGAGACAATTTGCTGTTTACTGGCCCCTTTGACGCTAATGATTTTACTGCAGCCCAACCTGCTCAGTGGCCTTCTGGACAAACTAAACCAAGGGATCAACTTAAAGGAGGGGGCTGGGGAGTGGCTTCTTGAAATTGATCGCACTTTAACAATCTGTAGTAGCATCCTAGTAAGACATTAAACCCCGTATTTCCATCTGACACCAAAAGGGAACCTAGCGTCTGGATCCTGAATGCTGGGAGTCTTTGCTGATACTCTCAAGGGGCCTTGTTTTTCACCTTCAGGACCTTTACCTGAAGATATTTTTGTTAGTTTGCACCCTGCCAATAGTCGCTAAACTATTGAAGTGACAAATTCATTTATGGAATGAACGTAGAGTGTACTGCTGTTTCAAAATGTGTTTGGTAAAGAGGATTAAAGTTCAGATTCATTAGTTGTTTCATCGGTGTGACCTTAGCTGGAACTTTGATTGTCCGGATATGGTCAGAGATCTGGCATCCCCCACTCCCCAACTAGCTAACTTCCTTCCTTCCTTCCTTCCTTCCTTCCTTCCTTCCTTCCTTCCTTCCTTCCTCCCTTCCCTGACACATTTGTCTGTTGCCTCTTCCTCTGGGTCAAGCCTAGACTAGTAACTATGCTGAGAGATTCCCATGCCTGTGGACAGCACCAGCAGCAGTCCAGTTTCTCACACTAAACTCCCTTTCTACCGTGGTTCCTTTCTCCAGAGTCTGCAGCTCCGCCCTATCACTTCTACAGACTAAACAGCTAGCCGGGCTTCTGGGGTTGCTAATTTTCTGCTTTCAGGCCAGCTAACACCGTTACAGATGGGTCCCAGCTGCCAGCACAGAGATCCTGGGCTAGTGTAAAATTTCCAGCTCCTCTAGCGGAGTGGCTTTACACACTCTGGTGACAAAAGCCTTTCAGAAAAGGAATTTGCAGACAGGTCTTTGATGGAGTGAAGACAAAATGGGAGAACCTACCACTCATTCGTACAAGGGGGAAAAAAACTAGCTTATTCTTCAGCGTTCTGCGATTTCTCCTCAACTGTTAACACACTTTCAGATCACTTGCAAGGGGGGATGCTGTTCATATTCAAGAATCACCATTAGATTGACACAAATTTTTTTGGGGGGCTTTGGACTTGGTTTGTAACCCCACTGTAAAAACGGACTGTTCACACTTCAGACTGTCATCCGATTGAGTAAGTGCTGCTATTCCAATGTGATTCTGTGTGTGTTTGGGCGGGGGCGGGCTGCACTTTTTTTTTTTATATTCTGATGATAATGGTAGTAATTTTTCTAAATCAACCAGATTGACGGGCTGATCTGGTATCTAAAGGGACCAGATAAATTATAACTGTCTGTGGAGGAAAGCACTCCAAGAAAGGGCCCTGCAAGCCAGAGTAACAGTGTCAACCACTGCACTCGATAGCTGTGTCTGTCTCCATTTCATCTGCCCTGTCATTGTCATGTTGAAGAGAGAGCCCTTTTGAAAAGCAGGCCCTGTCTCACACCAAGAGGTTACCTAATCATCTAGCAAATAGAAAAATTAATGCGTAACTTATGGGGGGAGGCTAATTATAAGTGTATGCCTTTGAGATGAATACAGTAATAGGACAACACAGATTTTTTTAAAAAAAAAATCAAACAACAACAACAACAACAACAAAAACAAACAAACAAACAAAAAAACAGTCCAGAAGACAAAGTCCCTACCCATAGTCACTTAGGTGGATGCATCTGCTTGTAAACATAACACACAGGAAGCCTCTGGGACACATTTTAGAAAGGCAGATACATTCTCAACCTCAAATTCCCAGCAAGAGCTACTGAGAGGCTCTGGTCAGCAACCACAGGACACAAAACCATGCTCTTCCTTGTCTTCCTCTCCTGCTTCTCCCACCCCCCCATCCTTCTTCCCTTCATTCTTCCCTCCTTCCTTCCATCTGCCTCATATTTCAGGGGTAACTAAGACAGAGTAGTGATTTGGGTGCACACTTGGCCTTTGAAATGGAAGACAGGGGTTCTCCCTTGCTTGCCTTCTGGCTAGCTGCTTCCAAGGCAGCCCTGAATCTGCCAGGCATGGTTGATTTACTATTCTTCACCATTTCCACATATTAACTCAGTGCTCAAAAGTATTCTGTCATTTTATCTATCATCTATCTATCTATCTAATTTAAAGATAATCTTTAACTGTAGGGTTAACTAATTTTCCCTTGTCCACAAAGGATTTGAAATAGTCTCTTTATCTTTAGAAATGGCACTGAGCCCCTGGAGGTGGCTGAGTTCGCTTCATATCCTCATTCTGCTCAGCTCGGTGTCCCCAGGCTTCCTCAGCTCCACACACAGAACAGCATACAAACTGGAAGTCTTTTCTCTGGGCTCCTAGGCTGGGAAGCTGCTGTCACTTCAGGGGGCCCTGTCAGAAACAGGAGTTCTCAGAGGTTAGGGCTGTCTTTGGTAAGGTGATCGCAAAACAAATTTACCAGAGTGCAGCAGGCAGAGTGGAACTAAGGAAGCAGAGAAAACACCACAAACTCAGGCTGGTTTAATGAGCCCTGCTGAGGGAAGCTAGGGTCCAGGTTGCAGGCCCATGGGACTCAAGTGCTGAAAATAGGATCTCAGAGCACAAGAATAAAAAAAAAAAGAGAGAGAGACAAAACTTTGAAGCTACTGCCACAGCTTTTTCTTTTAAAGGAGATAAAAACAAAAAACAAAAAACAAAAAAAACCCTAAGGTAGTCTGCAAAAAGAAAGAAAACCCAGTCCTGAGAGAGATGAGAAAAACCTCCCTCGCCTCTCAGAGAAGCCTGGCTGTTTCTTCCCAGGACAGACCAGGAAAGAAGTGAACTTCATAGCAAAATACAGAACAAAACAAAATCAGAGAAATTAGAAAGAGACGTATAGGAAATGTATATTTGGCTTATATAAAGAATACGCAGACACAACCCAACATATACATACACACACATACACACTCATACGCACATGTACACATTCACGCTTGTGTGCACACAGGCACGGGCAGGAAGCCTTTTTCTCTGTACTTCTGTTCCTCCTTGCAGAGCCCTGCTTTCTGCTTGTGGTAGATGACTTCCCAATGTGCTAAACAATTTTAAGTTGTTATCAGCGCTGGCACACCTATGTAAACACATTAGTACCTGCCAGAGCTGTGAGAAGAATTTGTGAACCAGACAGCTGAGGAAGACTTCGGCCTCTGCTTGAATTGGAAGACTCCCGGGACAGATCAAAGGATGATGTAAAGACATTTAGCAGCCTTGAGAGGAGAGAAAGTGGCCCGTCTCTTCAGCACTACCTTTGTTACTGCACATGGCAGGGACATTTCATCCCACAGAGTGACTCAGAGCTGGGCTTGCAAAACTCTTTCTGTAGATAGGATCCTCTAGGACGCAGACCATCTTTGAAAGGTTTAATTAGTCTGTAGAACTGACTGGAGGAGTCTGTGGAAGGAAATGCCCTGTTATTGCTTGTTCACAAATGATCAGACAATAAGCTATACAATGTTATATAGAACTATGTGCTTTTTAAATCTATAGCTGGCGATGTAAAAGGAAGGGTCTCCAAATGAAGAAATGAAATAAATGTTTCCAAAGGGAGAGTATAAATGGTAGAGGAATGTTTTTATAATTTAAAAGTGACTTTCAGCATCCAGATTTTTCCTGTTCCCCTTAATGGTTGTTAAGATCCCCCAAATTTCGGTCCCCCCCCCATAAAATACCCTCATGAAAGAGTTTTACAGAAAACTGAGATCATTTGACATGTGCAAATTTCCCCAATGTCCAGGCTTAGAATTCCATGATCCTGGTAAAACGATGAAAGCTAGTTTGCGGGACCTTACTGATATTTGATATGTATGAATTATTTCAGTAATAGCATAACAGAAAACCACTCATTATTTAATATTTGACATCATATGAATCTCTGGAAAGAGATTTAGGTTCAATTCCAAAGTGCTTATCTTTACCAAGTTATTACGTCTTAATTTTCTGCTTCCATTGTCTTGTTTATTTTGGCTTTGGCCTCGGTTAAAGATTATCATGATTAATATCAAACAAAAACAGTTTAATCGCAAACACACCAAGGTTTTCACTGGAAAGCCCAACATGTCATCTACAGTGCTGAAGGTCACATGAACTCTTTGGAAAATATTTTCTCTATTTAATGAAGAGTCTCCCATAGGCAACCTTACTGTAAACATTTTTCTCAAGTTACCAAGCTGAGAAAGATAGAGAGGATTTGATTTGCAAAGACTGAATAAAATCCACCAACGAGGAAACACTATGAGTTGATAAAAAGCATTCTGGTTCAGAGTACTTCATAATACAAATCTTTTAATAAATATGTTTAATTCTAAGGCAAATATGTTCACCTGATCTGTTATGATATGCCAATTGTACCAATAATTTAGCCTTTGAAAATATTGGTATAGAAGCACATTGTAGAGCAAATCCTTTGGATATTAAAAAATATTCAGAGCTATATAATGTGTATGGTTAGTAAAGATAGAGAACACTCAGATGGAGTTACATATAATTTGGTTGGGTATTTTGACTAGTGACTGCATTGGCATTTAGTTTTGAAAGTTAGGCTGTAATTTGTAGTTTACTAACTAGTTGTTCTTTGAGAAGGAGGTTTGCAGAAACAATTGTGTAGGAAAGCCAAATGATTCTACAGACCCCAAGATGTTCGTATCTTCGACAAAGCTTCTCTTTCTGGGTGCAAAGTAGCTAAGGGCCACTGGTAATTTTCCCTGGCTTTGAGTCCTGACTTTATACTCACCAGATGGAGAAATATTTCCACTCAAAGAATCTTCTAAAATAGAAGTAATAAATGCAGTTCCTGACTCTTGTAGTTGGATTATATCAAATTCAAAACTAAGGATGGCTTACCCCTTTGCTCAGCATGTTTACTCTCCCCAGCCAAAGTCAGCTAAGCCAAGAAACTGAGGATTTGGGTGATATATCTCCTGGTGGCCAATTGAGATTTACTCATATAAAATATAAAGATTTGATATTAGTGTCAATTTGCACTTTTTTGATTCAAAACTTACCCATGTGAATTTTCAAAAGCCCAGGAGACACTGAGTACTCTCGCTCCTGTAGTTTTATAAACAAGCCATCGGGACTAAGCTGGAACACCGTTGGCTCTGGTTGTGCAGTAGCAGTCTGGATTTTGTTTGAGTAAAAGGCTTTGTGGAGTCTCAGTAGTTCCCTATACAACGCAGCCACCTGCATCTCTCCGATCTTTTAAAAGGAGTTATATGCCAACGTCAATTTCCTCAGCCCAACGTCCCGAGCTTTGAAGTATTTTAGCAGAATCCAAACTTTTTCATATGATCAGAAAATAAATTAGTTACAGGTAAGGCAGATACAACCACAGTACCCCAAATTTAAAATGCTCCCAACCCCAGGCCATCCTCCTCCCTCCCCCCCGCACCCTCCAACAATTTTAGGTTTTGGTTGGATTTCTGGGTTAGAGAGATTTAACCTCACCATTTAGACAAATATCATAAAATCAGAAAAAATCTTGAAGATGGAAATATTTCCAATACCAAGCATTTTGGATAAGGGATTCTCAACATGTACTAGAGCCAGGAAAGATTTTAAAAGAGGACAAAGTAGCGCTGCCTGTCTGCAGAGGCATTGTCTGTGATGCACCCGGGAGCTCTGTGTGCAGCCTTTGGAAGGCTAGGACAAGAAGCTGGGCTGAGAAATGCTTGGTTGCGATTGATTTTTACATCTGAGCTGTAGAGTGGCTGTGGGCTTAAGGGAGCCGGTAGAAGGTAAGAGGCACCCTTTACAGACCGCCAGACAGAAGGCGCAGTTTAGCATGCTTTGCTGTGCTTTGCTTCCCACTGTGTTTCTTGGTGGTCGTTTTTTCCCCCTGAGGTTACGGGATAAACAGACGCGGCACACGTTGTAAAATCTTCATGGAGTAGAGCTCCTGGGGCTTCTGGGTCTCTCTGGGGCTTTGCTGTTTGGTCCAGCTAAGAGGTTTCACGTGTTGTTGACTTTTGCTTCCAACCGATTAACCCTTCTATCTCGCGAAGCACCGCCCCCCTTCAAAGACACCAAGCCCTCTTCAAGAGACAGTTTGCTCCTTTCTTTTATCTTTTTGTTTGGAAAACAAACTCAAACCAAAGAGCACTTGAAGGTATTTCAGGCTGCTGGGGACAAGTCTAGTAAAAAAAAAAAAAAACTAGATATCAGGCCAGTGTAGCTCCTGCGGGTACTTCAGACCTACACTTGGAAACAGCCTGGAACACCAAAGAATGGGAAAAAATACATTGGGCTAAATTAATTGGATAGCTTGTAGGGAAATGAACAAAGAATTTTTTTTTTGAGAAATTGGAAGATTTTAGTATATTTAAAATTAAATTTCAGAGTAAGTAAATCCCATGCAGATCACCGACTGTAGAATAGTAAGAAAGGAAAAGGAAAAAGTCATAGAAAGGAGAGTAGAGATGGTTTCCCCGTTACTAACAACCAGTGAGAGATCTACACGGAATATTAGAGTGCCCAATTTAATGGTGACTATGGCAAGAAACTCATTTTTTTCCCTTTTAAATTAGGTTGAGAGAAAAGACCCAAATAAGTGGGAGTATGTGGTATCTAAGTTAACTTTAGTTTTGTATGCATGCTTTCATTTTTTTTCCAGTTAAATCAAATTAAGGCCAACTTTGTACATGTAGAAACTTATTAATATTTTAATATGACAATATCAGGACCTTCACACATTTTATATACAATGCTTAGTTCCACATTTAAAATATATTCTTTAGGTTTGCATAAAAAGAAAAGTACTCAGACAATTTACAAAAGTACATTTAAATGCCATTAGGATTAAACGTTCCCACTATGCTTTAGACAGGAATGAACTCTGTTTGCAACTGACACGGAAGGGTCAAGTGATCATAATAAAAGTTAATATGTTACAAAATCCAACCCAACCAAAAAAACCAAAAAAACAAAACAAAACAAAACAAAACAAAACAAAATTAGAATTCTAGAGCTAAGCCACTAGCGGTTCCAATATAATAATGATCTTAATCATAATAAAAGCCCAAAGGCAGACTTTCACTTGAGGCGGCAAGGGCTTTTCTTTTTAATGTGTCTCTTGCCATTTATAAACTCTGGGATCTATGAGCCCTAATCTAAATGATTAGACGAATAGGGGTCTTCCTTCTGAGTGAAGAATGTCCCAAATGCTGGCTGAGTCATTTCTCCACCACCTCCTCCACACTGGGGAGTTTGCGTTCCTCCGACGAAATACTGTCCACGATGGAAGAAAGGCACTGAAGACTGCTGGAGGCTGACGCGTCCACGTTTGCTCCCCCTGAACACAGGAAACAAACATAGACATCGCATGGAGCACCTCCCAGTTCTGTCCAGCAGGGCAGGAAGGAGGATTGCATCCCTGAGAGCAAGAAAGCACCCTGCCTTGACACTGCCTCTTTGAGCAGACTTTGAGCATTCTCTGCTCCGCCAGAGCACCCCTGTGCTCTGCAGAGTCAGATGCTTCCAGAACAGCCCAGAGAACTTTCTATTGTATTACCTTCCTTAGCAGTTATCACGAGCCCCCTGGAATGATCCGAAACACTTGGCCACTGGGGGCTGCAGGTGCGCAGGAAATCTGTACCCTCAAGCTGGAAGGAAAACCCAAGAAACAGATTAGAAAAGAAACAAATTCCGGGGTGGGGGTGGGGTGGGAATGGGGGTGGGTGTGGAAGGGGGAGGCTTGGGGGTTTCTCCCCTCCTTCCTTGGGACAGACTGCATTTCCTGCTTAGGGCAGCGGCTTGGCCTTCTCGGGTCACTAGGGGTTTATTAGGGAGGGCGAGGGCCAGGCAAAAAGGAGCACCACCAAGCAGGTGTAGGTTAAGGCCTCAGGAAGGCGTTTAATTGGCCTTTACACTTTCCTGCCTTGGCAGCATCTGGGCTTACAATTTCTTGCTTGGGTCTGTAGCTGTAGGGGTCCACACCCAGCTCCTGCATTTTCTCCTGCTGGTCCAGGCGGTGGAGCAGGTCCTGCAGCCGCTCAATGTAGCTGATGGCGCTGCGCAGAATCTCCACCTTGGGCAGCCTCTGGTTAGGGTTGGCCACAGTCCGACGCTTCAGTGCTTCAAAGGCCTCGTTGATTTTCTTGAGCCTCCTCCTTTCTCGCAGGGTAGCTGCTTTCCGTCGATCAGTGGGGGCAGATTTTCTCTTGCAAGTCTTGCAAGCCCAGATCAGACACTGGCCTGGGCAGTGGGGAGGCTGCAAGCCTGGGGGAGCCAGTACGTGTTCCTCTCCACTGCTGTCGCTCCCGGCTTCCTGGGGCATTTGGTCCTGGCAAGGGGACAGGGTACCATCACTCCCTGGGTACAGAGGAGAGCCCTCTGCCACTTCCAATGGTTGCAGGGTCACATTTTCTCCATCTAAGTAGAAGAAGTAGGAGCCGGTTTCAAAAAGGTCCATCATCATGGTTTCTCTTCCTTGGCCTCTGGCTGATCTGAACTGGGTGATGGACTCCAAAACCCAGAGGAGCCACCCAGATGGCATTTAATTAGTGCGGTGACATAAGTCGACCCAGCTTTATATATAGTAGCTACTGAAACTCAATCCAACTTTTAGCTGTCATGGAGCATCAGTCTCCCAAAGTGATTACAGCCAGCGCTCACCAGAACATCTAGTTTGAAAAAAAACGGAGAAATGTCACCTCTCAGAGTGATGTGGCAGTCCGTACGACACGCAGGTTAAAAACAACACACACACCGAGTCACATCACCGAGAGCATTCGACGCTTCCATTTGGGACAGTTTAGACACTAACCTGTTAACCAGGGCAACTTCAAAACAACCGGGGGATTAACACTGCCCTGGTCCCCTCCCTTCAGGGTTCATCTGAATTCTAAGTATAGACTCTCGATGAGAGATTTCATAGGCAGTAGCCATTGCTCCAAAATAGCCTCTTTAATATTCCCAGTGTGCTTCGGCTCTTTTCTCTGTTCTGCCTGTCAAAAAGATGCTATCCCTGTGATTAAAACCATAACCAGTCCTTCAAAGGTTATACATGGCTTTCAGGCCTCAGCCTCAATAGAAGCAGGTAAATAATCTCTTTCGTCTCTTTTGCTAAATCTGTAAGATGAGGTGGGAGTTGGGGAGTGGGTGAAGGGTGCTCACCTCCCGCGATACTGTATGGAATGACTTAGGATTCTTTCATCGCGAACTTCTGGGCTACCTGTTGTTTTAGAGAGTGATAACTAGAATCTAAGTTCTGCTTCCTGCTCCAGTTGGAGAAGGAGCATATAAAACTAGGAGTGAGATACAAGAATAAAATACAGGAGGCAACCCCCTTAAAATAGTTGTGGTTAAAAAACAAGACACACAACAGTCGCTTGATATTTCAAGTGTATCTTTGGCCTCAACCCAAGTGTGTTTGTTCTACACCAACTTTGACTATCTTACTATGCACTGACTCCACCAAAGTTGGTTGAGAGGATTCAAACGAGAAAGGAAGAAGCCAAGGCACATGTAAGGAAACAAATGTCTTTTATTGCACCGTGGCCACGGTTCAAGAAATACACATGTGGTTCCCAGTGTAAAGATGAAGTGATGAGGACTCCCAGATTTCAAAGAACTCTCTGTCAGTCCTAGCTGGGTTCTATTACTGTGTCTATGGATAAGTACTATTTGAGCTGCTTTAGGGTGAGAGTGGTTTATTTACCCAGTTTGGGTAATGATTCAATAAAATATTATTATGCATATGACTTATGTAGTGAACAGTGGTTATGGATAGCATAAAATTGTGTTAGGACTAAGGTTTACAAGGTAAATAAACTACAACTGGTCTTTTCCCTTCTCTGTGTTTGGCTAGTCTTCTCTCCCATAACCACTTGCTCCTCTTTCTTTGATTTTCTATCCTCCCTGAGAATTCTGGTAGGAATTCTTCCACTACAAATAGATAGTTTTGGGGATAAAGGTCACACGTTATAGTCAATGCCTGCAAAAGTAGAAAATATAAGATATTATTCTACCCCAAGTACTGATAATGGTAGGTTATAACCCTTAACAATGGCTTCCTTTTTAAAAACTGAACTAAATAATAACAGTAAAAAGCAGTGCAAAAATCACTATCATATCCTTTAACAATTAGTTTTTTTTAAAACTTAATTCAAGGTGTTTTGTTTATTCTGGAAGGTAACTCTTCACAACCTCCATTGAGACCTGACCTTTGAATGTTAATTTTGAGCACTTTGGGCTGGTTTTTGTCTACTTGGTGTTGTATCACAGTGTAATTCCTTACCAAGGAAAACCATAATTGTGGTAGAAAGCACTAGGGGGAGGAGAACGTACCACTTATTGTGTTATGTCCTTCCTTTTTACCAGCGAAAGGCTTCTGAAACTCAGGGTCCAATCTAGATTTTCAAATGGAACATGAGCTTTTGTTTTTAGCTACATGTTATGCTGTCTCTTATACATAGATGGTGATTTGAAAAGTTACCTTCTGCACAGGGGAATAATACAGCATTGTTACTCAAATAATTAAAACCGTGCCTTGATCCCTCTTCCCATAATTCCATCTCTTCTCATGGATTTTAAATTTAGAATAATTAATCACTCGGACAAAGGGACAGAAGCAGGAGAAGAAAAAAGGGCAAGGAAGTGGCCCTGGCATTGAGGTGGGGGAAATCTAAAAGGTATTTGCCTACACATAACATTTCAATTTCTCCTAGTCTTCCCTTAAGGTTTGTATAATGGCAGAAAAATGGCCGTCTTTTCAATTTGTTATAAAAATGCTACTTTTAAAATAGTGAAATCAACTTTTAAAATGCAGCATGTTTGAGTAGGGGAAGGGGCAAACTAGATTACTGAAAACAGGAACAAGTGCAAACAGGAGCAAGAAAACAGAAATGAAGTGTGGTGACGGGCCGGAAGGCTGAAGATGATGATCCAGCATTATAGAGAGCTTTGGGTGACTGTTCAGGTAGCAAATTGTCTCTGTCATTTTCTTTCTTTTTACTTTGGAAGCTGCTAACCTGGACTTCCTTTCTACTCAGGTAATTAATTTTATTCATTCTCAAGTCTCTGATGGGGTTGAAGACCAGATAATTTAGTTTTATAATTAAGATTAGAGGTTTAAGGGTTAAGATGTTTCTAGGTCTAGATAGATGTTTTAAGTGGATAATGACAAGATATGACAGATATTGATTTACATCAGAATTTTAGACACACCAAGCTAGGAAAGATGTTTTCTTCAAGGCTTCCAAATACAAATAGCCAAAGCACTAATTCCTGGTTGTTTCATGGTTCTTCTTGCTGTAGGTAGTTTATTGTATATATGTGTAATAATATAAATGTATATGAAAAATTAATAAAAACAATTAGAAAGGCCTATGGAGATAGCTCTGTGGGTAAAATGCGTGCTGTGCGGAATGAAGGCCTCAGTTCAGATTTCCAACACCCACGTAAAATTCTGGACAGGATGGTGCATTCCTGTAAGTGAATCTAGCACCAGAGAAGGTGGAGATGAGAGAGAGGTTCCTTTGGGGCTTTCTGACCCTGTGTTAGAGACAGAAAATAATGGTCAGTGGTCTCTAGGTTCAGGGGGAGGGGGGCTTTGTCTCACAAACAAACCGAGGTAGAGAATGATAAGATATCAGAAACTGGCTTCAGCCTACGTGTACATATACATAGTCAAAGACAGCATGTTAAAAAATTTCAGCATGAAAAAGTGTTGAATGCTTAAGAAGATAAGTTAAAGTTAATTTAAATGTTATATAACATGTATATGTATCAAAGCACAACACATCACACTTGTTTGTAAATTCAAAATAAAGAAGTAGCGTGACATATAAAATACTTGTGTTACTGAATTTAGTAGAGAAACAACAACAAAAAATTATGCCTCTTCTAAAAAGCAAAAGCAAAAACAAAAACAACCTCTCCCCCCCCAAAAAAAAAAACAATAACCAAAAATCTTTGAAGCGAAGACTGTAGAAATGCTCCTCCAGCTCAATGCATCCCTAGAATCTGCTGACTTTAAGGTGTAGGAAGTAGATAACACATATCAGAAGCCTGCAGTGTGGAAGCTCCCTTCTTACTCTTTTCATTTTACAGTCAGTTTAGAACATAGGAAAAGAAGATTCTAAATTTTAAACAGAGAAGATTCAGGGAACTGGCGAATGGCTGCTAAGGATGCCTTTTCTTGCTGTCCAGTCAACCTTTTCCCACAGACATTTTCCCCTACTAAATTGTAAATCCCTATTCCCACCAGCTTGCAGAATGTCCATAGTGAAGTAGTGTCAGTATTGTCCTTGGCATGAAAATATTTCTACTCCCACTTCATACTTTATTCAATTAATTAATTAATTAATTAATTTATTTATTTATTTATTTTTGCTTTGGAAGTTGAGGACAGGAAAGGGGACCAAAGAATATGATATTTCTAGCACAAACAATAACTGACCTTTTAGATTAGCTCAGTGGGAAAATATGCACTGGTTCCAAACAACTACCTAGTGTACTCTTGGAACTCAAATTGTTTACAAAATGTGAGAGGCTTGTAATTGCGATTATGTTATTTCTCCATAGAATATGAGGGAGATACAGATGTTCACAATTAGTAGGTTGGTGTAAGTTCAAACCACCCAATTTCAAGTAGCTAAAATGTATCTTTCATAAATAGCAACAAGAATTATATTGTTATTAGCAACCAGCCTGAAAGAATACTGAATTCATTCATTATAAAATCTTACCCTAGGTAAATGGTGGAACATTTTCTGATAGTTTATCCTGTCATTTGTAATTCATGATCATTTCAAACGCATTTCTTTTTGTCATCTTCCCTCAATAGCTTGAATGTGGCTAATGCTTGTCTAAGGAAAGGAGAAGGAAGAAAAAGTCTATAGATAGGTTAGTAAGCAGCAGGTTTTACATGCATGCCTTTAACAATTTGCTCAATTTGTGATTTGCTCAATTGTTTCATCTCTTTCTATGTGTATTCTTGTTCTAGTTTGAGGGATTTATTGTCCTCCTTTAAGGCCTCAATCATTTTCATAACCTCAGCTTTGTGGGAAAGGAACAGTCTTCTGGAGCAAGACATTCTTTTTTATTTTAATTCATTATAATTTATTCAGATTACATCTCGAGTATTATCCCCTCGCTTGTATCTTCGCATTCCTGCCTTCCAAGCCTTAGTTTTTGTTGTTGTTGTTTGACTGTCTTTAAAAGATCGAGTGGAATAACTGATACATATCTCATAAGTTTAATGTTAGCATTTGACATTAAATAATATATTACACACATAGTGTGCGTGCATAATATGCAGTGCTTACTCAGTAATTATCAATTTTAGTCATTGATTCATGACGCTTTAATTGAACTAACCATGCTAATCATACCAAATAGATAGTAAAACCTAGTACAGAACATGTTTAAGATAAATTTGGGGGTTTATTTGTTTTTAAAGATACGAAAGTGAAAATAATACAGGCAGCAACTCTACTAATAGCATTTCATTTGGGTATACCCTTGTAAAAATTTCGACTTACTGAGGACAATGACAGTGACTAAAACTCACAGAAATGAATAGCTGAGGGACTTTGAAGGGGGAATATAATCCTTTCAGGGTATGCAATAGTTCAGAGTCTTTGAGGCGGAATCTGAGGAAGAATGATTTAGGGACAGAGGTTTGAAGATGTTAAGTTGGTATTTCTGGGAGGAGAAATTGAGGCTTTTGGAAAACTGTGTTTTGGCATGTCCAAGAAGAGATTGACACCGAGATCTGGATGAGAGTTTGTTATAGAAGTCTTGGTGGGCTATCACTAGGTATTGGGGCTAGATTATTATATAACTGGATCCAAAGAAACCATCAGTTGGGAAGGTAGAGCTCGGGGCCAGTGATGAAAAGGAACGAAAGAAAACTTGGTTAGAAGAGATTGGGGAAATGAGTATAACGTAAGACTAATCTGCAAACAAGTGGATGAGTGGCCCTAGGAAAGAAAAAAGGGAGGGGGCAGCCTGAGAGTATAAGGCAAAACTAAGACGAGGCCATGCCTCAAACTTGTGGACGCCGAGAAACATGAACCCCGGGCACCTGTAACTTACTTAAGCTGCCTGCAATGTGTGCTCAGAGATTCCCAAACACGGTGGTAAAAATAGCTTTGCACTTAGACAGAGAGAACATTTGAGTCACTTCTCGGACATGGGGGAAGGGTCCAAAGCAAGCAGAGAAAAAGAACGATATGAAAATTCAATGTTCTACACTCCCAAAGTTATGCAAAGAAATGGGGGTAGGTCCTAGACAGAGGACACTTTAATGGTAAAGGCATTTATAAAGCCCTAAAGAAGGGAAAACTTGAAGCTGTGCTCCAGATCTCTCATGAAACACTTCAACTCTTTGCTCTTATTAACCTTTTGAAAGAAGAAACACAGGCTCCTAAGAGCCAGTGTTATTTATACACCAACCCTCAAGCTGCTGTTTGTTTTTTCTAGGAGGTATGATTTTCAAGAAAAAGATAGAGACTTCTATCTCTTTCATCCGTATTTCTGAAGTTAAGATAAAATTCCAAACACCTACCTAGTGTACTCTTGGAACTATGAACCATAAGAATTTTTCGAGGTTAAGTGTTCCTTTTGTGTGAGTGAGCCATCAACATAGGTTCGCTCAGCACTGAGCAGGTGGGTAGGGTCCCTGACAGAAACCTCCGTAACTGGGACAGTCTTGGAGCTATCAGAGCAGACTGGTTGCTGTCCTTCCAGAAAAAAAAACCACTATAGATGTTTACATATGTCTATTCATTTAGGACAGTAATGTATAGTGTTCACGGAACATACAGAAAGCTTTTCCTTTAGGAATTACTGTGGATGGCAAATGTCAAGCTTGGTGTTAAAGGGGGATTTCAAGTCCTTCACTTGACCTTGGACAAGCAAGATCATTTCTCTAAGTTTCAATGAACTAGATCTTAAAATGAGAAAATTGTTCAAAGATTAAAAGAATTTCATTGAAATAATTATATAGTATCAATAGATAGTAAGTTCATTATAATTAGGGTTACATTATTTGACCTCCAATTATAAAGGATAAAAAAAGTCTATCGTCCAAATAAATTATATGAATGGAATTTTATTTACCATTATATGCAAAGTGTATACTACATAATTTTTATTTAACTATATTGCCTTCTTAAAATATTACATAAATACTTTTGCACAATGCTGCATTCGGTTAATATTTAAAATATGTAAGGTGGACAGAATTTCAAGGTTGCTAACATCTTTTAAAAATTAAGTGAATTATGATATTTACAGTATCCAGATTATAGAGATGCCTGGTGTTACCGCCTTGCTAAGATAAGCAGATGTCTCAGGTATAGAATGGTTATCCCAGTATTTTGTTACTGCCCCACCTCCCACAACTGGCTGCTTATGACATACTGTCCAAATTGGTTGGTGCTTCAATGCTGGTGTCAGAGCCTACTGTGACAGATAGTCACCACTGTACAAACACACTCTCTTCTAGTTTGGGACACAGTTGCTTAATCATGTATTCATATTTACATTGCCTACTGTTTTCAGAAACAAGATATTTTAGGGAATGAGCAATATATATTTTGTTTAGGTAAGTAAATTAAATATTCCAATGGTTATAAAAAAAATCTTTGATTGCATACAATCTGGAAACATGTAGGCGGCATCACATGGTCAGCACATCATGGATCACACAGTGACAATATCCTCATCTTCTCTGACCTTGTGATTACTCCTGGATGTTTAGGTGCTAGAAAAGTTTTGCTGTATAATATCACAATTATAAGAATAATATTTTATTACATTGATGAAACACTTACATAGATGTTTTTATCTTCTTGTAATTAAGTATAAGCTACCATGAGAGGTAAAGTACTTAGATAATAGTGCAAGGTTTGAGGGCTGCCCCTTTCAAAGGTAGTTGGAAGAAAAGCAATGCTATGTTCACATATTTATATCTTATAAAGTATCAGTTATTTAACTTTGAAAAAATTATCAGTAAGAGAACTTTAAATGTTTTAAACAAAGGACCTCAAATCACAAAGTTTATTTCATTGTTTCTAAGTCTACTCAAAATATAAATTTTAAAAATAGTGTCAAAAAAAAAAAAAGGACAGAGATGGGAAAGTACAGCACATCGTAGATGACAGGAAGTGTGATGTCAAGAGACAGTGTGCTTCAAGTACTGAGTCCCAGGTAGTGTGCCCTATACGCTTGTCCTCATGGCTCAGGCCTATTTATAGAAGTTATAAGAACAGGGTTGTGATTGAGCGGTGGGCCCTGGTAGATACACAGTCTATGGACCCAAGGATGCTCTGCACATCCGACCTAAAGCTACAGATCTCCTAGATGAACATCATTCTCAGTTGAATGTAACATGCTTCCAGACTATCATGATCCATTTCAATAACTGAGGTGTCAAAATTCAAACGTGGTCAATAGCTTTAAAGAAAAATAGAAAACAGAAGACACTTCAAATGAGTGAGTACATGGAAGATTTTTTAAGGAGCAACTTTACCTTTTAAAAGTTGCCCATAATTTTGCTAAATTCAAAGAATGTTAACTGCAGTCCTATCAAATGGACATATTTGATTTATGAACATGATTACATTGTGTTAAACAAAATACATCATGTTGGCCACGCATAAAAACCTTCCTGAGAAGTCCTTTGATATCTTGATATCTTCCCTTTCATATACTAACTTTCTTTTCATATACCGTCTTTCAAAAACAATATGGAATATATTTCAAATTTTCAGCTACTCCTTTTCTTTAATCAGATTTAATAATCTAAAAATAAAAATAAAACCAGTCTTTTTTACCTTGGATGCTAGTAGTTGACAGACTGGAGAGAATTGATTTCACACATTGTTCTTTTAAAAGGTTAAAACTTAAAAAAAAAATGTAGTTCTAAATATTTCTAAGTTACTTAGAAATAGTCCAGTTTAGGTGTCTTCTTTTTCACATGTAGGTGCATTGCTTTAAAGCCATGTAGACCGAGGGCAGAAATCAACAAAACAAGGTATTTGTGTTCCTATAAGAAAACTTTTTTTGTGCTATGTAAATCCACATCAATGTGAGGACCAGACCCTTTAGATGTGGTGGATATCACTAAGGTAGGCACTTTTCATACAAGCATGATTCTTTCAATGTGATTTCCTCATCTCTTCTCGCTTTCAAACCCTCTTCGAATCCACATCAATTGTCTATTTTGACACTTATCAATAATTTCCTTCTAATGGGACTATTCTCTTCTCTCAGCTGTTGAGGCAGTATAAGGTTTTTACAAACTTTTGATAAGTTTCATTGTGGAAAATTCTTTCTGCCTTCAGGGGCCTGTACTCAACAGTATGCCGTAGAGTCATTTGCATGGTTCACCTCTGGTTCCACCCCACACTCTCACAAAGGGAAACTTTGGCCTCTTAAAAAAATAAAAAGAGTAAAATAAGTCTCTGGATGAGGAGTCATCGCTCATGGGAACTTCATTTCCTAACCTGCAGTCATCTACATGCCTGACCTCAGCACGTCCAGCAGATCTTCGATTATGGTTTATTTCCAGAGTTTATTTCTTCTGTTGGAAGCCATGTGTGCATAAGCATGTGGCAATAGGCTGGCTTCGCAGCAATGTCTAGGAGCACACATGGATCCTAGGCAGGTGGCTAATGATTTTATTCCTTACAAAAGACTGCCACCAGGTAGTGGCACACCTTTAATCCCAGCACATGGGAGGCAGAGGCAGGTGGATCTCAGTGAGTTTGAGGTTAGCATGGTCTACAGAGTGAGTTCCAGGACAGTCAAGGCTAACCCTCACACTCCCCAAAAAGATTGACAACCTTACTAGGTTTTATGTGAAATCAGAAAACACTCCCATTTTAAGGATAATACGTATTTAATAATGGCTGCGGTTGCATGCAGTATTTGGTAATGAATGAAGTGGCACCGTTAAGTTGCTGGCCTTTCCCATGACGCAACAAGCATTTTTCTTGTTAGTTCTTGTTTTCAAGTTACTGAGACTCATTACATCACAAAGAAGGAATGCAAGAATAAAGGGTCATTTTGCATTTTATCAATTTGTCGTGCTATTCCTGGAAAAGTTTATGTTTGAGCTTTGCCAAAACCCAGCAATTATTTTTATGGTTGGTACATTTAAAAACTATTGTGATGGTGATTTTTGGCTGTTCTGACATTCTTTTACCATTTTGTTCAGATCAATTAATATAGCGTAGTCTTCCAGAATATCTGCTGTGATAGAATAACAGTAAGAAAATAGTCTTCCTTAAAGAAAAAGAGCTCCATTCTTCTCAGATATTACATCTTTAATCTTATATATATATATGATTCCAGCATAACTAGACATTCTCATGTTTCCCAACTGTATTTTTTCTCTTTGAGGATTTTATATTTTTAATATTTTCTAAAACTTTAATAACGTATTTTTTCTTTAGTCTGGTTCATATCAGTTCACCAAAATCTTGGTTTGTTTTCCCCCTGACTTTGAAGAAAATCCCAGGTTTTTCAATGGGATAAGTATCCTTTGAAGATTAAAGATCAGAATCGGAAATGGGGTGTGTGATATTCCCATAAGGCTCTTTTTTTTTTTGGCAGGGTGTGTTACCTAAAGTGTCTTACATTTTATCAATACATTTTTATAGTAAGAACCTTACTATGATCTAAGAGATTTTAAAAGATTAGCATGAAATTTTGTGAGGAAGCAGAGGTTTAAATCCACTTTCAGACGTGGGGAGGAGGAGTGTGCTGAGACTCAGGGGTTTTGTATGATCTTCTAGAATAAAAACAAATAATTCAGACAGAAACAAGGAAAGGAGGAGAAGGTAAAAGAGAAGGCTAGAAGAGGAAAAGTAGAGCTCTGAAGTCATTTTGAGCCTCAAATTGACCATTAGATTATTATCAAAACTCAGCCCTTTAAAACTTGGTAAGATTTCAAAAATTCATATATAATTCACAATTGTCTTGACTTATTCACTATTTCTAGCTTACCAGAAAATGGCCTTAGAATAAAGTGTCTATCTATCTATCTATCTATCTATCTATCTATCTATCTATCTATCTATCTA
>OU015756.1:70177248-70201981 GCA_907169655.1 Acomys percivali
TTTGAATGCTCTGCCTGAATGCAAGTCATAAGAGGGCATCAGATTCCAGTGTCAAAAGTTGTGACCCACCATGTGTTTGCTGGGAATCGAACTCAGGACCTCTGGAAGAGCAGACAGTTCTCTTAACCACTGAGCCATCTCTCTCCAGCCCTTCATTTTATTTTCAGAGAACAATATTTCAGGCATTATTCAGCATGTCAAGTTGAGTCACCTAAAATGAAAAAGTTCTCAACTTGTTTTCCAAATCACATTTTACATTGTGTATGTGTCTATTATTTATTTAAACAGGAACAGTCCTTTAGCATGTTTTTGGCCATTCATTTATAAAGATATCCATGGTCTTATTTAAAGGCATGTACCACCCCACCTAGTGTGGTTTGATTTTTATACTACACATAAGGCCAGACGGGATAGAAGACCATTCTAACTCCATGCAGTTTATTTTACTTTTCAAAACACGTTCATGTGTGTAATCAAATGGGTAACCTAGAATATCTTCAGAAGTCAATATAATAGAGTGGATTCCAGCTGTGAACTATCTGTATTTATAAAATCATTTATCCTGAAATATTATTTATTCTAAGAAGGCAAGCTGTTTTGCTGAGATTATGCTTCATAATGTTCAATTTTCAATTACTGGTATCATTCAGATGAGTAGTTCAAGTCATTTTTGTGTTTCAATTCTATTAAAAATATTTACTATGAAATTTCTGAAAGACTTTGTAAATAGATTTGCTTCTATCATTGGCTGCAGGGGATTATAGAGTACCTTGCTAAACATAAATTCCATTTTAAAATTCAAGTGTTTGGTATAGTTCGTGGAGTGTGATTCATTCTTCAGTGTAGATGTCAAAGTTTATTTAGTGTTTTTGCAAAAGGCTTATTATGTACATTTCCCATAAAGCAACAGAAAAAAGGTATGCACTTAAGTGTAACATGAAGGAGACGCCCCGCCCCCACAGCTGTTCTGGTCTCTGGCGAACCATTCAGAGAGGCTCCAGTTTCATTTGGTTCCTATGAAACACATGCTGCTCATTTGTTCTACATGCGCTCCAATGAACTTTGACAAATTAGATCTAAAAAAGCTACAGGTGTCCTTCATTTTAATCCACACTTTAGCAGCCACCGGTCGAACTGGTATATGTATGGGTCCTTTCCCAACTAATCAGGAGATCATTTATCTATCCTTAATGTGTGTTTCCATCCACGTTAAGCTAAGATATCTCGATACATCAAAAAATTGTACATATATAACAACTTAACAATGTTTTCTGGTAAAGAATTCAAGTCTTTTTGAAAATTTTTCTTCACTAATTTCTGGGAGATGTAACTATTCAGACACCAATGTCTTCTATAGATTGATTATTATTTAGCATATGGTTTGCTATCAGACAGTGGTATACTTGGAGTATCTTCAAGTGGTTCTTAAGGCTATCTCATTTTCTCCAGAGCAGCCTTTTCTTTCTTTCTTTCTTTTTTTAATCAAGCCTTTTCATTTTAAGATAATCCACAGATGAGTCAACCAAAAGCCGAAGCTTGGTCAGGGCTATTTTAGAAGAGAGCTGACGTTACTCATCTGTTTCATGGACATTCATATGCAAACACTCTGGCGAACCCTGAAAAATATTCTCATGCACCCAATTTGCAGCTATCATAGACAGTGATCCTGCATTTAAATCAAATTACTACTACTACTACTACTAATACTAATACTGCTAATAATAATAAACATTATTATTATTATTATTATTATTATTATTATTATTATCTATGTAAAAGGTAAATACAATGAGTACTTTCCATAGACTACGTTATGTCTCTAATTACCACAAAAACTCTGCTGCCATACATTTTCAATAGAGAGTTTTGCTGAAATTTGAACCTCTTAGACTTTGCATTAATTGTTATTGTTGGGTTTTGTGCCTCTCAATAACATCAACATGTTGATTGGATTTGTAGTTGGTGTTTGTTTATATTTGCTTCCCATAAAAACAGTATAAAAATTTTGCACCTTTTCTGAGACTGATTTTAAGAATAAGCTATTTAGTTGCTTGGGTAGTGCATTCCATATTAGTACTAATTTTTGAGGATGCCTTTGGAAATAATTTTATATGAATTACATATAGCCTATAAATTATAATTTTGTTGTACTAATATAGAAAATATTTTACATTAATATGTATTATTTTCTGTAATATAATTGTCATTATATTTATATTATTACATTTAATTAATATTTCAAATCATGCTTCAAGGTAACTCAATTTATGAATGTTCACTTTTATTAGCCATCACATTTTCTATATGTATAGTTCTGCAGAAATAAGTACAATATAAGAAGAATAATGAGTATTATTGAGTTATTATGACTTTGACTCTGTGACAAAACAATTTCATATAGTTCAATTAAACACATTATTACACAGACAAAGAAGAGTTAAAATGATTTTATTTTTAAAAGATGTCTTATTTGCTCCAGACTTATACATTTCTTTAAGTTCTACTAAGTACTCTCCTGTTCCATCAGCCCTTGCGAATGAAGGCAAGGCTATCCAATTCATCTATGTAGAAGTTTCTGTTGGTGCTAGAGCAGTACACCACTCATCAGTTTACAATCTTACAACAAATATCATGGTTTTATAGCCATTTTTATACATTTCTACTCTACTCTGAAACTCTACAAAACTGTTAATGTTAGGTTTAGTGTAAATCTAGCAGGCAAATGCTCTTATTCACTTGACAGTGTCTTTTAAAGCAATAAAGGGGTACATACAATCTGTGCCTGGTGGTGTGCAAGTGCAGGCAGGCTAGAAAGATACTCTATAACTTCCTGTGTGAGGTTGCATGCACTTTGAAATTTTCTTTTCATTTTAGTAAACTGAAGAGCACTGTACAATTTAAGTAGCCCTAATCTTTCTCAGAGCGCCACTGTGTGCCGAGTAAAGGCCGAATGGTCTCTGCAGTGTCAGGGGGTTACTGTTCAGCTGTTCAGGGTCAGTAGATGATATCTCAGCACTCATAAAACAGAGGATTCAAAACACAGGGGCGTGCATGGAAGTACAGATCATCATGACAGTCTTGGAAGTCATCCACAAGAAACAGCACCCCGGAGGCCAAAATAACACCACCAAATTAACATCTACAGCTTTTGTTCAAAATGAAATCCAATACATAGGGAAAGTGCACGCTGAAACATGTACACTATAATAATAATAATTTTATATTTGGCTCATTCCAAAAAGCATTAAGGACCTCAAATAACTTGCATGATGCGTTTTCTTAAACATTTTAAATACATAATACTTAATTCCATATAAAACAAAAAACTATCTTATATAAGCATTTTCCTACAGGCGTCTGTAAAATGGTCCATCCAGTTAGTGAGGCACAGGATGGGAAGCATAAAGATTTCCTAAGCCCAGTTCAATTCAGAAGCAAGAGGGGTAATTTTGGCTCCTGGGTTCTGAAAATTCTATCTTCCGATTGTAATCTTTGATCCAGATTTCACATGGTAGTTTCTTCCCATTCCAGCTCTACATCACCTAGTGTGGATAGTAAGATGTCAAAGACAGTACTGAACTCAACAGTTCAAAAGGTTTAAATTTTTCTTCTACATTTGAGATTATAATACATCTACATCATTTCCACCTTTCCTTTTCCCCATCTAAGCCCTCCCACACACATCTTGCTCTTTTTCAAATTCATGGCTTCCCTGCCAATTGCTGTTGAATTTTTTTTAACAGCAAAACATGATTGAGACAGGAAAGGCTATCGTCCCAGCTTAGATAATGAAGAAATGAAAACCATGATACAGGTACTAACCTAGCTTCTTGGGCATTCTGAACTTGCGGTGATTACGACCTTACAGTCCTGCAATAGACAGTAAGCCGGAGAATTGGGTGTGCATTGTGCCTGCTTACCTTCCATGGCATCCAAAGAGTCCATCTTCTGAAGTGAGGAGTAGTTAACAAAACAGGTGGGCTGATGACCTCCCTTATTTGATAAAAGATCCAGGATGCACTGATGTAAGAAGATATACTGTGCCTAGCAACAAAGGAAGAATATTTAAACAAAATATATTAATGTTTTCTTTCTTGCTGTAAGTAAGAAGTAGCAAATCCTATTGAATCTATATGTGAGCTTCCTTTTCCCCATAATTTAGTAATTTCTACTTATTTAACAATAACCTTTAAAATTTGCTTCTGAAAGATATACTTACTTGTGAATGTAAATATATGTTTGTATATTTATATAGATGTTTATATAATATATAAATGTCAAAATGAAATAAATTTACAAAAATAAACATTATATTTACTTGTGCAAAGTTATGAGTGCACTTTTTAAACAGATTTAGTAAATCTGCTAATCTAGGGCACATTTGGCTAGCCCAATGCCAAAGACCTGTTCTCAATTTGTGAACACAAATTAGTTGGCTATTGAAGTGTCTTAACATGCAAGTGCTGGGCAAAGACTTCTAATCTTCCAAGGGTATGTCAACATTGAACTCACTACCATCTACACTGATAATGCTAATGATGACCTGTTAGCATTGCTGGAAAGTTCCCCAGACTGTGAAAGTGATTATTTTAAACCATCCTTACTCATGCCCACAGAACACACCTGGCTTTAAAAGAATATCATTGAATGTTTTATTCGAAAACACACACATACACGTTTATAGACAGCTTTTGAGAAAATCCTTAAGAATGATCATTTTAAGTGGTTATGGTCATATCTATTAGCATAATGCCTTAAAACCCTTTGGGAGATTTTTTTTTTCAATTGAAATTCTCAACTGAAATTGCTTGCTGCTATTAGCAGAAGTCATTTCTTTGAGGGTTCCAAAACTTTTCCAGCCAAGCTTCACCACTAGAAAGGCATCTCTACCAGAAGAACCCTTGGATATTCAGTGCTAAATTTCAGTTGGCAATAACAGCTCGTGGCACACAGCAATTGTGTAATAAGCATTTGTTTACTTCATCTCATTTAAATTTCACAGCTGCTCAATCTTTACCACTTAAGGGCAGATGTAATTTAGAGAACACGCAAAAGTCATTAGAGATCAAGTTTTGTACTCAGAGATGATCAACTTACAGTGTTTGACTTTGTTTAGATGTGGTGTAGTCAGGAAGTAACAATTCTCCTGAAGTTTCCAGAGTGTCATAATAACGATCTTTTCTCAAATTTACATCATGCAGTGAATAACATTATTAATAGAAGTCAACACAACACAATTATTTAAAAATAATTTACACTCATGAATTTGGGTATCATTAAAAGTCACATTTGAACTTGAAGTCACATTTGATATTTGAGGCTTTGGGTTGTTGGGATCTCATCTTCACTGTTGGAAAGAATGCTGGCTGGGAGCTCTGCCAGGGGAGCCAGCCAAGCTGTGTGACAGTCCTGTAGGTCCACAATCCCTCTGGCATTGTGTCTAATTGCCAAGCAGGCAGTGGAATGTCATGAAAAGTGCAGTTTCTACCTTAAACAACCATACTATACTACCTTAAGAATTCATATTTTTATCTGATGCTCGATTCCCTGGTCCCAAGAATCATAAAACCTGTGCTGGGAGATTTAAAAGACATAACGGACATAAAATATGTGGCAAAGGTACGATTAGTTATTTTTCTTTTTACCACAGGAGTTTACATCCACTAACTTCCAGGAGAACCCAAAGCAGGAAGTATACTAATCCGGGTCGACCATTAGTCAAGGCATCAAGAATATTTCAGGATGTCCTAACACTTCAGAGCCTTCTCTCAGAATGGCTATCCACTGATAGTTAAGATCTGTGTCCCTTTGGTGTCTTTCAGGGGCAGGATGTTGCTGAGCTTCCTGCCTTCCCACTCCTGTGCTCAGTAACTGCAGTGCGTGCTGAGACAGGAACATTCCTCATGGAAGCTGAAATCACTCCTCAGTGCAACAGAAGAAAATAAGGCATAGCTCTTTGGCAAGGCAACACAGGTTAATAAGGACTGAGGTGGGGAAGTAGTCATTCACCCACCCACCCACCCACCCTTTTATTTATTACAGAGAATAGATAAGGCCTAATATCAGAGAACTAAGACAGATGAATGACCTTCAGAGCATCTGATTTCCTGCAAGGAGGAGATGCAGAGAAATCTTGCAGGGTAGTATGCATTGCATCCTGGACATGATACTTGGTCCTGTAGACATTTGCTTTTATTTAATGCCAATATCATGTTTGTGTAAATAACACAGCTCACTAAAGGAAAACAGTTCAAAGCTGCAGAACCAAAAATCATCAGAGCTCGAGTATGAACTTGGTTCCGACTTTGAAACCTTGAATATGCCATTCCCCCACCCAGAGCCTGATTTTACTTCAACTGGCTAACAAAAATGATGTAAGACGTTCATGACACACATCAAGTGTTAAAATGGGCATGTTTGTTAGTTCTTGATTGAACATCCTTTTCATAAAGGTCGATTCCACAAGGTTGCAAAGTCTGGCAAATGATTCCATTTTTATTATTTGAAGATGGAATCTAGGCTCAGGAAACAATCAACTGCCAGACAAGAGTGGCAACTACCAAATCTGTCAACACTGTGAGATGTCAGCATTTATCATTAACGATTTGAGAAGAAAATGTTAGCTCTCTTTTTATCCTTATTTCTATTTTTAACTCAAATGAAGAAGAAAATCTAAGTTTTATAATGGCCAAGAGTTGGATTGATATTGGAGTCCTCATAAGACCCCAGGAAAGAGAGCAGCCACCTGATTTGCATAGCCTACTACAGAATGCACATGCTGTCTTTAACCATGCCAGCATGGATGAGGAAAGGCTCACAAGGCCCCACCACTACTTGTAGAGCTGTAGGCAGTCAATGGCTGCTGAGGGAGGAAGAACCAGGTCTCTTTAGGATTGCCAGAGTCTAATGGTCAGCCCTAAACCCAGTTATATACAGGCAATGCTAAGTGAACTCAGAACTCTGTGTGTGTGTGTGTGTGTGTGTGTGTGTGTGTGTAATAATGATAGAAAAAGAGTATTTAAATTTAGGAGAAGGATATGCTGGTGGGAATTTTGTGTCTATAATGTATTAAAAATTATAATAATGAGTATATACCATTTGAGTCTTTCTGCTTCTGGGTTAACTCACTCATTATGATCATTTCTAGCTCAATCCATTTATCCACAAATTTTGGGAATTCCTTGTTTTTAATAGCTGAGTAGTATTCCATAGTGTATATGTACCACAGTTTCTTTATCCATTCTTCTACTGAGGGACACTTAGGCTGTTTCCAATGGACAGAACATTTTCCACAGTTGAGTGGAGAGTGTGATATGACTTTCTCACATACTCTGGTGCCTCACATTTGACCATGTCCCCTGGAGGGGGAGACTTGGTGGCACTCAGAGGAAGGACAGCAGGTTACCAAGAAGAGACTTGATACCCTATGAGCATATACAGGGGGAGGTAATCCCCCTCAGGAACAGTCAAAGGGGAGGGGAATAAGGGGAAACTGGGAGGGAGGGAAGAATGGGAGGATACAAGGGATGGGATAACCATTGAGATGTAACAAGAATAAATTAATCAAAAATAAAATAAAATTTAAAAAAATTATAATAATGGTGGCTTTAGATTAAGCTTGTCAAAAGTTTCTTTATCAAAAGTAATTTAGTCGGTGATGTAAAAATTAAACCAAATGCACAGTGCTTCTGTGTTCGGGGATCTGTAAATACTTAGGTTGTATATCCATGATGGCAGCCCTTATCTCATGGCATATTCTATTTCTGAATTCCACCTTGAGGGAACAGTGATGCTTCACCTACTTGTCCCCTGTCAGCACATGAGGTAATGGACATGAACAAGATCTAGTTTTGCCTAGTTAATCCTTTCAGAATGGGACTCTCTGTGAATGACTCATCCAAAGACGCCAGGGGTTAAAATGTATATTTTATGTGCAAGCTCCAATGATTGAGAATACATTGGTATGCTTAGCATTCTTCATGCGTCTAAAATAATATTGCACCAAATCACAGGTAGAAAATAACATTATTAACAATAATGCTGTAATAAGATATGGCAAAGGCTTATCACTTTTTTAAACTTTTCTTTCATTTGATGGGTACAAGTATTTGCCTTACTGCGTGTCTGTGTGTGCATTGCCTGAGGAACCCAGAAGAGGGTGCTAGCTCCTCCAGGACTGCAGTTACAGAAGGTCGTGGGTGTTAGGAATTGAGTATATGTCCTTTGGAAGTGCAGTCAATGCCCTTAGCTGCTGAGCCATTTTGTCTTATAAATTATAAGCAACTTAAAATATGCTTAAGAAAGCCTATAACAACATGAAGCCCAAACAACTAGTACAAACATTAAAGAAGTGTTCCCTGCTTGTCCATGTTTTCCTAAGAAACTTAGTTTGTTATTGTCAGTGCAGAGCTTAAGAGCTCTATGAAATTCCACATTTAAAGGCTTTCCCTCCTCACATTTAGCACCAGTTCTGCTTTCTCAGATTTTAATAAGTTTGGTACCACTTGTATTTCATTGTACACTTTGGAAAATTCTGATGCAGCACATCTTTGTATTTATTGGTAGAAAAGAATCTTTATATTTGTACAGTGTACAAAGTCCAGTGAAAAGAGATAGACTGGAACAACTTCTATATTTTGGTTAAAGAGATGAGAGTTTGAATTTTTGCTTCCAACCCCTTGGAATGTCATTGTCCTTCTGGGAACCTCTGCTTCTTTGCTCATAAAGCATAGACAGTAAGACCTACATTGTCGGTTGGTTTTTTGCCCCCAATCTTCTGATAAAGATTATACTGGGACTGCATAAAACAATATATGTAAAGGACTTGATATGTTATTAGAAAGCCAGCAGACATCAAATGACTCATTTCCATTTGGTCTCATTCCCATTATACTGTGTACTTTATTAATGAAGAAAGAAATCTATATTATAGATATTTTATCCAAAGTGATGAGTAAAAATTCCTAATATTCAGCTGATGACATGCTGCGATAATCACTAATACTAATATGCAATGTCATAAATGCAGGCAAATGAAGCACATAGAAACTTATTAAAGTCAATATTCTAATCAGTTTTTCCAACTACAGCTTTTAGCACATTTTGAAGAAATTGCTTTGAATTTATTTTCTACATTTTTCAAATTTGCTAAATGTTAAATACTAAGCTGTGTTTTAAATTGTTTTCTACGCACCTACCAGTATCAATTAATTAGGATGAACAGTCAGGAAAAGTTCTCAGGCATATCTTTAATGATCCCATAGTCTGCACCTGCTTCGCCTCACTCAGGGTTTGAAATAGAGGGAAATGGGTTTGCACAATGCAGGCTGTGTCAGGAACATGCTCCCATGTAGAAATCCTAGAGCTGGCAACCAAGAATTGAGTGTGAGCTTAGGTATCTTACCAGGTTCTGCACCATGCACATTCTCTCACTCCTCAGTTCAGCTACTAGTCCATATATGTCCACAAAATCATGGTCGTTTATATGTTGTGTTAAGTGGTCCAGCGCAATGAAAACTCCAGTTCTTCCAACCCCAGCACTGCAAGGAGGATGAAGTTATAGGGGCACTTTTCAGCAAAGGCCGATCCATGTTGATGATGTAGATGACAGTAAAGTATGGGATGGATACATTCTGAGAAGCTTTTCTTATCTGGGACGAGATTAGTATTTGGAGATTCTTTGGATATTGATATTTTTAATAAAAACTGTGTTCATATATATGAAGATGCCTTATTCTATTGTCTTTATCAGAAATATACATGCATGCCAGGTGATGGGTTGATTTTTTAAAAATGATTTTGAGGCCTATCTAGGCAATAGATTAAAATAATAAATTCTATACTGATAGAGATTCAACTTTGCTTTGTGACGCATTAACTCTTCACTCATCTTCTGACATAAATTTTAAAAAGCTATATTCCGGTTTACTGTAGCCAATAAAATGCTTGGACATGAACTGAAATGAATCTAAATGCATCTTCTATTAAAAAAAAAAAAACTAAAATAGCCCTGTGATCGTGACAAGGCCTCATCAGATTGTGGACCATTCCAAGCACCTTACTTACCTGCAATGTACAACCATAGGGGTGGCGTCCTGTGCTCGGCTTGTTCTCACCAACTTCACAAAGTGAATTAGAGGAGTGGTGTTCTCAGGAACCCCATGCTCAGGCCAACCAGTGAAGTTACACTGCCGGACAGTCATGCAATCTCCGTGCTAGACAAGGTGGCAGATGAAAGGGTGAGAACGTGAGTTAGAATGACATGCTGGACAAAGATTACTGGTGTCTTAGCTTTCACGGATTACTTCATAAAAGTTATCTTTTTCTAGTCAGAACAAATCCTGTTTACGTAATCTCTAACATGATATCTTTGACTCTCACAATTAACAGGACGGAGGCTGCTGCTGTAGCTCAAGGGCAGAGTTTTTGCTTAGGATACAGAAGACTCTGGGTTCAATTCCCAATGCAAAACAAAAGAAGAAAAAGGGGAAATGGTTTCTTATGGTATGTTATAAAATTATGTGTGAATTTGTAAAATTTAAACAATTATGTGTGAATTTGTTACGGTATGTTATAAAAATTATGTATGAATGTGTAAAGTAAAAGAGCTTTAAACAGATTTGAAGACATATAATAAAATATACTATGATGTATGACATTTGGCAGAGCTTAGATTTTGACGTACAAGTACATAAATACACTACCTATATATAACAATGGCATTTAGTGTCTAGTAATTCAGAAAGGGAAAGACTTTATGAAAAGAGATAGCTACATACTAATACAATGGTAGCCTGTACTGACTCTTCTCTGGTAGTTTCGCATTAAAAAGAAAGTCCAGAGGCCGAGGAGATGGCTACCATGAGAACATGAGAGCCAGCCTTCCGATTCCCAGCACCCACATGAATAGCTAGGCATGGTAACATACATCTGTAAACCCAAATGTTGTGGCAGTGGGAGGGAGGGTGAGAGACAAGTGGACTGTTGAAGCTCATTGGCCACCTGGCCTAAACAAGTTGATATGCTTCAGGTTCCTTGTGAGTCTCTGTCTGGAAACAGAAAGGTGACAAGCAGTCAAAGAAAGACTCCCAACATTGCTCATTGGCCATGGGTATGCTATCTTTTTTTTTTTTAATTAAAAAATTTAATTTGTTCACGTTACAGCCCAATTTTAGCCCCTTCCCTCATCTCCTCCCAGTCCCACCTTCTCTCACTTATCCCCCGCCCCTAATCCTCAGAAAGGGAAGCCTCCTCCCATATCATCTGACCTCAGCCTATCGAGTCTCATCTGGACTGCCTGCATCTCCTTTCCCCTGTCGCCTGGCAAGGCGGCCCCACCACGGGGAAGTGATCAATGAGTGGGTAAGCACGTGTACCCATATGTACAAGTGAACCTGCGTACACACCTGTACATAAACTCATGCATAAACCTGTATATAAATACATGAACTACACATAAAACACACACACACACACACACACACACACACACACACACACACACACACACACACACATTCCTGGTCTTTAGTACTTGGAGAAGAATAGTATGGAGAATTGTTATGTTAGTAAAGTTTCTTCACATAAAACAAACCCAGTGCTTTGTAATTTCTTTCTTTTCCTATTTATTTTCCAACCTGAGTCTGGTGTTTATTTTTTGATATATACTGTAATCACATGATTCAAAATGAGACAGTAACATGAATACTGCCATGCCTGCATCAAATCAGAATATTTACAGAACAGTGGAAAAGCATGGTCAAGTACATAGCTATATGTCCACAGATAATTCAGGTATTAATTTTAATTTATACATTTAGGTCACTCTTATTTTATGTCATATTCACTTTTTTCTTTTTTTTTCATTTTGTTTTTACCCTTTCGATTTTCAGATCCCTGATGGTCCAATCGATCTGAATGTCCTCCATAAGTTTTGTAATTACTATGTCTCCGAAGACTGTCACTGGCTTGTTGTCCTCTGGCCAATACTGATGGCATCTGATCTGAACCCAGAAAAAAACAGCAGTCATGAGCCATCATAGCACTGCAAAGCTTCTTTATAGGCGGATTTTTTTGAAACAAAGTTTCTCTGTTTAGCCTAGGCTGTCTTGGGCTTGCTTTCTAGACCAGACTTGCCTTGAACTTACAGAGATCCACCTACTTCTGCCTCCCCTAGTGCTGGGATTAAACATATTTGTTTGATGACCTATTCATAGCACTAGCTGGGATATTCATCAATATTAATACAACTGTAAAGCAGCACATTATTGAAGATACTTCATATAACTCACCCGTCCTTTCTCGAAACACTGTGTGAGCATTACTAATGTTTTTGCTCTGGTTTCCCATACCATCCTCCAAAAGTCTCCAACTGTTCCTGGCAATGGGCCTTGAGTAGCAATAAACTCATTTGGACATAAATATCCCTAGAAGGATGCAATTATACATACAGCATCAGTATTTACATTGAAGTAGCATACTTTCTACTTTCAAGCAATTCTAGAAATACATTAGTTATAAAATGACATGGTTATTTAAAATTATTGTCTACTTTTGAGTGGTGGCTATTCTGAGACCCTCCAAACCCGAAATATGAACTAGAAAACTCACAATCCAATATAGTGCAAGGAATTTGATAGTAGATTTTATGTGGGCCATGAGGTGAACAGATAAATCAAACAATGACTCCAAGGAAGAAGGAGGAGGAGGAAAAGGAAGAGAAGGAGAAGGTTTAAAAATAAGGGAATTTGTATGGAAAATCAGCAATTCAAATTGAATATATTAAATTTGAACCATTAAATGTTCAAATTGAAACGTTACACAACTAGGCATACGCATTTGGAACTAAGGAAGGCATTCTAAGGTGAAGGCAATGTGACTTAAACTCATCTGACTAGCTGAGACCATCAGGAACACGAGTTTACTAGGAGACAGCTCAATGATTGTGATCTAGATCCTCCCAAGGTTTGCAGGTCAATCTGAGAAATGGTCAGTGTGTAATAGATGAAAGAGACACAGCTTCAGACCATTCTAATGAAAGGGTAAAGGTCCTGACATTAGATGCAAGTTTCCTGAGTAGTTAGCTGATCTCATAAAGGGCAGTTTTTTGGAGGGTAGGTATTTTGTTTTGTTTTGTTTTGTTTTCTTTGTTTTGAGCTCACTTGGCATCAAAACATGATTGCAATAGCCTGAGTAGATAAGGAAGAAGAAAAAGAATGAAAGTTGAGCACAGATAATTATTTAAGGGTCTCTAGTCTGAGAGGGGCACAGCACTATGTGGAAAGTTTGGGTGTGATGTTATAGGTGCAGAATCCCAGCACTTGAGTTATGGAGGCAGGTACATCAGGAGTTCAAAGTCAGCCTCAGTTACCCAGTGAGTTCCAGGCCATCCCAATGTACAAGAGACCTGTCTCCAAAAAGGGGGTGAGGAGGGAAGCTGGAGAGCTGTCTCAACAGTTAAGAGAGCTTTTTAATCTCCCAGAAAGCCTGGGTATAGATTCTAACACCCACATCGAGCTGCTTACCATCACCTGTAGCTCAAGTCCCAAGATATTATTCTAGGTCTCTTCTATCTACCATGGGTAGCCACCACAACACATTATATACATATAAACACACATGGACACACACACATACACATAAAAATAAAAAGTTAAAAAAACTAACAAAGGAAGAAAGCAGCCACAGAATGAACCCAGAAGTAATTAGGAATCTGGAATATAATACTATGATATTTCTCTGTAAGATGGAGGAAATCACAATATGCTTGCGTGGTTTCTCAAAGAATAACACTAATGTGGCAGCAGAGAGAAGGAGAATTCTCAGCATACATTCTTAGAGATGGAGGGATTGGCTAACTAGAGACTGGGGCAGTTCGTTTTGGCCACAGAAGAAAGTGTGCGTCTATGGATGTAGGTGAAGACAAGCCTTTTCCCTTCATCCACTGTATTAGTGAGACAGCTCAGCCATCAGGTTTAGATGGACATGTGAGACAAGCCTTGGAGCTGGGAGAAATAATGAAACCATCCTGAGGAAAGGGACTTGAATGGGTTAGGGGACTGTGCATAATTAAAAAAAATCTTCTGTTAATAAAGCTGAGTTTAAAGTGGTACACATTGTAGTATGGTCATGAGTATTTCTCCAACCATATCAGTGGAACAGGGAATTCACACAGAGTATAATATTTAAAAATAAATAATAGCCGGGCGTGGTGGCGCGCGCCTTTAATCCCAGCACTCGGGAGGCAGAGGCAGGCGGATCCCTGTGAGTTCGAGGTCAGCCTGGACTACAAAGTGAGTCCAGGACAGTCAAGGCTACACAGAGAGAGCCTGTCTTGAAAAACCAAAAAAAAAAAAAAAAAGTCTAATTATCAAGCATGCAAAACTAGAGAAGAAATAAAACCATTAGAAAAATAGAAAGCAAAATGAACAATAATAATAATGTGTGAAACATAAACTTTGGAAGAAGGTGAAGAATTGGTTGGGATGGAAAAGACAGAAAATCTGCTAAGATTTATGCACTATACGTCATAGCAGAGAGGGCAAACTGTCCAGTACATGTGATCTCGAAGGAAAGATTTTGAAGGTTGTAGAGAGGCTTACTGCAGGTGGTGGTGAGCTCTGTGCTGTGGACATTGTGATGTTGTTAAGTAGAGGGAAGGTTACTGGGAGAGAGCAGGAAAATGATTACCGTGGCAGTAAATCAACATTCTAATTGGATTTTGACATTACCAAGAGTTAGGAGAGAGGTAATGTTGAGAGAGCAGTAGATTTTGGAGATTAATCTAAGAATCTTTGAGATAGTGATTAAAACAAAAAGATGCAGATAGAATATCCTCTACTCGATACCACAGGCTCAAGTCTGTGGATTCAGCGAGGAGGGAGATAGACCAGGAAGGGTAGCTTGCCCCTTCTCTGTTTAGTGGTTATGAGTGAGGGTATAGACTAACCAGTGAGACAGGTGTGGAAGGAGGCCTCCTTAGAGGGAGCTTGCTCGGAAACTGATCAATGCCTCATTCTACAAGCTATACTCTATCCTGTAAAAACTCAGGCATAAACACATAAATATAGTATCATTTCCTTTAACTTTTTAGCAAACATTTACAAAAATCACATTAAATGTCTCTTATTTTCCTGGATTGTAAATATGACTTTATTTTTGTTGTTGTTGGGCTTTCTTTTCATCTTTCCTCCTCCTCCTCCTCCTCCTCTTCCTTCTTCTTCTTCTTCTTCTTCTTCTTCTTCTTCTTCTTCTTCTTCTTCTTCTTCTTCTTCTTCTTCTTCTTCTTCTTCTTCTTCTTCTTCTTCTCCTTCTCCTTCCCCTCCTCCTCCTGCTCCTCCTCCTCCTTCTTCTTCATCAAAGAGTAAATTTAATTAAATTTTTAAAAAGAAATATGTTAGGGAAGGCAAAGGCCTGTGGTGGAACATGAAAGTTTGTAGCCAATGACCTGTGCTTTAATCACCTTTTTCATTGCCAGGGTGTTTTAAATGTATACATCTTATTTTTAAATCTTTCTTAATACACCGTTTTTATAGCCCCATTTCCATTTTGCTTTTCATACTGAGAGGAAAAGTAGATTTAAGCTCTTTTTTTTTTTCTTTTTTGGTTGAGCCAACTTGATTTTAAAGGAAGGCTAACGAGAGGTGAACTGCAGCGCAAGGGAAATGCTCCAGACACTTCCCTCATATTTTATTAGTGCTGGGGAAGCTTGCTACTTCCTTTTACTACTTAACCTCTAGTTTTGAGTATCACTGTATAAAACTCACTTCCTCTGAGAAGAGACCTGTTAACTCGAAAGCTTTCCCTAAACTGGAATATACAGTTTAACGGGTTTTAAAGATGTATAATAATTAGAAAAAAAAAGTGTGAGGGTTTTTTGAAGATTTAAATTCTCATCATCATTATTGACCCTCTTTGGTAGTTTTTATGGAAGCCCTTAAGGTATTTCCTAAGATTTGCCTCTGGGTGACCAGTCAAGAAGTGTCAAATCTACTGTAAGTAAATATCCACTACAATAACAGTAACATGCATTCATTAGGTGCTGTTCACGTGACTCCCAACGTGATTATCTGTTTGCACAGATTAATTTCTTTAAATCTCTAGCAGCCTTTAGGATTGTATTTTTCTTCCTCATTTATAGATATAGACATTTGGAGGGCCTAGGGTCACAGACACAGACACCTTAGTGGAAAGAGCCCCGCCCAAGTTCTGAAGCACCTGTATAACACTCCCAACTAATCCATTAAATGTGCCCCTTATTTTGTGAAGCTAAACTATTTCATCTCCAACCCCATCAGACACTTGAGAAGGAGTAAAATTGAGTACCTGAGTAAACAGAATGTGCAGGTTTTAAGTTGATAGAGATGAGATATGATAGATATTGAGTTACACTCAGAATCATAGAAGCAGAAAATGTTTTCTTCAAATATAAACAGCCAAACCACTATAAACATGACATGAGTATAATTCCTGATTGTTCTGTGGTTCTTCTTGCTGTATGTAGTTTATTTTATATATAAATGTATATGTAAAAAAAGTAATTAAAAATGTTGGGAAAAATGCCCCTTTTAGTGAGCCCATTTGCTCACTGTGTACTAAGTCTCAGGCATTGTAGAATATGTCAAAGAAAGCAATTGAAGTATTAAAACAAAGCAGTAATTTTCTTTTTCAGTTTAAAATACATTAATTATTTGATACTTCGTCTCAGTAGCTCCAAACTTAACACACCATTGTTAATGGTACGCACAAATGCACGGGAGGTTAAAAGCTGTTGATAGAGAATTTCTGGTACCATGCTTGGCAGCGGAGCCTTACTCTTCTCCATAAATCTCATTTTATCCTCTGCCCCACTGAATTGTTTCTAGATGTATTGCTATAATTAGCTACCTGTGAGGCTGCAATCACTCATCCCTTTCCTTTCGCATGGTACATCCTTTATCAAAATTGCCCATCACTAAGTCCTGGCAAAAGAAATACAATTTCCCAGACTGGCCCAGGACAGACAACTGTGTACTGCCATAAGAGTCTCCTGATAGGTTCTGGCTTTAAGAAACTCCTGAGTGCCACCTGCTCCTCCCTTCCCCTGCCCGGGGTGGGGGTGGGGTGGGGGGTGGAGAGCCTGTTTTCCTTCACACAGATATGTTATTTTGCTACCTCCCTTTAGTCCTTTTCCCTTTGATCCCAGATCCAAAGAAATTAGGACACTAAGGCCACTCTGACCTCTGTTGTTTGCTCTTTGGGATACTTCATCAACTTTCAATCGCCAGTGTCATCACAAAACTGATAAATTAGAGAAAATGAACTGTCCCATGTTTTCTGAGGTTAAAAAAAAAAAGCCTGTTTGGAGGTTGAGAAGTGAAAAATCACTATGGTATCATCGCTGTGTGTTTTTCCTTTGTTTCTGGTATCTCCAGTAAAGGATGCTTTCCTGTAAAGTATTAGCAATACGACACACATGCACAATACAGATACAAACCTGCTTTCACATGAAGTTCCCCCACTTGGACCTGCTTACCATGTAAGTCACAGGAACTTCTGGGGTTTGTTTTGTTGTTTGTTTTACAAGATTTCACTAGCCGGGCGTGGTGGCGTACGCCTGTACTCCCAGCACTCGGGAGGCAGAGGCAGGTGGATCACTGTGAGTTCGAGGCCAGACTGGTCTACAAAGTGACGTTAGGACAGCCAAGGCTAACACAGAGAGACCTTGTCTCGAAAAACAAAAACCAAAACCAAAATAAAACAAAACAAGATTTCACTTATTTTAATGTTACTTTACTGTAACAGAATGTGTGCTCCAATAAAGTAGACTTTCTAGTTCAGCAAAAGATTGTTTAAATCATCTATTTTCAAAGTATATATTTATTTTGTGTCTATAAGTGTTGTTTCTGAATGCATGTATGTGTGTGGTACGTATGGCTGGTGCCCTCTGAGCTCAGAGGAGAGCATCAGGTTGTTGTGAGCCACCGTGCAGGTGCTGGAACAGAACCTGAGTCTTCTGCAAGAACCACAGGTGCTTTTAGCTATTGAACCATCCCCCCCGCCCCCGCCGCCTCCTGCTTAAAGCATCTGATTACTTGCTAATGGTTGCCTATGGATATCTGTTATGCTTAGAGAGAACACTGGAGCTTCATGAACACTACTTTGCTCCATCATCTGTATGCTTCTGTCATGCTGGCTAGAACTGCTTTCCTTTTTATTTTTATTTTTCTTTAAATTTAGAATAGACTCTTCTCTCATACAAAATATCCCAACCACAGTTTCCCCTCCCCCCACTTCTCCCAGTTCCCTCCCAGCTCCCCCCTCTCTCCCACATACACTCTCCTTCCTGTTCCCTTCAGCAAACAGCCTGCCTCCACGATATAACAACCACATAACACAAAACAAGATACAAGAAGGCAACGCGAAAGCCCTCATCTAGAGTCTGGACAAGGCAACCCACTAAGAAAAGCCCAAAGAGTACTCAAAGGAGTGAGAGACACACCTGTTCCCACTGTTAGAAGTCCCAGAAAACCACCAAGGTAACAGCCATAACATATACACCAAGGACCCGTGCAAGGCTGCGCTTGCTGCTTCAGTGAGCCCGTATCATATTCTTCTGTACTATTTGTCCCAAATTTGGAAAAACATTACAGAAAGTGGTGAGGTGAAAATAGTAGACAACTTAGCTTTATCCTTCTCTACAGCATATTTATTTGATCACTAGAACAGTGGCGATATTTAAAAATCTAGATATCTAAGCATTGTTGTGTAGAGTAAGACTTAAGGCTGTAAGGCCTCGCCTGCAATCAAAATTACTAAGCATAAAACTTCAGTATAACACTTAGAGAAGAATCACACGGACTTCATCATTTACTAAATGAATAAAACTTTACATTTACATGGTCATTTGAATAGAGACCTAAAGGTCTAGCATCAAAATGGAATGACATCCGTATCTTCTCCAGAAGTCCTTCTCTTTAAGTGCTGTGTGAAGAAGTCTTCACTTCTCCATTATTCACTCCATCGACAATAATACCCAATATATGATTATTATTTTATAGTTAATATTGACCCGTAAGAAAGTAAAATGATGTCTTCATACAGGCTTCTTTACAGAGGTTTGGAAACAATAACTACAACACAGGTATGTCTGATGTAAAGAAAAGGATGTAGTGTCATAGAAGGATCTCAAATAAATTGAAATAAATTGAAAAAATGACAGGTCAGTGAGTAGGAAAATACAAAAGTATAGGAAAATAATACAAAACTGAAGAGCATGCACAACAGTGGAAATTGTCAAGTATTTGTAAGCTCAGAAGACAATGATTAATCTCACCACTCCAACTGAAGACGGTAGAAAAAAAAACAAAAAAGACTATCTTGAAATTTTATAACATAGCTGTTTAGAGATAAAGTCACTGACTTAGAAGAAAATAAATGAATTGAGGCTGAAAACACTAATAATTAATTTCCACTGATATTTAGTAAAGGTTCCAATGTGAATGTCACAGTAAGTGACCAAAAGGGCTCTTCTCAGTCCGAAATTGCAAGAATGTGTCAGCCAAGCTGAGGTCCTAGGTGAAGAGAGGTTTCTGAGTGCCCCCACACAGAGAATATTCGCACAACAAAGAAGCACAGTGAAAAAGAGAGAAAAAGACGAAGTGGCTTCATTCAGTTTTCAGTCTCACCCAGGAAGAATGTATTATTGCTGATGTTCAGGAGGCTGCTCTGAGCATGTCACGATTGTCCCCATGTTGGCTCAGTTATGTTTACTGAAAGGCTACATGGAGTATACATTTTACACCATCATCATCCTTTTGATGGACTCCATATCTCAAAGGAAGGGTATATAACACGTTTTTACATTGCATGAGCATGCCTGTCAATTTGACTAATATTTCATTGATAGAGAAATTAGCCTACTTCGTGTTCAGAGAATATATTAAAAGAGGCATGTGAGATGGTGCAAAGATCAGGTATAGAAAAAAGAAGACATTTTTCCATTCGCATAAACTAGTGAAATAAATGAATTAAAAGCTTGCGTATCCTACATCTCTAAGCTATGTGTGCATTAAGCTGCTATTAGGAAAATAGCATATTCAGTTCCACAATGTTTTAATGCATTTTTTGTCTTAAACATATTAAAAATTTTAGTATTCATGGTCCAACAACATATATTGTCTATGAAAAAAATAACTTACAGAAACGTAGCTGGCATTAATGTAGTCTGATCCTGGAGTGCTTGCGTCAGCTATCAGCTTCACTCTGTTATTATTGTCTAAGAAAAAAACATAAGAAATCATAATTGGATTTTCAAATTGGCAACACCTCTGTACTATGAAAATAACATAACATTTCATGATCTACTAATACCAATTCGTATATGAGTGTAACATTTAAAAAAAAACATTTTCTCATGTCCCACGTTTCTATTACACAATTTATCAATTAATAAGACATTGCATATATTTATAGAATTCCTACACATATTAGTAAAAAATTGCTACAAATATTGTTCTACATGCCCTCTTTTGAAAAGTCTTTTATTTACTTAATCTTTCTGCACAACCATAACTATAGGTAGTTTGTGCTCTTAAGAAGATCTACGGTAGTTTTAATATAGCATACCTACTTAATTATGGTTTAAATTTATCCCACTTGCTTTTCAAAATGCTAGATTACATAATAGAGCCTTTGTAGGACTGCATTTATACAATGTATTGCTAGGAATAAACTCCCCAAATCACAGGTATATCTTTCATAGCTTGAAAGATACTGTCTAATTATCTCATAATTTAATCACTGAACATTCCGAGTAGTTGAACATTTCTCTTTCTTGTTTTTCTATCACAAAATATAAGCATCCTTTTGACAGACACACATTGATGTGTCATAGTATTTATTTTCTTTATATATAAGTCAAATTGAATTTTGCTTATAGTTACTGATCATTTCATGTGTTTTTCTTATTAACAATCTTTTCATATTTTCTTCTTTAAAAATTGTATGCCGAGGCTACAAACAGGTTTTTCTCACGTTACCAATTGTCACTGACTTAATAGTCCATTAAATATTTTTTGTGTTGTAACCAAATTTGTTTTTTTTAAATTAAAGTTTCTAGATTATGTATCATTTATTTACAGTGTTTTTATACTAATATTTATCCATAGATGCTTCAAATTTGAATGCATTTTTCTAATTAATATTTAAGTATTTTATGAACTCAGATTTTTAAAAAATAAAATGTAGATTTACCTTTTACTAATTATTATTATCTGGGACACAATAATCACATTTAATATATTATATTCTTTTTTTATTTTATTGAAAACATTATTCTTAATACATATCAGATTATCTACATATTTGGATCTATTTCAAAGCCATTTATTCTTTTTAATTACTTGTCTATCCTTTCCTTAATATAAATTTTCTAGTTATTCTTCCTGAGGCAATTTTAAGAAATATCTTCATTAAATAGGTGTTCTGTGCCCAGTGATATTTTTCAAAAAGGAGAGCCAGAAATTTCCTCGGGAGATTCCTGTCAAGTTGATTTTATGACCGTAATGTTTACTGATAACTTTACACACTGAAATCACAACGTAGCTTTGACAGAATAATCCAGAGGTTTGGCTGGGTTCTGCACCAAAGTGGTCAGTATATGCTTAATCTTTCCCCTGGGTTATCAGTACTGAGGAAGGCTTCGTTATATTCTTGGAGAAAAATAGGAAGATGATTAGGTGTGAATTCTTATACAGTCTTCACTGAACTTATTATCTTCTCTAATTGTCTCTGGCCTCAACTGTATCAAGCAGTTATAATATTTGTTTTGTAGAACTCTCTTGAAGAAACATGAAGCCTTATAGGAAGTATTTAATAATGCTCTGACATTCTCCAAGCTTAAGCATATACCAATATTAACTGTTTAAGATGCTTCATTTATATTGTGAATTGTGGTCAATGCAATTATATTTAGAGATTCCTAATGTTTAAACAGATTTCTGTAAATCATTTACACGTCAGTGAGACTGAGTTCTTTCTGATCTGCCTAATGACACTGTAGCTAGGCTTGCACTTCAGGAAGGAAGGCCATTGGACTGCTATTCCCTTTATACTCCTGTTTATAATGAATGGAGTCAATAGCACACTAATCTTTTTCTCATGGTATTGGCATATTAAGGTCATGGTGTCCCATCAGACAGAGATTGGGCAATCACTTCAGCAAGTATTTGCTGCTAATTCTAGCATCCCAAAGCCCTGTAAGCTAATATCTTTCAAAAGGCACTGTGATATTTGAAATTCTCCTTCTGACATTACTCAGGGGAAACACAGCACTGCTCAAAGCTGCCTCAAGCAGAACTTCAGATTCTATCGGAATATATTCATTCGCTGTGAGGAAGGGTGCCGTATTACAGTTTTATTGTTTTTTTTTTCCGGTTTTGTGTGAAAGCACAGTCGCAGCACAAACTCTTGTTTGCTCTCCTAGTGTTTGTGGAACTGTCTCTGTGTGAGCCTGTGTGTGAAAATAAGCCCTTCTTCCCATAGGCATGGCTATGACATTACACATGGATTTGTAACCCTAGCGAGGGATGGGGGCTTGCTGTCTTCAGAAGTCAGTGCTCCAGGAGGTATCATGGTTGCAATTCTTCCACTCAGGAAGTTATCAGCATTTAAAAGGAGATGATCTATTGATTATTAACCATGAGGGTTAACATTTGCTGAATGCTTTATGAGTTCCAGTTCCCGGTAAAGTGATTTGTGTGACTATTTTTACCTAATCCTTCTAATGGCCTCTGGGGGAACAGACAAACAAGTAGTATATTGGTAGTCACAAAGACAGACAGTGACAAAACAAGCCTGCATCCCAGGAGGTTTCTTATTTTTTAGCTGAGCCTCAGTATTGAGGCCTGAGACATTTATGCTCCTTCCTCCCGTTCATTGTTTTGAGGTTGCACATTTATATCCATCAACCACTGTTGTCCCCTTGTCATCATGAAAGTAAGTAATAAGCTGATGGCCTGAATTTTTAAGCCAAAATGGGGACTATATAATTAACCAAGATCTTCATTACAAAAGAACAAAACGTAACAAAATAACAAAGTACTCAAACTTTCATACTTCAAGTTGGAAACATATTTGAGTTACTGTATATGTGTTGACACAGTGCAAACTAGTCCCAAATGTATAATGCAACTAGAACTAAATATTAATGAATTTTTAGTAGTTGCCTGTTGATAAGAGTATATTTATTTACACAAAATGTCACTTCAGTGAACGTGTTGCAAGCAGTCTAAAAGAAATTTAGTGCAAATACACCGAACAACATGGGCGTTCTCGCTTGAACGTAAGTTTCATCCAACTCAAGTTAATTTTCCTAAAGTTAGAATAAGAAGCAGGTTGAGAAGGTCATGACCGTGGGCATTTAGAGGATATCAGTCATATTCTTTTCTTCTCACTTCACAGTCTATTTTTCATCTTGCTGCTAAAGTCATTTCCTTGTGATTTGTTTTGTTGCAGAAATAATCTCCAATAGTTAATGCTGTTTGTTCTTCATTCTATTCTAATTCCTAGGCACTGCAGGCTGTGTGGTTTATAACCTCTGATAACACAATCCTCTAAAGTGAGTTGCCTTTGTGAATAATTTATCCTTTAGTATCAGCCTGTGTTCTGTTTCTTCCTATATGAATTATTCATGGGATTATAGTCTCCTCTAAATTAACATATCCCTGGCTAAATGACTTATAGGTATTCCCTCAATATGTTTGTTTGTTTTTACCTAAGCACTAAGCTTGTGCACACTGGCAAGCCTTCTATTAAAGAACTATACTTTTTTGTGAAAACTTTTAAAAACTTGAGGCAGAGTCTCAATAAGTTGCTTGGCTGAATCTTGAACTCCTTAGGTAGAAAAGGCTGTTCTTAGACTTTCAGACTTGATGCTCAAGACCCCAATTACTTGAGATTACAGAGCTGCATCACCCGGACTGCATCCCAGGGTATATTAGAACAAAGTTTCAGAGCATCAAAAGTCTTACATTCTTACTATGCATTCAGAGACTACAATAACAGACATACTAGCAATGCAAGGATATCAAATCTTCTGCTACAAACCATCGTTAATTCTTAAAACAATAACTGTTTTCTTTCCTTGAATTGAAAAGTGGTATTGTCTTACAGCAAGGTGCACCTCTGCCTCTCTGCCGAAACAATTCCAGTCAACACACAATGACTCTGATCATCAACTAGTATTTCGCAAGGCATTTTTATGTTTTATGAGACTACTATGCTCTTTAGGAAAACTAATACACAAAGCTAAGTTTGAATTTCCCTTCCCTTTGAGACATGTTCTATAGGAAGATGTCAAAAGGGTTAAATTACAAATCTAAGAAGCAGGTTTCTTGCACCTGCATAAGTGAATCTTGTGTGAACACATTGAAAACCACGTAAATTAAGTTCAGCAATTAAGAACAAAGCAAATGTGATACAACTTGAAAGTCACCATAATGAAGTGTATTATTATAATTCAATTAATGTGTAAGAAAACATTAAAAGTGAAGATAATGAGCATTTTAAATGCTTTGTAGTTAGAATATAAGTGAGAATTGCACATACATGGTTTTATGTTTGGAAAGCGATTTTTTGCTCTGTTCCAAGGGAGATCAGCATCAGTTGAGGATAGATCTTGAAGAAATTTTGGTAATTCCTGTGGGGGGGGGGGAAAGGCATTTAAAAGTTTAAACTTGGTAAGTATAAAATTCTT
>OU015756.1:70201991-70204491 GCA_907169655.1 Acomys percivali
GTGTGTGTGTGTGTGTGTGTGTGTGTGTGTGTGTGTGTGTGTACATGCATCTATGTTATAGGATAAAGGACAACTATGGCTATCATGTCTCAGGTTTTATTTTATTAAAATTCTTTGAATAAAGTATCTCTCACTGACCTGAGGCTTGCCAAATAGGTTAACTGTCTGGCCAGCTAGCCTCAGGGACCCATCTCTTCCCACTTCCCCAATGCTGGAATTATAAAATGCCTGGCCCTATGGGCAATATTTATATAAGTTCCAGATATCCAATTCATGTCTTCATACTTATAAGGCTAGCCTACTGAACTATCATTCTGACTGTAATTTTTAAATTTTTAAAAATTTATTTTTAATTTTGTACTGTTATACTGGGTATTGAATCCTGAGCCTTGTGCTTGGCATGCAATCTCTATTGCAGAGCTATTCTTCCAGACCACATTTTTCATTTCTAAGTAAAAATCACCAATATAGGTATAGGAACAAGGTCAAATAAATAGTAATAGTTTTCCCTAAATGTCAACATTACTATTCTGAATGATGCTGATCAGCCAGGCTATTGTTTTCCCTTGGGATAATTTCATTGAGCTCTCGAGAGCACTAAGGTGCCACATGCTACCCATGGCTTCATCAGGTGTGCATGACTGTTATTTAATATGTTAATGCCCCGTTAGAGGGAGGAAGGGAGTTGAATGATTTATTTTTTGTTTTTTCTCCCCAGACAGTGTGATTTCATGCTTATTAATTGGCGCAACCCTGGTCAGTTTGAGACGATGTCAAAGGTCAATACTGCACTCACTTGGCCTTGTTAAATTGATAATGGAATGCAAAGGTGCGATTTAGAATGATCAGACACAGATGAAGGGTCAGGAAGACCTACTGTTGACACTTGAAGGGAAAAAGTGCTGCACTCTGCCTCCCTTGCTCCTTCTCATGCAAGCATCTTTAAGGAAGCTGGCACGAGAAAACTGTGTTGATTATTTTACTGGGCTGATGATTGCCATTCATGAAATTATTCCGAGTTATGTAAAGAAATTAATTTAATGTAATTATAAATTATTTCATTTTATTCAACAATTCTCCCTTCACCATTCTCCTCAAAAAAAAAAAAAAAGATTCTGAACAATTGTTTTCATATGGGTATATTTCATGGACGAGGTAGGGTAAAGACAGCAAGGCTTATAAAAAGATAACAAAGAGACACCCAAGTAACTTCCTTGTGTCAGGGTTTCAGAGGCATAGAAAAGAGAAAGGTAAAGAAAGATGTGTTTGAAATAGACTTGAAGATGATACAGTTTGGAAGTACTTCACATACAGGTTTCATTTCAAGTGACTCTGGCTTTGATAACCACCACTCAGTTACTAGGCTGCTGGTAGTTTACATAGCATCATGGTACTGGCTGGTGCTACTCTTATTAGGACATAGAGCCTCAATGACTTTCCCTAGGCAGCTCTTACTGCTCCTGTTTGATGCTCCTTTATCTTCTCTTTGGAACTGGGCTCATGCTGCTGTCCGTTTTAGACATCACAATCTTCACAATCTTCATCAGCCTTTCCTACCTACCGTTTGGCTTTGATTCTCACATCTTTATGCACATTTCAATAATGATACATTTGTCCTGCTTAAAACATGTCTTACCGCTCCAGTTCTTACTCTAATCTGAATTTATGTATGGTGGAGATTATAAGCATAGTAACTGATAATTGTGCCAAACACTTTTTCACACATCGTGTACATAGTGATTTTAGCATTCTCCGTTCAGTAATATAAATATTATATTTTTACAAATGAAGACATTGAGGTGCAGGGAGATTCGAAAATTTATCTAAAGTCATTTAGCTTGTAAATGCTAAGCCGATGAACAGCAGTTTGTCACACACTTTGCATGCCAAGAGTATAAACCCCAATAAATTACTAAAAGATAAGAAAACAGAACATGAGTTAAAAGATTAGCCAAATTTGTCCCTCTAATATATATACTTATTACTGTATAATAATTCTGAATAAAAACCTCAGTGAAGCCTTAGATAAAAGTGGTTAGGGGTTTTGTTGTTGTTTTGGTTTCTGTTTTTTTTTTTTTTTTTTTACAAAAGAACAGCATGGCCTTCTAAAAAAACGTTAAGCTATAATTTTTCTTAATCCATGGAAATACATTTGACTATTTATCTACTTAGGCATGAATAATTTGATTATATTTGCTCCTATTCTAGTAAAACTATCCTTTTGCTTCTAAAAATTGGAAATTTATTTCTTATAAATGCTAAGGCAACTTCATGGCTCCTTTGACTTTGGTAAGTCCAATCCAGTATTCCTTAAAAGGCGTAACCAACAAGCGGCAGGGGCTCCATTCATCGTTCCACATTTTGTTATCACTCCCTGAGAAACTGAAATTTTATAATCCTGAATTACTTAAGCCATTTGTGTCTGTTCCTTTGTTTCAGAAGTTCACAAACTAAGGATTTTATGAGAGAAAGTAAAAATACATTTCTGGGTACAATATAA
>OU015756.1:70209491-70219814 GCA_907169655.1 Acomys percivali
AATTTCTCCCTCTTGTTGCTGCCTATACCATTGCTTGGATTCTTACCTTCATGTTAGATGGTGTTTTTTATTCTTGTGTGTTGCATGACTATATTTCTACTTTCGGTGCCACTTGCACCTAAGATAAAAAACTTATTTATCTTCAAGGTCTTGAACTTTCATTTTTACTAGAAAATATTAATTTGTAAAATGTATGGTTAGAAAAGAAGGTGTCACTGACTGAGAGAAATGAGAGAAAAGTGCACCGATGTGTATATCACTGAAGGAATAATTGAATTGTTTATAGGGAAGAGTGCTTGTATAGGCCTAAAAAAGCTCGCTGAGATTGTGTGTAGAACCCAACAATACTAATTCAGAAGTGACCCTTTCAAATAAAGTGATCTGGGGGGGGGGGAAGGCAACCACATTCACATGGAAATGTTCTTTTAATTATAAATTTTAGCACTTAAAAAAAATGTGTTCATTGTCACATTGGGACAGTTCTCATTCATATTTACTTCTAGTAGTGAAGGTTACTGTCAAATTATATTCAGCTCCTTAGTGGATTAATCAAGTTTGGAATTGGCCAGATTGTTTGTAAGATTACTGACCACTTTTCTATATAAAGGGCTAAATTCTTTTATCACCCAAATCTTTTCATTACATACATTCCTTCTGCCTTAAGTCCACTATCTTCTGGTAGAAAGAGTATTATTTCACAGCTGAGCTCATTTCTTGAAAGTCTATCAAAAACTTAAGTTCCACTCAGATTACTCTCATGGACCCAGAGAGAAACCATTTATTTATGTTGGCAGTGGTGATGAAAGACCGTATTGTCGGAGACTCAGCTCTCCCTCAGGCCAATTAGTTGAAATCTATTGGGAATTAAAATATAGTCTTCATAGAGATAAGCACATGATGGGAGTGTGGAACCAGCTCAAATCATCATTAACAGTGATACAGGACAAATTGAGAAACTTGGTTTTTGCCCCCTTGAAACATCTTAGTAAATTATTGTTTTCATATAATATATGGATTGTATAACAGATCATGTCCTAGATATTCAAATAATGAACCTATGAAGGATCTCTCCAGTAAAACATATAAATTAAATTTTATACAATTTAGGAAATACTAAATTTTTATGAAATTTTTAAGCTCTTTGGAGTAAGTTTCTACATTATATATCACACCGTCTTTAATTATTCCTAGGGTTTTATCTGCCTCTTTGAAGTAATCCTGTCACTTGCCCAAAGTATCGTCAGTCATACTTTTAGATATTTTTCCTATCCTAATGTTTTCAATCTGTTTTAGGCTTTAACACAGTGCTCATATGAGTCCCTTTTCACTCTTCAGTCTAATCAACCAGTAATTGCTCTGTGGGTCTCAATGTGAGTTAAAAGTATCCAAAGCATTGGCTGTTGACACTGATCCTCAAGCTTCAACTTATAAGAGAAATAACCTCAATCGGGAAGCAACCAACGGCAGGTTGCTATTCCTCTCACTTAAGGCAAGGAAAAACGGCTTTCAGATGAGACAAGAAGGCAGCTTTCTAACTGCTGCGAACCAGCTGAGCTGAAACTCCCCGTGTGGCAGGCAGCACATTTTCCTTGTTACAAAGCTTCTCCACATTAGCACGTTGGAAAGCAAATTCTTGACAGATGTTTTATTTCACTAACTATGGGCACAGATTATTTGTCTCAACAGCAACTAGACAGAAGCGCAGGGTAGCAAGGAGAACTGTGAGCAGCTGTGTTAAGAGGTGGACAATATCCTCAGTGCAGATGTTAATGGAGGAGGTAGAAGGTCTCACACGCTGTCCAGGAAATCTTCCAGCCTGAACTATCTATGAGGGTTGCAGGTGATCCATGGAAGCCCCGTATGAGAGCTTAGGAGGCACCGCAGACACCAAATATAGAAGGCCAGATCTGTTAGTACCATATATGGACGGGAACGAGTTGTGTGGAAATTTTTGACCCAAAATATGAAGTTCAGCTTTTTCAAGAGCAGGACTCAGCCTTCCTCCATTCTGGGAGAACCCCTGAGGTACTAATTGCATAAAGGGAATGCAACAATAAAATCATTACACTTTAGGATGATGGTAAACATTCACTGGAGTTAAACTAACCAACCAGTGCACCATAAATCTGCAACTCCCAAAGGTCAGCTCTTAATGCTGGCTGGAAATGGATATGTTATGTGTGATGTGTGATCAATGAATTCTTCAGGCTCAGAGTGTATTATGTTGATAACATTATGTCACTAGGGAAGTCTCAGAAAATAAAATGTTTCATAAATGTCTAACTATGTGTATGTTAACCTGCTTCCTGGCTAGGCTAAAATAAAACAAGGTTAGTTATAATTCCAAAATATTAAAAGTGCCTAGAGTAGAAAGGCCTACTTACATCTATACAATCACAGGATATATTATATATTGTCAAGTAGAATGATAGGAGTTCTGGCCTCATCTTGCCTTATGGTTTATGGAAACTAACTCCTCTTTAATAGGTTGTGATTTTTTTTTAATCAAATGCCTTTTCATCCTTCTGATTCCATCTAGACTCTCACCATTAAACATTTATTATCTGCAGACCTAAATTAGCTGTGGGCCATCCCCACTATTATTGTTAATATTATTAATAAGTTTATTCTGCTATATTTACGCCAAGACACAAATGGGATTACCAAATATTATGGGAGTCCCAAGACGTGCACATCACTGGTTACCTACAGGTCAGGACAGAAATTAAAGTTTCATAAAGCACAGTCAGAGAAGAGACGTCCAGAAAAGGCATTGCCTTGGTCCCTACAGATTGACACCTGAACTTAAGGAATGGGCTTGTGTGAAGCATTCTCCATCATCTGATAGAAAACTCTTGTGTACAGAGATATGAGAGTACAATGAGAAGCCCTGAAGAAATCTAGATGAAAACCCAATTTACCATCAAAACTACCCCCAACATATTAACACAACACATTCTCATAACATACACATTGTAAGGCAATGTGCATTTTGATAAGAATTTTACCATAGCAACAGCATGCAGTCTTAGAGAGAACACATCACAAGAAGCAAACCTTTTCTTTTCTTTTTGGCATTGGAAAGAATGGGCATATTAAGCAACAAAATGCTCAATACCCTGTATTTTTAAATATATAGCACACCACCTGGCAAAATTAGAATAACCACAGCAGAACTCTATATTACCACTCAACTTACTGGATGACAAAAATCTCCTTGCGTCTAAAGAAAAATGAAGAGTATCTGAAAGTAAAGATTCATTATTCACTTAGTGCACAACATTGCGTTATTTTCTATCCACTACTATGGAAGCACGGGAATTGGTTAGCTTATACTTCATTCTACTTGCAAACTATTGATTGTATTAGGGACTGAGATATTTTTGCCACTGTTTGCAAAGAGATCTTAATTTTAGCACCTAAGTAAAATGAATGATCAGAGTCTGTCAAGCAACCGTGATGATTTATGTTGCAAACTGTTTTACATTGAGTTTCTTCTCTCAGTTACAGTTTGTTTTATTTTGAAACAGTGTCTCACTATGTAGCTCTGGCTCACCTGGAATGCACCATGAGGACCAGATTAGTTTTGGATTCAGAGATCTGCCTCCTCTTGCCTCACCAGTCCTAGGATTAAAGGCTTGCACCATCACAGCTAGCAGGTACTTACTAAAGTCAGAATAAATATTGCATTTTTACAGTTTACTAGTTTCTGCAAGTTTTCACAACACGGTATTCGTTTCCACATATGAAAGCAGAGTAGAATAGTTTTTAATTTTAAAAAATACAAGTAACAGCCGGGCGTGGTGGCGCATGCCTTTAATCCCAGCACTTTGGAGGCAGAGGCAGGCGGATCGCTGTGAGTTCGAGGCCAGTCTGGTCTACAAAGTGAGTCCAGGACATCCAAGGCTAACACAAGGAAACCTTGTCTCAAAAAAAAAAAAAAAAAAAAAAAGTAACAGCAACAATACCAAGTACATTTTGATATATAGTTTATCAAGCAAATTAATACAAGCATATTATTTATTAAAATACATTATTTTTTCCAGTAATGAAGATGAGTCTATGGTTTCAAAAGGTAGATAAACCCTGTATGATTCAGCTATTTGTCCAGAATTGTTTGCCTTATCTCTTCTTCCTTTCCTGTCCTACCACTTTTGTTGTTCAGAGACAAGATCTCAGTAAGTTGTACAAGCTGGTTTTGAAGGTTACAAAGACATTTGTTTAACAGAACTCTTAAAGTTCTCATGGAATCAATGAGTACTAGTTTGTTTTTTGCTTTTTAAAATTTTTTTGGGAAAGAAAAAAGCATAATGTGAGAGAATAGATTCTCTTTGTGACACAGAGTGGACTATAATCACATGATGACCATTTCCATAATGGGTTTTAAGGCATAAGTAAAGAGTAGAATGCATAAATGTTAAGGACTTTTATAATATAAACTCTCAAGTCTTCAGCATGATGCAATACTAATCCCCTTGACTTTGCTTTTTTTTTTTTTTCTGTCAACCACATATCTCTTTAAAATTAAAAATCATTGCCTAGATGGTCTCTAATGTTTTCTCTTCTGGATAGGTGAAGAGATCTAACTCTAAGCACAGTGGCAAGTTCGTTTTAACATGAAAATCCTGTCACTTCGGGAGGATTCACCCATGACTTGGGTGGAAAGCCCATGAGAATTGGGTAGATTTCTAGGAAACTGAGTTCTTTCCTGCAGATAGTAAAGCTTGGTGTAAAGTACCTAGCAACCGTGGGAGAAAACTCGGTCACTTCGACTTTTGTTTCCAGAATTACATTTTCATTTCTGACTTCGAATAAATTTAGATTGTGAAGTAGTTCAAAGACTACTGATGACCAGCCCCATGCAAATGTGCCTAATGCACTAAAAATCTTCAGTAATTATCTTTTCTAACCTTGTCTAATGTATTAGTGACTTTACTAACGGGGAAATTTTAATGATTTTCTGTGTTAAACACAGCAAGTCATATTTATTATGCACCATTGGTACATATAACTCCTTTTTATATTGTTTCAGAATAGATGAAGCCTAACTCTAGGGATGGATAAAATAGTACGGAAGGCAAAGAAGAGGATAATTAGAGCAATTCAGTTGGTTCACAGGGGTAGATTTTATAATATATACTCTAGCGTTTACACACAAATGGGAGAGTGAAATGAATGGAAATTAATATGATCAATTCCAATACAACAATAGTAATAATAATTTTTGTGATGCAGAAATAAAATACATTTAAAGCATTATTTTCATTCCTACAGGTTTTAATGAATAATATGATATATAGATAAAATAACACAAAGCAGGAGAATCAATAAAGAGCCACAGTCAAATAAGGTCACCCTGGAATTATAAATACCCACTAATAAAGAGTTGGTAGAGAACTGGCCCACATTTCTGTGACCCAAAACCTCTGTATAGCTGCCAAGATAGTCATTACCAGAAAAAAAAACTCAGAAAGCAAACCATATAGTTTTCTGGCTGGGCTGAATGCTAACACATAGACCTTGGTCTTCTCTGAAAACACACCTCATTTAGGTCAGTGCATCGAGGTTCACTGTCAGTAGAGTGACCTCAGTGGATGCCTTCTCTCATGTTAACCCCAACCCCTGCCCAACTTATCGTATTGAACTTCTAAGGATCTGCTTACTGAGGATTTTTGAGGGCTCAATAGAGATGCTTCAAGACAAAATAAAAATGGTCATAAAGAATTGTTGTGAGCTTCCTATAATTCCGCTACATTTTTCAATCAGTTCAAATTGATGTCACTAGGAGATTTGAAGTTAGGCCCTCATAAGCATTCAGAAAGAGTGTGGCTGGCCTGGCCCCATGGAAGAGACACAGGAATAGAAACATAAAGAGAGGGAGTAAGTGCTGGAGTTCAGGTAGTCCACGGGGGAAGAGAAAACATTTCTGTTGCAGAGCATGACCCCGGGAGGACCAGGAGGTGAGCCAGGGCTGTTGATGTTCCAGTGTTCCTTTGACACTGTTTACTGTGGAGGCTGTGTTGGGAATACATTGTACTCTTACATATAGTTTTGCTTGTGTAGAAAAATAAAACAATCCAACTGTATACTAGATAATATACAATTCTACATATAAGTCTTGAGTCTCATCCTTTGTGTATGAAAACAGATTGTATTAGAATATAAACAACGGTCAATATCTAAAAGTTAAGAGGCTAACCCTCAAGCCACACATCCTTACAGTGTAGTGACACTGAGTAATTTCTATTTCCTAGGGTTTAGGAGAACTTCCCTAGCCAGCATATCTTCTAGCCATGAGAACAATGAATGTTTACAAAGCTGGTCTATTAAATATAGACCAAGTTTGATAGGCAGTCACCACAAATTGTTTTTGATGTTCAAAATTTCAATGTTGTCTTGTAAAAATTAATTACAGCTTTTAAAATACCAAGAGGACTTTGACAGTGCCTTGTAATAATTATGTACGTATAAGTACTACCTGTTCTTGGAGCTCAGGTAAATGTAAATTTAAAAGTGTTATGACAGCATTTATTAAGAATTTGGGGAATCACCTTAAACAAATTTTTTAAATGTGCTAATACTGTGAACAGTATAAATGCTTTTTAAGAGATTTAAATTTAATTATATTTAAAAGCTAAGTACTTCACTAAAGCTATGTCACTCATTCAGCACATTGATACTTCCCTTTCTAAAGACAACATGCTTTTATTTTGCATTTAGTTAAAATCCTAAATATGTTTATAGATGCGAAAGTCATATACAATTTTGACATTCATGTAATTTTATGCTGAAATAAGGAACTGTTGAACAAAGCTCTCAAAATAATATAAACAACATCAAGCCTTTAGAAGTATAATTAAAGTGAACTTACTATGATATTTATGGAAATTTCTGGAGAAAAACCTAAGTTTGAAAACGTATCTTATAAGAAGAATTATGTAACAAAAAGTTAAGGTTTAATGCATAAAAAAATATACTTCATCTCAGGGGGCAAAAAACAACTCTTTTTTGAGTATCACAGTCCAAACTCTGTTCATACTGAACTCAAAATATTAGGAAGATTAAGTGGTCTCTGTACAGGCAGTGAGAAGTGTCTAGAAGACGGAGGTTACCCTTTGAAAGAAGATCTCTGTGACCTGTGTAAGCTGGAGCCCCACAGACACTTCCAACAAGCATAGGTCAGAACAGGGTCATGGCTCCAGGCCCTCAGAACCACTGCTTGCCCAGAGGAGTGTGCTCACCGCGTTAATCTCTCGTCCTTCAGTTCCAAGTCTGCCACGGTGATGAGCTGATCCAGCTTGAATTTAGTGTCAATAATCTCTGCATCCCGAGGAGAATATGTGCCACCTTCTTTCTGCTTCTGTCTGATTCTGAAACCAGAGCAATACAATCAAGCAGGGACAATCATAGAAAACGTGGCAGATTAGGTTCAGGGTTTCTTTTGTTCTTTAAGGAAAAGCCATTTAGACAAATGATTTCCTTGTTGGATGTGACATACCCCTTCTCCCGTTAGCTGCTCCCTCATTGTGTCACAAATGGAAAATAAAGAGGAAATAACTGGGGGGGGGGGGGGACTCTGACTATCACTGTTAAAAAAAATCAATGTGTCATTGTTTCTTATAGTAGAGCATTTTACACATCTCAAAGATGTGAATTGCTTTTTAAATTGTCTCATTATTTTTTTCTTTCTTTTTCTTTTTTTTTTTAAACTAATTTATTCTTGTTACATCTCAATGGTTATCCCATCCCTTGTATCCTCCCATTCTCCCCTCCCTCCCATTTTCCCCTTATTCCCCTCCCCTATGACTGTTCCTGAGGGGGATTACCTCCCCCTCTATATGCTCATAGGGTATCAAGTCTCTTCTTGGTAACCTGCTGTCCTTCCTCTGAGTGCCACCAGGTCTCCCCCTCCAGGGGACATAGTCAAATGTGAGGCACCAGAGTACGTGAGGAAGTCATATCCCACTCTCTACTAAACTGTGGAGAATGTTCTGCCTATTGGCTAGATCTGGGTAGGGGTTTAAAGTTTACCGCCTGTATTGTCCTTGGCTGGTGCCTTAGTTTGAGCGGGATCCCTGGGCCCAAATCTGCCTATCATAATGTTCTACTTGTAGGTTTCTAGGACCCACTGGATCCTTCTACATTGCTATTCTCCCATGCTTCTCTCATCTAGAGTCCCAATAGGATGTCCTCCCCTCTGTCGCAGTTTCCTGGTAAGTGAAAGCTTTCATGGGACACACTTTGGGCTAGTATGCAGATATAAGTGAATATATACCATTTGAGTCTTCATTTAGTTTTTAATGGAAATATGAGATATAAAATACTATCTCTATTTTATGATCAAAAAACTTAGATTTTGGTTCAAAATTGAGTAATACAACCCTGATAACCTAACCAAACCTTGCCACCACAACCTCTTCCTGCCTCTCTTTTTTGAGACTGTTTTATTGCATAGTTCTGGCTGGTCTGAAGCTCTCTTTTTAAATCCAGGCTGGCCTTGAACTCAGAGAACTCAGAGAAATCCTCTTATCTCTGCCTCCAGAATGCTGGGATTGAAGGAGTGAGCTAACACACCTGGCCCAAGATCTTTATAATTTAAGGCCTTTTAGAATGGCATGTTACAAGGCACTATTTTGGATCTGTGTCAATCATAAATATTTCACATGTGATATGTATGATAGATATGGATGCCTAAGGTAATTTCAAAAGCATAAAATGCGGCCCCCATCCTCACAGACACTATATAATTGAGTAGTAGTATGTACAAAATGCATAAGAGGAAAGAAAAATGTTGAAGCTAAACTCAGGAGGCAGTACTTGACTCCTTGACCACGTACGATTACTAGTGTTCAGACAAAAAGCCTATTTAGAATTGGGTGCTATGGAGCCAGACGGGGAGAAGGCACACTTAGATGAACCGAAACAGAAGTTTCAAAACTCATATGGTTTGATAGTCACTGGAGAACAGATTTCCTTTGGCTGAAAAAAAAGACACTGGGAGGCTGTATTGAGTAAGAGCCCTTCCTGTCCACACAAGGGTTCACCTCGCAAGGAAATAGGAGGTCAAATGCAATTTTATAGCAAACCAATGATATGAATACTGAACATGAGCACTTCTTATTGGCAAACCCCATATCTTATACAATATTCTTTCAGCGTTTTGTTGTTGTTGTTGTTGTTGTTGGCAGAGGGTATCTCTTCATGTCAAGGTCATTTTGAGAATGTACCAAAACTTTCACTAAGATGTACATTCTTTCTAATTGTTAACATAACAAGACATCATCTTGTTATCTTCTCGTGGAATTGGAAAACAGTTCATGTCACGGGGAAGCTGTCTTCTAAAAGAGACTTTTAAACCGTACATTAAGACAGTGAGATTTTCATCAGAGAGACTCAAGATGAAAAAGGTGGCACGCAGTATCGAAACCATAGGGGGAATGTTTGTTTTTAAGTTAAAAATTTAATCCATAAAGTTCTTTTGAAAACTAGTACACTAGTTATGAATAAAAATAATTTTATCTTTTTTTTCTGTTATAAGTATATATTTTTTTATTTTTATTTTTATTTTTTTTATTAATTTATTCTTGTTACATCTCAATGGTTATCCCATCCCTTGTATCCTCCCATTCTCCCCTCCCTCCCATTTTCCCCTTATTCCCCTCCCCTATGACTGTTCCTCAGAGGGATTACCTCCCCCTGTATATGCTCATAGAGTATCAAGTCTCTTCTTGGTAACCTGCTGTCCTTCCTCTAAGTGCCACCAGGTCTCCCCCTCCAGGGGACATGGTCAATTAGCAATTTATCTGATGAATCTGCATTTTAAGGGATTGGGAGAGAGATTTCTCTTGAGGTTTCATAAGTGAGAAAATGAGAGCGTTGGTACTGAGAATAGGAAAGACACTTTGAAAAACAAGTACAACCACCAACTACAGAGCATGCACGGACTGGACCTAGACCTACTACCTATATGGAGCAGATGTGTAACATGGTCAATATGTGGTCCCCTATTAATTAGAGTAGGGGCTGTCTCTGACTCTGTTGCCTGCCCCTGGATCCCTTTCCTCTAGCTGGGCTGCCTTGCTGGGCTCCAGTGAGAGGGGATGCATTTAGTGTGCCTTGGTACCCATGGGGCTTCCTCTTCAGTGAGAAGGAAGAGGGAGGGAAGTGGGAGGAGGGCAGAATGAGGGTAGAAATGGGAAGAGAGGACGGAGTGGGCTGGGATCAGGCTGTAAAGGGATTAAATAGCAAAAAAAAAAATTTTAAATGAATAAAAAGAAAGAAAGAAAGAAAGAAAGAAAGAAAGAAAGAAAGAAAGAAAGAAAG
>OU015756.1:70225466-70241360 GCA_907169655.1 Acomys percivali
ACACACACACACACACACACACACACACACACACACACACACACACACACACAAAAGTGTTGTGTATGTCATTTCTGATTTGCCACTACAGGGTATAAAGCTATCTCTCAATGTAAGCTTTTCACTAAATTTTAACCCCTTTTAGTTAGTTGGTCTAAGATGAGTTTTGAATTTTATCTTGGTCCTTTCAACTTACATTCTAACATCCATGAAGGGTCCAATAGCCACCCGCATGATCTGATGAAGTATAACCTTGGAAAAATCTCTCAAATATTAAAATTTTACTGACAAGCTATTCAGTGCAGTGTTTGTTGCCAATGGTAAGCTAATTTCTAAGCGAAGACTCATCGGGCCATGATTGGATAACTTTGATGAGACTGTACTCTCGCCACTGAAGTCTAGAGTTACATTTAGGCATAAGTTTTCACCAGGTTTGTCAACAGTGTTGGATTCCACTAGCATGCTGTAAACGATGCCGTCTGTCCTGACACACGGCATCACCGACACAGAAAATGACCCAGGCTTCCTTTGTCATCATCTGGCTACACAGAGGTATTATTGCAAATACACGTCTCTTTGCTTGCCCCCAGGTGCGCAGTGATTCATTCCATCTGTGGGTCCTTTCTCATTGCTGAACCAATCAATATTATTTCCTTTTTGAGTCCCTTTAGTTTATCTTTTTTTTTTCAGTGCTCTTTTGCCAAGAGTAAATTTTTTTTCTATTCTATGGCCTCTGTTAATGTCCTCTTCTCTAATTTGTCACTATTTTAATAGCCCTTTAAACATTCCAGGGCAAAAGCCAATTATGAAACCACTATATATCAGGAAGGAGTCTGTGGAAAGTTAGTCTAAGAGAGAGTCCAAAAAAGCTGTCCTTACATCACTAATATATGAGTATTACACTGAACTTTGAGAAATTATAAATAGAATAATAGATAATAGAAACATGTGAGCCTTCTTGGTCACTATGAGGTCCCTGGCAGTCTTGTTTGCTTTTTCCAGTCTATATCCCACTGGTCCCTTCTTTTGTGGCCTTTATGGAAGCCTGAACTTTACCCATCATTCCACATCATTCACATGCTATAGGCCTCCTCCAGGAATTAGTGTCTGGATGACTTGGTGGTAGTTGTCCTGTATCCAAGGCAGGGGAAATCAGTATGTGTTTCTGTATTGGTCCTTGTAGCTCCCTTCTTTGGTTGCAAGTAGAGGGAATAAAGTAAAAGCCGTTGTTGAAAAGTACCTTATGACTGTGTTCTAGGTGATGCCCTTTCTGGAAAATTGTAAGTAACTGTGTCTTTGAACTACATGGTTCCTGATTGTTGGCTGCCCCCCTCTTTTTTTTAAGGATAGTTTATCTGAATCACCCTGATGTCTTAACTTTCCTTCTCACACAAATGACTGAGCCAGGTCTTCCAATTACAATCGATACAAAACCACTTGTATAGTAATAGGCAAGGCACATGATACCCAGACAACAAACCTAGCTCCTCTCAGCTCTTCCCTATAAATTACCACCTTTTGAAGATACTTGAGTTCTGCATCCTGACTGTCTTTTATCTTTCTTTGGTAAATATAACAGAACAATCATTATTCAGCTGCAGGGATTGCTGCCAAATTCCGATTATGTTGTTGACCACCGCATATATAGTTTACCATGGTGACATCAGGGTGTGGTAAGATCGGCTATCAAATGAGGAAATGTTCCACACAATTTCAAATCCATGAGTCAAATCAGCTTGCTTTCTCATTACTCCATATATTGGCTACAATTAACCAAACCAATGAGTTTATAGGAAAAACATGTTAACCTAAGAGGTTTGTTATTCGAATGAGTCTAATTGTAGCTTTTTAAATTTCCTATGTAGAGGTGACAGAAGCTGGCTCTTCAGGCAGCAAACACTTCCACAACCTAAGGAGACCAACTGAAAGTGGCGGGACAATCCACTGTCCTGCACCAACAGTGGTTATGAACTATATTGTAGCTCATGGTGCACTGAGCAATGACCCAAGGTCAGCGCCATCCATAAACTTTGTTTTTGTTCAAGTAATGTTCCCGGGATATGCCCACTGAGTATTTTGTTAGGTAATTTAGAGTTTTTAAGCTGCTGAAAATAATTAAAAATTTGTGTTCCTTTGAGTGAAATTCTAGGGAGTCAGTCAATGAAGTAAAAATCCTTTTAGTCTTTGATCATAATTCATCAAAAGAAGCTATCAGGGGTGGAGAGATGGCTCAGTGGTTAAGAACATGTTTCATTGCTGAGAACACAAGTTTTGCTCCCAGAACCCATACAATGGCTCATAACCATCTGTAACTCCAGTTTCATGGAATCTGGCACCCTCTTATGACCTCCCTGGGCACCAGGCATGCATGTGGTTCACACACACACACACACACACACACACACACACACACACACACACACGCACGCATGTACACATGCTCACCCATAAAAGAAAGAAATCTAAAAAATCAAAAGCCACTAAACATTGAACAATATGAAAATTACAATTTTAATCTTACCACATCAAAAAACCCTTAAGACAATATATCTTCAGTTTTTGAACAAGAAGACATATATGTATAGAAATTAAATTATTATTGCAAGTCACAGAGCTAAGGTTTAAATCCAGGGCTCGAATCTTCATTTGCAGCACATTAGTTATAGAATTCTGGGCTAAAATGCTGGAATCCTCATCAAACACTTGATGATTTAAACAATGTGGGCATCGGCCTCCTCATTTGTAAATTGGAGCAAAAATTACCACTTAACCCAGAGTTTCTGATTCCTGGTACAACTAACGTGGTGGTAACTGACATTAGTCAAGCCCAGTTTCTGTAGATGTGATTGAAAAACTGGTAAAAGTAGAATTAAATAAAAGAAAAGAATGTAGTTTTGAGAAATTTTCTAGGGAAAACATGATCACGTTATTTCTCTTTAATGATGACCTTTAATGTACGCAATTATGTATTTAAAGAGCCAGATGTCTTTTTATTTAGAATATCATCAAGGGACCAACATTTTAACAAAAGTTGTAGCCAGAAGTGAATAGAAGCATCAGTCTTTTAAAAGAATGTTGCAAACAGTATGTTCCTTTTAAAACCTGTTTTACTTAAAAAAAAAAAAAAAAAAAGACTTGGTTTAATGTATGTGCTGGACATTTAATCACTGTTACCACCATACAAACACACTGAAATCATAGATAAAGGCTGGAGAGACAGTTTGATGTATAAAGTGTCTGACTTGTAAATACAAGTACTAGGTTTTGGATGCCCTTGTTAACAGCTTAAAAGGCACAGTGGTAGTTGTCTGCAATCCCAGCACAGCATCCCTGGATAAGACTGGCTGGCTACAATTGGCAAAATCTGTGGGTTCTGAATTCAGCAAGAGACCCTATCACAATAAATATGGTAGGCAATAAATTAAGAGACATGATTCCAACTCTCAGCCTCCACATGCACATGGGCACAAGTGCACACTCACCTGTATACAAATGTGCACCTCACACAGGTAAACATGCATGATACATGCACAGATGCTATGCACAGAGACATGAAAACTTAAAATTATAGATAAAATAAACTACAAAATCTTACCCAAAGTTTTAATAGGGTCAGAGTAATCAGAGTCAGTAAATTGTCCCATGACATTTGTGGCTCTAAATTTAAACCTATAAAAGAAAAAAGATTCATTCTAAGATATTTTTCTGGACGATAGTGATCAGTATTGTTTCCTGATTTCCACCCTTGGTCCCTCTTCCTACTATCCCCTTCCATTCTTTTTCAAAATATTTAACAAATGTTACCATAAAGGAAAATCTATATGATATCAAGTGAATAATTATCTTGCTCTTGGCTCACTGAATTTGATGGAAAAGTGAGTAGGATTTTGACCAAACTCATGAAACAGCAGTATTTGAAGAACGTTAAGTAAATAATCTCACTCATAGATGTATTTAGGAGGAATTATTTAAAATTAACAACAGTATGGATATGATAATTAACAAAGTTAAAGCATAATAACTCTTACATCGTATTTTGGAAATATTATAGGCTCAAATGACGAATATTATATAGAATTGTCTTGTTCACATGTACTCAAATTAGGATTTTTATTATATATCAAGTTGTATTTAGCCATTTTCACAAGTTTAGAACAGAAAAGGTGCAGAAGTTCATCCTTGAAGACACCTAAAATTACCTAACTTGAAAACTAAAACACAAAAGTTATTGAAGTGTGTAAAACAAATAGCTTTCAGTGTGTGACTAGTTCTCCAACATTAACTCTTATGATAACATTTATAATGAAAAGAATCTTTTAAAAACATATGCAAAAGAAACAATGAATAGGAGTAAACATGAAATTTGTTATGTTTAGTTCCTATAATAACCAAAAATTCAACTAATTGTCTTTGATAATAAATGATAAAATATTATTTTTAATTGCCCAATTTTTCTAAAATTTCTAATTCTAACTCAGCCTAAAACATTCATAAGGAATTTCAAACATTTTAACTAGCATGCTGAAATGTGAGCACCTGCATTTTGAAAAATTAGTAATAACATTAAAATTTTGAAGAATTAAGGCTAATTTTCTCCTAAATTATAGCCTCACTTTAGGAAATCATATCAACAATTAAATAGAAAATAGTAAAAATGAATTCAATAAAAGTCAATAAAGCCTTCACAAGATGTTTGATGAGATAAAAGAGAGAGCTGTTGGAATTAGCATCATAAAAGGAAACCTTAATTAATGGAGAGATAATGAGACTGTTTCTGAAAGCCTGTACATCATCGTCCATGGCAAAAAAGCAAAACACTGAGTTCCAACACATCAGCCACAACATTCACTATAGAAACAACTAAGTTATCCTACTTTGCATGTTCTTCACTGCTGTGAATATTGCTTTTAATCAACTTATCACATCAAATTATGCTTCCTTTCAGGGTTGTATGCCATTTCTATAATACCCTATGTCTGTGGATGAATGGATGCTTCTTTGTCTATCTCTTCATTTCCTGTTCATAAACAACTAGGCCTACTATCCACAAGAGATGTCCTTTGCTCACTAGAGAGATGAAAGGATGGATGGATGGGTAGGTGACCCATACTAATGAACTTATAGTGTAGTGCATGATTGACATAAACCATACTTACAAATACTGCTTTTTTGGTTTCAGAGGTCCATTGCAAATTTTCTCTTCATTGCCAGGGATCATACAGGCATTGTCGGCACCTATCACATAGATTTCTTCATTACCACTGAACTTGGTCTTTCCCTCTCTACACGGGGGATTAGGAAACCCTTCGTTTGTGAAATACGGCCTTGCTTTGTTAAAATATGCATCATACCACTTAGTCACATTTCCATCTTGCTGAGCTAGAAGAGGGGGAAGAAAAAGAACATTTATCACAAGTCACACTGAAGAGATAGTCACATCCATGCAGCACTTTCATGATTCCATGGAGGAACTCTAGCTGCACCAAGAGCCATGCCATGAACCACCAGGACAATTGAGCTTATGACCCAGGACAGTTCTCCATCACACAGGAATGTGAAGTACTGTTGTGGGGCCTCATGTATCAAGTAGACCAGTGGTTCTGAGCCTATGGTTCACAACACCCTTGGGGGTGTCAAATGACCCTTTTACGGGGGTCTCATATCAAATATTTTGAATATCAGATATTGAGTTACAGTTACAGTTATGAAGTGGCAGCAAAATATTTTTACAGCTGGGGTCACCACAACATGAGAGACTATATTAAAGGGTCACAGCATTAGGAAGGGTGTGAGCCACTGAGGTAGACAGAAAGCATCCGTCAGCCAGCTGTCGCTCGTTTTCATGTTTCCAAAGATGCTATTAAGACTCTATCTTGCCAAAATCAAATCAGTTCAACCATCATACATGATAAATAAATCACACACCTTGATTAGACTTTTCCTCAACCGAGTATAATATTTTATACGTAAATTATTAACATACCTACTGACAATATTAATATTCTATTGACAATCTTATGTTGTATAAGAAGCGTAAGTCAACTCTATGTGTTAATAATGAGTTGAACTTTCCTCACTCTTCAGAAATGTACATTACACTGAAATCTGAGATACCTCCTGTTTCCGCCACAAGTACTTGGACATTTTTGATTGGCCCATGATCATCGTTGTAGTAGCATATCGGCATTCTGATTGTAATTGTTGTGGAAGTCACAAGCAGTTTTCCTGTGGCATCATGAATAGGAATTGGCTTTGTTTTTGGTCGTGCTGGAGCTATAAACAGTAAAATATGACTATATATAATGGTTTTTTTTTTTAGCAGAAAAAAATACTTCAGTTTTTCACTTTATTTAGGTAACAAATAGAAAAAGTGATGGCACATGCAAATATCAAACCAAACAGTTGTGTTTGGGTACTATAGATATATAATAATTATTATCTCAGGAACATATAATTATTTACCTGAGACTTGCCTGAGAAGCTGAAGCCCAGGTGCAACTTTTCAGGCATGTGACTATTTTTCATGTGTTAAGATACTCAGAATATAAATGCTATCACAAATTATTTTCAAAAATGATTTACATCTCATAATATTTTTGTGTTATTTTTCTTCACTGTTGTTAGCTCTTTAATTTCTGTTCTTGTCATAGCAGCATTCTTTTTTTTAATTAATTAATTTATTTTTAATTAATTTATTCTTGTTACATCTCTATGGTTATCCCATCCCTTGTATCCTCCCATTCTCCCCTCCCTCCCATTTTCCCCTTATTCCCCTCCCCTATGACTGTTCCCGAGGGGAGGACATCCTATTGGGACTCTAGATGAGAGAAGCATGGGAGAATAGCAATGTAGAAAGATCCAGTGGGTCCTAGAAACCTACAAGTAGAACATTATGATAAGCAGATTTGGGTCATGGGGTCCCGCTCAAACTAAGGCCCTAGCCAAGGACAATACAGGCGGTAAAATTTAAACCCCTACCCTGATCTAGCCCATGGACAGGACAGTCTCCACACTTGAGTGGAGAGAGGGATATGACTTTCTCAAGTACTCTGGTGCCTCACATTTGACTATGTCCCCTGGCGGGGGAGACCTAGTGGCACTCAGAGGAAGGACAGCAGGTCACCGAGAAGAGACTTGATACCCTATGAGCATATACAGAGGGAGGTAATCCCTCTGAGGAACAGACATAGCAGCATTCTTCTTCCTATTCATCCATGTCAAACACCTAGAAAACTGTTTCCCTTATTTTTTTAATATTCACATTTATCAGATAAAATTTCACAGATTCATACAGAATGAGTTTTTACTGTTGGGTTTTTCTAATGTGAATACACGTACATGAGAATTATCCTGAATCTTGGTTTCATGTGTGAGTCTTCCCAGACAGAGGTATGTTAACTCTTGCTTCTTAGTGACCACAGTAAGTGGTATAGCTGCATAACAGTTCTACCTGTCCAAGGATGAGAATTTACTTTTCTTATCGTTTTCAGCATTTTTCCTGTAATAATTAACCTCAAACAGCTGAACTTACATTTTTGCCTTTCATGTCTATAGATGAGATTCATTCCAAGCAGTAGAATTTAAGAAATGTACATTTTTATATTTGCATGGAGGTGGCATAGCTATAATGTACATGTGTAGGTACATGTCTGCAAGTGTGTTTGCGTTCATAAGGCAGCCTGAAGTCAATGTTGCATATCTTCCTTGATCATAAAATAAGACAAGGTACAATCTCTTTATATCAAGGCTGGACAGAGGTTTTCTTAAACATCTGAAGGCCCTTTGCTTTATTTCATTTTTAATATTCCCCTAAGTGATAGAAATAGCAGAAGCTAATCATTGCTTTCAATATCTGGGTATGCAGTTACTGGTCAAATAGGCTTAAATTTCTCCTGGGCTTTTGTGAAGAATTTTACTAAAATACCCACCAGAATAGTGAAATGACAGATCTGCTTTCGAGTTGAAATTACAAGGTTTGTTATATGGGAATTTAATGATAGTCACTGTTTGATCACCTGATCAACTTCTGACATCAAAATGTAACTTGTAACACAGAGATTATTTAAGGAGAGTGCCTGTACTCGGTTTAGGCATAGGTGAATTTGAAAATCTCTTTCCAGTAAAAACAAAGTTTAATTGAGAACCTTTAGTGCAGGCATTCTCTTCAACAATAATTCATGTCATCATTTAGATTATTTGAACTATACTTTCATTATACAAAGGTTATTCCTTGATGTGTGCATATCATATGCAAAGGCATTACGGACAGATTAGCAGCCTGCAGGTCACTCAGATGACAATCGAGATCTGGTTAAGGAAACAAGAACTTAACAGAAGGCAGCTCATTTATACCTTTAATATCCATGGTTATTCGCATCTGCACTTTTGGCCCGGCACCAGCACTGTTGATAGCATAAACCTGGAACAAAGAAAGGCGTTACCAAGCTTCCTTTCTATATATGCATAAGTGAACATGCTTACAAACAATTTTTAAAATGATCTCTCCTTAAGAACATTTGTATGCTGCCTATTAATTGTATTTTCTCAAGCCCATTTAATACCACATATATGAATTCAGGAATTTCTTACAATTGATATTCTGATACTAAATCCTGAGACTAAACGCTCAGTGACCCAAAGGTCCCTATCTCAAAGACCAGGAAGGGTCTGTTGCCGTTTGAGCCCACAGGAAGAATGGAGGAAAAAACCACAACCATGCTTAGACCAACTCTCCCTCTACCCTAACATCTGTTACTTCTCTCTGCAACTAGCGCATTTTGCCATCCTTTAAATCCATATTCAAGATCTTCTTCTTGCTCCTTAGATGAAACCTAATTCCTCCTGCCTCCCTATTTTCCTGTATTAAATCATCCTCCTGAAAGTTGGCCTTTATGCCCTTCTTCACCCCTGCCCCAAAGTATCTGATGCAGAACCTGCATAATGCAGCATACACACATAAAACATTTCTGTTTGTGTACACAGGGGGTGATTTACACAAATGTGAATTCTTTCAATTAGCTTTGTGCTCAGGAAGCTGGAGACACTGAGTCCTCGCCTTCATCTCATCTTGCTGAACAAAACAAAGATGGCATTAGTAGTCTAACTTCCTTCGATTTAGTAAACACAATTTGCCAATGTAGTGTGTTCTTTTTAATTAACTCATTTTATATATTAATGGACCATTCATTTCACATGTCAACATTAGGAACTATTTTTGTTAAATTAAACTTATAATAATGTACGCTATATGACAGCTACGATAAATATACCACTCCTATTAAATGTGGTTAAAAAGCACTAAAAACAAAACAGTGGTGTCATATGTAATTTTCTAAAGGAACTATTCCAATTGATTTTCAAAAATGATACAATTTTAAATTTAACTGTGGTGATAAGTGAAAAAATGCACAGTACTTCATAAATAGCAGGATGCATAAAAGTTACTTAATCTTTTAAAATACAAATATTCTTGATAAGCTTCAGTGTCCTGAGCTGTTTATATAGCAAGTTTCAAGCAACCTTCAAAATGTTGAGTCACACATTTGAAGAGGTTTTCCAGATGGACACAGAAGCCAGGACTTGAACTCGGGTTCAAATTACCACTCACCTTATAATAGGTATTTTATAAAACTTGTCTACTTAACTGGAATTTCAGCAAGAACCTCATTCAGGTAAGATACAAAGTTGAAGCAGAGAACATATTTATGTGTTGTTAACATTCTTACAATTAAATTGACAATTACAAAGAATTTCTCTGAGTTGGAAAGCTATTACAGGGATTACTATATTGGATGCTGAAAGATTATTCTTTAATTTCACCAAAATAATTTTACTTGGAATCCCTAAGATGTGACACAAAATAAGTATAGACCAAAATAATTTGAGTATAGGTTCATGCATGTTAACTTGCATACGTTTTTGTGCCTGTCTCATATTCTTTGTAAAATTAATGTTAACCTACCAAGAGGAAAAACAAGTATTTAGAAGAATCAATGTCCTCTTTCTGCCATCTCCTCCAAAATTTGCTTTTGCATGTTCATTTATAATTTTCTTTCAAGTATCTGTCTGTGTGCATGGCCCTACTCTATTAGGTTTAACATGCATTTTCCTTCTTTATTTCTGGGTGCCCGCTGTTCTTGTGCAAGGATTGTAGTTCACTGTACTTGGTATATTTTGGCAGGAAAACAGGCTGTGATGTAGTAGACAAACAAAGTGCAGTATATTAGAGAAGTGACTCTATAAACTGTCTTAGACGGTCAGTAAACAGTTAAGTGCTGTGGCTGCTTACGCTGATGTTGTAGGTATGTCCACCCTTCAGTCCTTCTAACATTGCAATGACAGATGTGTCTGTCTTCTGGACAATGCTGAGGTTATGAATCTCGACAGCAGTAGGGTCATCTTCTCGGTAAACCAAGGCTTGATATACTTGGATATTCCCATTGGGTTGAGAAGGTGGAAGGAAGGTTAACTGAAACTTTGTCACTTCGTCTGGTATCTTCTGAAATGTCATATTGTTAGGTGGGTCCTTGGGCACTAAAAAAATGTTGAAAATTATAATTTTAAATGTATTATGTTATACTTGTTTAACATAAATATTATACATCAATATTAACTTTATTTCCTCCAAACATCTGTTATAAAAGACCAATTACACATACTATATAAATCATGTATTATGGATTCTAGAAAAGCAGTCAAGGAATTATTTTATTTTCTAGAAATTCTGCTGCTACTTCAGTTTGTTTGTTTACTTGGTGCGTGTGCTCTGTGCTTGGGACCGGGTATTAAATCCAGCACCTCCCCTTGCATCTCTGTCCAGCTTCCACAGACTTCTACAGAGTGTGCATCCTTGACTTTTTAATCATTTTATTTAAAAAAAAAAACCACACAGACTCACAGGAAGTTGTCACAAGAGGAACAGAAGAGGCCCACATAACCTTTGTGGAACTCCCAGAAGCTCCCAGAACAGGCATCAATACAATGCTGTTGGTAGGACAAGAGCCCTTATTCTGACTTCATCACTTTTCTCATGGTTTTGTGTGTCATGGCTTCATGTGTGACTTACTTTTATGGAATCATAAGCCATATGTATGTTTTTGTAATCACCAATGTGGAAAAGATGAAACTAGCCCATCACTTAAAGAAGCAATCAATCTTCGTCTCTGTTGTCTTATTATTTTCATCGTAACAATAGTGCAATTGTTTAGAGGTTCACTACGATTTATATGTATCAATATTTCATCATTTCCAAAACATTATTTCTCTATTTTTATTTGATGGGAGAACCACGCGGGTGCCATGGCAAGCACATGGAAGACACAGAACAGCTCGTAGGATTTTGTCCTGTCCTTCCAATATGTGGGTCCCTGGGATGGAGTTCTGGTCATTAGTCTTGGTAACACTAAGACATCTTCCCAACCTCAGCCTCCAACCATAGTAGAAAGGGACAGCATCCCTGTCACATGAACTCTGGTGCCTCATATTTGACTATGTCCCCTGAAAGGGGAGACCTGGTGGCACTCAGAGGAAGGACAGCAGGTCACCGAGAAGAGACTTAATACCCTATGAGCATATACAGGGGGAGGAAATCCCCCTCAGGAACAGTCATAGGGGAGGGGAATAAGGGGAAAATGGGAGGGAGGGGACAATGGGAGGATACAAGGGATGGGATAACCATTGAGATGTAACAAGAATAAATTAATAAAAAAATTTTTAAAAAGAAGAATATTTTAGAGGAGAGGGCAGCCAAATAGGTGAGGTTAATGATGCCACATATGATCAAAGTCAACTGCCACAATGAAACCCATTGCTTTGTTTTATACTCTGTGCCAATATAATGCTCCCTTTTAAAAACAGAACAAACCACCCCTAAAAAACAGCTTAGGATGTCACTGGTTGTAACAAATTATTAAATAAAAACATGAGAAAACATCATTTTAAGATTGTAGAGATACTGTTCCTTACATCATACAGTCCAAATGAATTTGTACATCTAATATGATCTGAATGATACAGAAACAGTTTTTTTTCTCAAAATTTCCAGGGAGAAAGTCTTGAGGTGTGGGCTCACAGTGCAGACCCTCAAGCTCTGTGAGCCTCAACCTTCTTTGTATATACAATCTTGCAGCTCCCCTCAAATGGTGAGTAAAAAGGCAAGCAAAAAAATCGCATCATGTTGTAAAACATCCCATGTTAAATAAAAAGTTTTATATGCAAAATAAAGCTTAGTTTGGTTTAAATATTTTCCCACTTGCTTTTTTACACATGTACAATATTTAAGAAATATATCCTTTTTTAAAAATAGAAAATGTTTCTGTAAATTGAGGATCAGGCTTAAAGCTGAATAAGGGAAAGAATTCTCTCAATATTGGCAACAATTTCCTATCCCCAAATCACACATTGCTTTAAATAATAAGTGCTATTCTCAGAGACTTGGACTTTGCTTTTGTTGTATATTTTTTTCATGTTGCTGTTAATTACCACCTAGGGCATGGGTTCTCAACCTCCCTAATGTCTGACCCTTTAATATGGGTTCTCATGTGGTGACCCCAGTCATGAAATTATTCCATTACTACTTCACGACTGTAATTTTGCTACTATTATGAATCATAATGTAAATATTGAATATACAAGATAACTGATATATGACTCTGGTAGGAGTCAGGACCCACAGGTTGAGAAACACTGCCCTGTGGCAAGATAGGCAAATACGATTTGATGAGCCACGTTTTGTGGTATACATGTGAGTTTATTCACCAACTCTTCCTTCATAGAAAAGTGCCAGGAAGAAATGTCAAAAGCAAAAATGAAATACAGGTGACCTGTTTGATAGTTGGCAGTAAAATAGAAATGAATGGAATCTCAGAATATGAGAAGGAAAAGTACCTTGCAAATTAGAGTCAACAGTTTGCATTAAACACTGGAAAACATAGTACAAGAATGAGACTTGCTAAGTGAAGACATATCCCTTGGGCTATTGTCCAGATATAAGTAAGTACATACCATTTGACTCTTTCTGCTTCTGGGTTAACTTACTCATTATGATCATTTCTAGTTCAATCCATTTGTCCACAAATTTCGGGAATTCATTGTGGAAAGCGGGACAGAAGGGAGGACATCCTATTGGGACTCTAGGTGAGAGAAGCATGGGAGAACGGGGAAATAGAAGGATCCAGAGGGTCCTAGAAACCTACAAGAAGAATATTATGATGGGCAGATCTGGGCCCAGGGGTCCCGCTCAAACTATGGAACCAGCCAAGGACAATATATACAGTAAACTTCAAACGCCTACCCAGATCTAGCCAATGGACAGGACATTCTCCACAGTTGAGTGGAGGGTGGGGTCTGACTTTCACATGAACTCTGGTGCCCCATATTTGACCATGTCCCCTGGATGGGAAGGCCTGGTGGCACTCAGAGGAAGGATAGTAGGTTACCAATAAGAGACGTGATACACTATGAGTATATACAGGGGAAGGAGGTCCCCCTCAGTCATAGTCCTAGGGGAGAGGAGTAAGGGGAAGATGGGAGGGAGGGAGGAATGGGAGGATACAATGGATGGGATAACAATTGAGATGTGATATGAATAAATTAGCAAAATATATTTTAAAAAGAACATGACTTGCTGAAGACTATAGTTACTTCCTCTATGTACCTTAGAGACAGCAACAAACAGACCATAGCAACACACCCCTTCACCTTATTGTTCCCGTGATGTATCTGGTGGCGAAGAGCATCATCCTGAAGAAGGCAAGCAAGCGTGCCCCGGCAACCTCCCTAGTTACACTCACTTCATACTCTATTTACAGTGTTTTTATCCCTTCAGACACTGTTCACAGGACTGACGGAAATCTGTATGGACTCTGACATTTATCAAATAATTGCATAATATAGCATGCCGCTTGACTAAGAAAACAAGTATAATATATGCGACCTGACCTGGCTTTTAATACCAGATTACTGAAAATTATTAGTCAATTTTCATTTTAAAAAATCAGGACAGAAATCATCTAAATAAAATTTTAGATGAAACAGTGATAGCTGAAAACATTTAGAAAAATTACATCTTGTGCACAGTAATTCAATTTCTAAAACAGGAGATTTGATAAATACCAAAAAGAAAGTACAGTGGGACACATTTAATTCGGTCCTCTATTTATGAGGATTGAATATTCTACACGAGCTTCCTTGCCTCAAAAGTGTAAGCAGGCTTTGCTTTTGTCAATTGCACTGTCATTATTATTGATGATTTTTTAATGTCCTATACATGTCTCAAGAAGAGTGTGAGGGACTGTAAAAAAAAAAAGACCAGCAGCTAAGTCTCAGTGAGTTGATAGGAATGGTGAAAAGTGTTTCTTACCTGATTCTAACGTAGTGATTATAACTGGCACACTTGACTTCCCCTCTGCATATGCCCCGCTAACATTGCCAATAAATGCAGTGATCACCACAGAATACCTGGTGAATACTTTTAAGTCATTAATTTGTATTGTTTTATTTTCTTCATTTGACTTCACGAAGGACGTATTAAAGTCATCATTATCTACCTGTGGGAAAAAGTTGTTAGAGTCAAGGACAATAATAATCCAAAGCACACTAATCTGTCCAATATTTATTCATTTGCCTTGAAATCAGGTTGCTCTGGGAACTCCTAAGCACTGTAACAGCTCATTCATTTGTAATTATTTTTTGCATTTGTAATTATTTTAATGGTTGAAAGTCAGAGAATATAATCAATTCACCATGATCAACCAACCTATCAACCGAATAAGCAGAAGTCACTTAGTCACTTTTGGAATCAATAAAACTATTTTCCACTTCAATAGTTTATAGAATAAAACACATTTGTTTTGGTGCCCAATCACCCAGCATTCAAATTCCAAACTGGTCAATTAATTCCAATTGGCAAATCACTTTATACTCATGTGATAACATTAAGTAATACTACCTTCTTGAGAATTCATAAAGAATAGATCTGAAGTATGGGGATTCTAATTTTTAAAAATTACTCTGAAAAAATATACTTTATAACATAATTCAGAAGGCATAGATATTTAAATTATATTTATGTTCTTTCTAACTGAATCATAATTATAATTATGAGAGTTTCCTTTTGAAACACAAATTAATACATTCTGCCATTTAAATTTCTTCTTTTCTACTTTTTATTTACTATTTTTATATCGCGGTTACAACCACAGTGGTTCTTCCTTGCTTTTCTTCCCTGGAAACACTTGCACATACCCCTCCCTACTCTCCTAATTCATTCTGCTTTGGCCTCTTTCTTCACTAATTGCTATTGCATGCATATTCATTTTAAAAATTTGGTCATAATTAAGGATCAAAAAGACTTCTAACCTACCACTTTTTGGCATAAAAATGGTTATGGACATGACTAATTATGAATATCATAATTAAAACACAAGCACGAATGAATATCTTTAGGTACATTAAATTTGGCTACATGTGTTTTTCAAATGTAATTTGTTTTCAATGGAAGCTTTTGCCCATCACTCTAGACATTAAATATGCCTAGAGTTTTTAGTATGAAGTAGAAGGCATTTGGGTAGATGGCTTAGCATGTAAGCACTTGTTAAATAGGCAGGGGGACCTTAGTTTATATCCTTAGGGTCTATATAAAAGTCAGGTGTGGCAGGACATGACTGTTATCCTAGCACTGGAGTAGGACAGCAAAAGAAGACAGATCTCTACAGTCCATTTGCCAACTGGCTCAGCCACACTGTAAATTACAAGTTAAGTGAGAGATCCTGTCTCAAAACATAATGTGGAAAGTGACTGAAGAACACATCAGTGTTGACCCGTGACATCCACAAGTGTGTAAACATGTACACACACACACACACACACACACACACACACACACACACACACACA
>OU015756.1:70241370-70257750 GCA_907169655.1 Acomys percivali
CACACACACACACACACACACACACACACACACACACACACACACACTGGTAGGGCTTTTCCAGATACAATCATGAGAAAAAGTCATAATCTTTCAAGGCATATTAATCACAGGTAGCTGTACTAAGCATATTGGTTTTATGTATGTTTAGCACTATGAAGATAATTTTTAACTTTCCAACCATTTGAAAAACTGAGGAATGAATTTGGAGTTACTGGATTGTTTCTTTAAATTTTGGGTTGTAACAGCTTTTCATTTAAAGAAGATGCTACTGAAGGAAACACACTACAGGCTAATAGATAACCAGAATTGCAGTCAAAAAGTTCATTCATTACACAAAGTAGTGGAGAGAGATAATCTAGTTCTCTAAAATGGTAGAAAAATCTTTCGGCATACAAATTCTATTCATCAAGCACAATGCCCTGGTACAAAAAAAAATATGAATATTTAACTAGTTGTCAACACTTAAATTCACATAAGATATAAATTTTGAATTTTTCCTTTTGTTTAGGCTCTTACACTCTGGATAATAATTATCTAGAGATAATTGTCAATTGTCAATAGTCAATTGTTGAGAGAATATTTTGTGTCTGTATGGAAACTTCACCTGTCAATAATAGATAGGATGGCCTATAGCTGAAACAGGAAGTAGGAGGTGGGACATCCCGCAGGCAGAAAGGATTTTGGGAGAGGGCTAGGTGCAGGAAGATTTGGCAGCAAGATGAGGATGGATGTGTGGGTAGAATGGATACCTGCTGCCTGAGCGGAGATAACAGTGGCAAAATGTAGATTAGTAAAATGGGTTATTATAAGTTATAAGCTAGTCAGAGAAGAGCCTAGCTATATAGCCTCGTATTTGTAAAAAACAAAAACAACAACAACAAAAAGGCATTGAGTCCAGAGGAAAAAATGTCAACAGTCAATCTCCATAAGGGGGTATAAGGAACCCAGTAATCACTCTCTTGGTTTCACTTTGTCTTCTGCTCTGTGTTGCTTGCCTGATTACTACAGAGTGAATTTGCTAACATGAGGTAAGTGTACAGAGTTCAGGGAACCCCCTCAAGCTTCCATAGCTACTTGGCAACTGAGACAGAATTTCAGCTTAGATCTTCCATGATTTCAAAACTGTCTATCATGCAATAAGATGCATGCACTCTGATCGTGTAAAATGCTCTCTTCGTATATTAAACTACCCAAAGCTTTCCATTTGTACAGTAGACATATGACACATGGGTGCTCTACTCTATTTATAAGAATATATTTTAAAATCCTAAAAAAAAAAAAAAAAATTGGAACTGTGGCTCCTCAAACAGTCTCTACAAAAGTCTACTACCTCTTCTTCAGTAGACCCGCTCCACTTGGGTTGTTAGTGACCACATCTACTTACCCACGAATGAATCCTCAAGTCATGTGAGTCCTCAACCTAGGCTTGCTCCCTCACTGTTTCATTACCCATTACTGTGATGAAAGGACTCCAGTCTCTAACTATAACATTATATAACATGCTTAGAAACCGGACTCCCGGTTTTTCTTCCCCTACTCTTCCCCTATTTATGTTTTCCCCTGACCCATTGCTGCCCTCTCTCTTTTACTATATCGCTGCTCAGTCAGCAATACTCTCCACGGATATGGTTTACCCTGGGAAGCGTCCTCCCGACGAAACTTCTAATTACTTCGTTGCCTTCCACACAGCGTCATGCCCAACCATGTAATTGTTTATATTGCCATCTGGTCTACTAGAAGGTGAGCTGTGGGAAGTCTCACCTGGTTTTGTCCAGGTGTGTAGAAGTTATTCAAATATGATGTAAGTCAGAGATTGAATGTAATGTTTTAAAAACTCATAAAGGACATTAAGGAATTTCTAGTGGAATTAACTGAGTTAGTGCCTGTGCCTATGTATCTTGCTGTGCCATTTTCCTTCTTCCCAGTTGTTCACTTTCAAGGTCAGCCGAAGGCTGTAACAATGAGATTACAAAACCATCCTAAAACTTTCGATTTTTGTTTTCTTTAATCATAACCAAATTCCAAAGGATAAGTTCTTTATTTTGTGAGGAACCTCTCATAATTATCTTTCCATAATCTGCATTAAATGCACGTTCCAGGGGTGCTCGTGTTATTTATTTTTATCTGCTAATGTACTAAGCTTTTCACAAATACGCTCTAAAAAAAGAAGCAAACACTGAAGAATGTGTGAGAGAAGACGTTTTAAAAAAAATCTCCTTTGATTTTAATGATATCGGGGCTTTTGAGACAGAAGTATCTTCTTTAAAGAATTAATATGTTTACCTGTTCCATAGTTAGTCTCATTTGCCCCTAGAATAGAAGCTATTTTTGTAATAAGTACCAATGGTTTCTTTCCTGTGAGCTCTACACATGTTTGCAGTTCTGCTAAAGGAGCTGGATGTGGAAGGCTCGCTCCCAGGATTCTCAAACTCTTGTCTATATTGTCCTCCTCAGATCTATTCCTCCTTGCTGATCTCCAAAGTACCATTTCTTAGAACCATCCTTGATTCATCGCTCACTCACTGTCAAGCATTAGATGAGTTTTTGATAATCTCACAGATTTACCTTATTTCTTGTCTGGATCCTTTGCTATATTTCCTCTGCTTTTATCTTTTTTTTTTTTTTTGTCTAAGTATTCATGCCACTGACCTTGACTGCATCCCAAACATAGAATACAAACTATCTAAGCAAGCAACAAGCCTGTCAGTGTGATCTTTAAAAAAATAAATCTTACCATGCCACTGTTTCAGTTATTCAAGTGGCACTATGAACATAAAACACAATGTCTAAAACATGAGTCTAGCTTCACGTCTCGGAACCTCAAGCTTTCAATACCATGATATGAGATGGTTATATTATTTGCTTTAAAAAAAAGGTTACTATTCTTTGATATCTCTGTTCTCACTTCCCCCTTCTGTTATCTGAATTTTTTTTTTCAAAATTTACTCATTAGCAATCTGGAATATTGCTTCCTGAATGCCTCTTACTTCTCATTCTACACTAAAAGACCCTGTCACTATGTTTTAAATCACATTTATTAACTTTCCAATATATATCTTCTTTGTCCTGAAAATAAATGCAACAGCATTGAATTAAACCTGTTGTTGGGAAGTTAGCAACTGCCTAAGCTAAATAATCTAAGTATAAGAATCATGGTACAAAATTAGAGACTCAGACTAAATAATACACATCATGAGCTATGATTTATACTGCCTTTCAGAGTAGGTAAGACATGCCTTACCGATTTGACATCAATCAGGTAGAATGTTGGTCCAGTTATGACAGCAGGTTCACTCCAGCTGATACTGATACCAAAGGGGGATGTTGCAACCACATGCACATTTTCAGGGGGACCATCGGGAGCTGAAACAATAGGAAATTGATTACTCTGCCACATTAGTTAGTACTTAATGCAGTATCAAAGGAGGGACCATGAAAAATGGATGGTCACAACGAATTAGTTTTACATTCATTTACAGATCACAAACAGGCTAAAGGGCAATCATAAGTCTAGATTTTTAAAGACTAGTTATTATACATGATTGACTTCTGTATGAAAATGATTAATGAAAATCATAACACATGATATTTAAATTGGACATAACATTTTAAAAGGATGGCATTACCATAATTATATTCATTTGCATAAATAAATATTTTATTTAGAAGTAAACATCTTGGCGCATCTGTTTAAAAACTGAGAAACAGGTGATTATGGAAAGAGGCAAAAATCATATTATCGATGGTAAGTTGTATAAAACATTGGCATTGTTTAAAATATCACCCTGTGAATGCAAACTGTTTCGGTTTTATGTTTTCACTGAGGGGTAGAGCAAGATGGAGTTATGCAATCATTCTGGTCTGTATTAGACACATATACCTCGGTTATATCCATGATCCACCATGCTTTAGGAAACTTACTGAAATCAATCCTGTGCGCTTTCAGTTTGTGAAACAACCAGAGCTAGAAGGGTGAAGAGAAAACTGAGAAGGCTCCGACATGGGGTAAACGTAGCAATGCTGCTGGGCCCAGGGACTCCAGCCAATTGTTCTGATGTGAACTTTTAAATCCAAGATAGAAATGATTACTGACCGTGTGCTAACATGTGCATTCTGAGAAAGCATGAAATGGGCCTGAGACATCACTTTCCTTAAGTAATTTCTAACCTGTGGAGAGGGACAAGCTGTACAGTCTTGTTAGAATAATGAAGCTTTTGACCTCGGTTTTGCTGCCATACTTATATTTAATAGTATTTTTTTTTTTAGTTTAAAAGCAAAATATGTAAAAGTAGCTGCCACAGTGCTTGGTACTGACGTGTCGATTAGTGATATATTGTGATGTGCAAGGACTAACTAGAAATACAAATAATCTAGCCCGAGGAAGAAAAGTCAATGTGTTAATGTTAACGGAGCTGAGAGTTGAAGGAAAGGTAGGATGAATGGTAGGCCTTGGATGATGAGGTGGGTTTCAAACTCAGAAGAGCAAGGCTTGTGGGACTTCTATGCTCAGGAGTCATTGCAAAGCAGTAAAAACACAAATCTATAGAAACAGAATTGTATTTCCGTATAACTACCTTGCTTAACTTTCTTCTATTTATTATTCCACACATCCTTTTCCATTCTTAAATGTGTTAGTTGGAGCCTCTATTTCTGTGGTGAAATACATGGTGAGGGTAAGATGGGAGAGGAAATGGTTTATTTGGCTTACACCCCCATACTGATGTTCATCTCAGAACAAAGTCAGGACAGGAACTCAAACATGGCATGAACCTGGGCAGGAGCTGATGCAGAGGCTGTGGAGGGGTCCTGCCTATTGGTTTGTACCTCATGGCTTGCTCAGTCTGCTTTCTCAGAGAAAGAACCCAGGACCACCAGCCCAGGGATGGCACCAACCACAATGGGCTGGGACTTTCCCCATCATTAATTAGGGAAATGCCCTGCAGCTGAAACTTATGGAGGCATTTCCTTTAAATTGTGATTCCTTCCTCTCAGGTCAAGCTGAGTTAAAACTGGCCAACATACTTAAATATGATTTAATACTCTTTTCCATTCCTGTACATCACAACACCAAGATGCTGTTGCTTAGGATCTCTTCGCAAAGGCTACAGATATAGTATACTGGAAATGAGCCCTTGAAGTTCACTGGGCTGCCAGAGAGACAACACTACAGAAAAGTTCCAGAATCTCTAAAATTCTTGAAACAGAGAAGCCACAGGGAGTCCTGTGTTCGTAGAATTAAATAGCAGGAATAATTCCCAAAGAGTAAATTTGGAACCTAGTTATAGAGTGCTTGATCTCTACACTAAGAATTTGGAGTTATTTTATTTTATTATTTTATTTTATTTTATTTTTTTACATAAGAGGATGGCACAAGTGAGAAAAGGAGTATTTGTTCAGCATTTAGGAAGAAAACTCAGGTATCTGAGGCAGGACCAATTGCTTTAATATGAACTAAGTCAAGTCACTATTAACAGACAATAAAATAGGCTGAGGCCATGATGTTGAAACTTCAAAACCTCTGGGAAAAAAATGGCTTAAAAGTTCAGGAAATTCCTTACACACGGATATGCCATTAATAAGGCTGGTACATGCAGTATAAACGAATAAAATGCTCTAAAGAGACTCAAGTTTACTTCAACAACCAGATAGGTGTTTATGCATCTCTCTGTTTTTCATGTGCTCCTGTAAAAGTTCGGTTTTGGAACATCACACAGTGACGGTACGAAGGAGCAAGGCCTTTAAACAGTGATGATGTCATAAAAGCTCCTCACATAGAGAGAAGTTTTAAGGATCATAAAGAAGAAGCTTCACAGAGCATGCAGTTCATTTGCTCTTCAGCCTTCCATTCCATGAGCATCCAACATTTCTTCTCCCTGGGGAATGCAAGCCTTACCACATGACCAAATGTCCTGTTGCTTCTATCTTTCACTTGCCATCCTACAGAACTATTGAATAAATAATTACATATTCTTTATTAGTCATCTAGGCTCAGGCATAGCCGATTAGGCATAGTGTGGGATTTGGGTGGCAGATTTAGTCCATGAAACATTTTGATATACTCTAATAATAATAGCACTTGAATGCAAAATAAATCCCGCTTATACATTGAGTGAACATTAAAGAGGAAATGAGGCCTTTAAGATTCAGAGTCTTCAAGGCTACTGCTGGAGTCTTTTTAGAATCTCCTGATCAAAAATCAATCAATCAATCAATAAATAAATACATCCAAATGTCATAGATTAATAGCATGAAGTAGAAGAGGCCACTGTAGATATTACTTCATATTCAGATGTGTGTTAAGTCCTTACATGCTAGAGATTAGAAGGGCAAGCTTGCTGAGTACTTTAGGAGTTCTCTCCTACAGGGACCTTAATCCCATGCATGAAGGAAGGAACCTGCATGTCCTTATTAACCTTTAAATCAATTAGATCAAAAAAGAAAAATCTCTAGAACTTAGCTGATTCTTCTCTATGAAATGTCCAAGCTCAGAACCACTGGGATGCACTTTAAAACAGATGCCCATGGGGACTGTGGCTTTGCTTTGGAAATCTATCTGGCTCTTTCTCAGAAAACTGGGAATAGGGCTTCCTCAAGACCCAGCTATTCCACTCCTTGGAATATACCCAGAAAATGCTCCACTACACAACAAGGACATATGCTCAATCATATTCATAGCAGCCTTATTCATAATAGCCAGAACCTGGAAACAGCCTAACTGTCCCTCGGTTGAAGAATGGATAAAGAAACTGTGGTACATTTACACTATGGAATACTACTCAGCTATTAAAAACAAAGAAATCTCAAAATTTGTGGACAAATGGATGGAACTAGAAAGGATCATAATGAGTGAGTTAACCCAGAAGCAGAAAGACTCACATGGTATATACTCACTTATAATTGGACACTAGCCCAAAAGGCATTTCAGACAAAAGTCTTCACTTACCGGGAGATTGGGATAGTTGTGAGGACATGCTACTGAGACTCTAGGTAAAAAAAAATATAGGAGATGGGGAAATAGAAGGCCCCAGAGGGTCCTAGAAGAACATCTTGATGGGTGGATCAGGGCCCAGGGGTGTCTGCTCAAAATATGGCACTAACCAAGGACAATACAAGTAGTAAACATCGAACTCCTACTCTGATCTACACAATGGACAGGACATTCTCCACAGTTATATGGAGAGTGGGGACTAACTCTGACATGAACTCTGGTGCCCCATATTTGACCACCTCCCCTTGGTGGGGAGGCCTGATAGCACTCAAAGAAAGAATAAGCAGGCTACCAAGATGAGACTTGATAGGGTATGACCATATAGTGGGGGAGGCGGTCCCCCTAGGTCTTAGACCTAGGGGAGGGGAACAGGCTGAAAGCAGGAGGGAGGGAGGAATGGGAGGATACAAGTGATGGGATAACAATTTAGTTATAATATGAATAAATTAATAAAAATAAAAATTAAATAAAAGACAGATGCCCATCAGACAAGTTCTTCTTCTTGTTGTTGCCCTGACATCATGAGGAATTATTGAGCTTTTTTCCTGACTTAAAGATGGTGGTTTGAGTTTTGCTTCTATAGATTGGCTTTGGAAACGTTTTAAAGAGAATACATCTACATCCTCTTGGTCCTCAGTATGCATCTTTAAATCTCAGCTAAGGGTAGACCAACCAAGAACCTTTTCCCAGGATGACTTGCACTCACCAGTACATCTGTATACCTACGTAGTCAGAAAGAAGCAAAAATGCATTGCTTTGACCTTTTATTTCTTACTATAAAATGTCAACCCTGCAATCATTTCTTTAATGAAAGAAATCAAAGCTGTCACCAAGGAGTGCCAGCTACCCCAAGCAGAGCAGAAAGAGACGTGGCATTCAGAAATCACTCATGACACATCCACTCACCCATGCACCTAAATATTTAATGTTCCATACGTGGATCAAACATTTTTTAAAGCAATCTATCCAGGCCACTGCTGATCTGTGCTAAAATGTCATTTCTTGAACTCTCCACAGTTCATTCATAGTTTCTTTCTTTTAAAGAAATAATCACTCTAAACTACATTAGCATTTTCAGTAAATTTAATGATAAAAATGCCTACTTTACACAAAAGTAACTTGTGCCAACTACTTCTGTGAAAGTTTTAATCAACTAGAACTATGAAAAATTAGAATTCCTAAATAAAAGTTACTAAATGCAAATAAATACATACAACAAATATATGGAAGTCGAAGCTGTATGTAACAATATTTATTCTACCTGAAGAAATAAAAATAATTATTTAGTTTATAGGAAATTTAAAAGAAATTTTGGAATATCAAAACATCATTCTATATAATTAAGCATTTAATTATTTTATCATCTTTCAAATTATATAAGCACTCAAATATCTTCTCAGGGATTTTAGGTAGTTTTCTTGAAAAATTTATCAAAATTCCAAAAATGTCCAAGAAAATATATCAGCATTTTTTTCTTCTCTGGCTACAGTGTGTGATGATCTATTACTGTAGTCACATAAAAAGAAAACACAAAATACCCTTCAGGAATGGTGAGCACTAACATAAATGCAGCTAAGAGCGTTAAAGCTATGAAGAGCTCAAACTACATCACTTTGAAAGCTCCATAAGTTATAAGCATCTTTGGGAGACATTGTTTGTCTCCCCGTAAACTGTCACACTCTGATTTAGGATTGTTTGTGAAATGAATCTAGTCACTAATGGGCCAAGATATCACTATACCCTTTCTCTTATAAATCACAGCAATTTACTCAGTAGGCATGATCTATCCTTATTCTCTCATTCCCCATAATCCAATCACTTCCTCTCATAAGCACTTTCCCCCTGGTCTTCACAATAATGCATTTTCTGTAACTAACAACCATCATTTCCTGATTATCATGCTTCTTTCCTTGCACAGGAATGCGGGTCCTATGTGGGCCAGGGTCATCTCTGCCATCCATCTGTGTCTCCATGCTAAGCGCCTTAGCTGAAAGGTGAGTCTGGATAGACCATCATTTTGCCTAGTCCATATAAAAGTTTGACTGCCCCCAATTCTGAGCCACCTTAAGAACCAGCATGTTTGATTGTTTGGCTGCGTTGGGCATGACAGTATCTGTAGTGTCCCACTCAAAGACTTATTCAGAGTGTTGCCATCAGTTAATGTTGAAAGCATTCTAGTAAGTCCTCAATAGCTGTTTCAGTATGTCACTCTATGGATGACTTTCCTACAAATGTAAGTGTTAAATAAAAATAAGGGGCGATATTAAATAAAACTAAAATGTGAAAGCAGTTCACAAGGTAGAAAATCTTGAACTCTATGCAAGGTGATTTAAATTTTCTATATGTCTATTTTTCATTCAAGTTCAGTTTAAACTTTATTTAAAAACACCTCCTAGGAAGGTTGTGCTAAGACCATCAGAATCCTAACAACCATCGTCACTAAGTGATGGGCTTTCTAATTCTCTGTTGCAAATGTATCAACATCTAGGATTGTGAGATGATGGTGACAAGACCTGAAAGAATTGGCTCTGTGCTTCAGGTATTGCCAGAGCAGTTGGTTTCAACCTGTGGGTCTTAACCCCCAGTGGGGCCAAGTGTTAGATATTGACATTACAACTCATATAGTAATAAAAGTACAGTTATGAGGTAGCAACAAAGAAATTTTAGGCTTGGGGGGTCACCAAAACAGGCGGCACTATATTAAAGAGTCGCAGCATTAGAAGGTTGAGAACCATTGCTCTAGACAGTAGATGAAACCTAGCTGGCTCTGTAGAGTCTTTGTACCTTAATGGATCTGAGACATCAAAAGCCCCCAAATAAACCAGGCAGTATATTTTTCTATGATTCTACACAGTAAGTACATTTCACTACAGGCTTCTGTCCAGTGGTCTCGTGACTATGATAACTCATTGTTTTTCCCTACGGCCCAGGAATTTCCTTGGCCAGGATGAGATAACACTGTTGGTATATAAAATATTCCCCACCCCCCACTTTACAGACTTTCATTTTGCTGTACAGCTACTCACAGCAACAAGGTAGCAGGTCCTGTGAACCTAAGAATTTGTCACATTACATCTACCATATAATAAGTATAGAAAGTGATTTAGTGGATGTTCACACTATTAGCCTATACCATTTAATTATCTCATTAAATTCTTAAAGGGATTATCTGTTATCATTTCAGGCCCATTTACAGAAGAATTGCAATGACAGAAGTGCAGAACACAAACAAATCCTATTTTAACACTAGCTTTGCCATATGAATGAAAATATTCCAATACTGTATTAGTGATTTAGAATAATACATCTTTTTCTAGAATTGTATCATATTTACAAAATTACTTTGCAAAGTAGTGACTTTAGATCAGGAGCATCTGTTTCAACAATAATAGTCATGAAAGAAGCAACTACCAGTGCCACACTTCACACTGCACGAATTGACCCCTGTGGAAGGGCACAGTGAATGAATATTCGCCCGGGACAGTTAGATATTGTGCATATTTCAGTGGCATTGCTTCCTAGTGTCAACATGCCTTTGCAAACATAGTAACAATGGTAGAGATGCTTCCCACTGAAGGGGAGATAAACCTGTTTTTGTTATGATCCCAAGTGTGGGATGGGGACTGTCTTGTGAGAGAACAGGTGATGTTAATCCATTAAGAGGCAAACCAACTCGTGTGGGAGCTTGATTGTTGCCATCTGAAAAGATCTATGAACAGACTCTGGGAAGAGATATATAAATGAGTCCAAAGCTAGAGGAGGGTGCCTTTAGAGACCTGGGATAGTTTTGGCTGTTCATTGCTCCACTTCAAGATGCTCCTAGAGAGAACCACTGAAAGGAAGGCTTCGGACTCCTGGCTCCTGCTGAGGTTCCAGGTTCTGGTTACTCCTGCTGATTATGCCAGAAGAATCATTCTTCGGAACTGATATCCTTATGGTTTTGTTATTACATTCCTTAGTCCTCTTTTCCTATTGTTTAGGTTAGTCGGGTTATAAGTGACATATACTCAGTTAATAAGTTCATAATAAAATATTTTTGTTAAAAAAAAATTGAGCCTACATTCCGCTCCCGTGAAGGCTATGGTGACAGTCATGCAGGAGTTTGGGAGCCAGTGAGGATGCATGCCTCTGAATAAAGTCACTGCACAGACTGGCCTACTATTATGTCACACTCTAGTATCTTAGCCGTGAGTAAACTATGAAGTAAGTGTGCTGCTACCATTGCTTCTTCCAGTCTCCAAAGTGTCTAGAGCATAATGGGTCATCATATTCCAATAAAGCGTACGAAAAATGTACTCAGTTCCATTCTGTCTTGGAAAGAGACATATAAATGATGCAAAATTGTTCAAGAAATACCATAAGCACAATAGAACACGGGGACTAAGACAAACACAGCCAGTTTGCTCTTGTGTTCACTGTTTGCAGAACTGATTTAGGTATTATACTCATACAGGTATTATCAAAGACAATTTTAAAATGCAGGATTGAAAAACCGCGAAGATATTTGAGGCTATGTGTGTTAAGGAAACCCCCATCTCATTCATGATTGGAGACATCTGGATTATATTTGGATAAATATATTCAGATCTTTTTAGATGGATTAGTTAGAGCTAATAATACCACACACTGGCAATTCTTATAATTTCATGTACATTTTATTATTTTTATTATCTATTATTTTGTTTTCAACACAGGGTTTCTCTGTGTAGCCTTGGCTATCCTGGACTCATTTTGTAGACCAGGTTGTCCTTGAACACACAGTGATCCACCTGCCCCTGCCTCCCTGAGTGCTGGGATTACAGGCATGCGCCATCACACCCAGATGTATCTTTTATTTTTAAAGTTGTGGAAAAAGGCATATACTTGCTCATATATATGTATGTATATATGAGATTTTAAAAATATTTTATTTATATTTTGAAAACATTGTTTAATAATCTGTAAAAAAATCCTTTTCTGACAGAATATATGAATTTTTTAGTTTTTGTTCAAAATTGAAAAAATATTTTACCTAATTTGTAGATTTAATTAAAAATGACAATAACTTGTATATACACTAACTTAAAATATTATCACTAAGCACCAAGAATGGTGTCCAGTGATTCCACTATCCTCCTCATTATTGAAAGACTGGCTAAACTGTAATCGGTTTCTTTAGCCAAGAAGTATTTGAGTGTTTTTTACTAGATTAATTTTATAAACTTGGTGATATTTCTTGTCGATTATTACTTTGGCAGGTGTTCTTTGTAACAATATTTAGCCTCATTTCACTCTTGATAATCTCTTTATTGTTACTGTGCTGACTTTCTCCCCCCATCCCCTTTATTTTCAGGAAAGTGTCTCTCTGTGTATTGCAGGCTGCTTTTGAAACCCGTTTGGAGACTGGACTGACCTCAACCTCATTGTCCCCCACCTCCACTCCACAACTACTAAAATTTCACGTGTGCACAGACATACTTAGTCTACTGGTGCCTTTACACCACCCATAGGGCTTTCCCAGTCCCAATAAGGTGTGAGGCTGAAGGCTGTATGCTGCAGATGAACAAAGTGCATGATTGCTCAGGTGTATAGTCTTTAGGACTGACTCAGTGCATTGCATGCACATACCTTAAGATTACTGTTGCTGTCATTGTTCTCAACAATGGGACCTATGACTAACTTCAGTTAGAAAAGTAATCATCAGTATCACCAAACTAGACATCCTGCAACCTACAACAGAGACCAGCCCATAAATATACTGATGCACAAATGTTATGCAAGTAGGCAACTATGCTTTGATTTTATTTAAAGCCTATTCCATAAGATGGGAGACATAACTGACAAGGCTAAAGTGGCAAAGGACTCGAGACCAGGTAAGCCAGGGGCCTAAAGAAAAATTCTGCTAAGGGATCATAGCAATAAAATGACTCTTAATAGCATAATGCTATATCCAGAGATGAGTACGTCCCTCAACTTTCATCAAAAAAGATTCTTACAGTAGACAGGAATTAACATAGACTCATGAGTGGATAATGTGAAGTGAGTGGGAGACTTTCAAGCACTCAGTCGTAAATGTGATGCCTTTATCAAGCCCTTACCCTCAAAGCTCAGAGATCTATAAGAAAGAGAAACCCAAATCACAGTAAGAGTCAGAGGTGATGGCTAACTCCAACAGAACTGTTCCATCAGACACAACAGGGTAATGCACATATGAACTCACAGAGTCTGTGACAGTATGCACAAGTCCTGCCTGTGCAAGTTCAAACCAGAAAAAGACAAAAAAAAAAAAAAAAAAAAAAAAAACAAAAATCAAAACCACAACAAAACACAACCAAGCAAGGAGGAGGGGAAGTGTATACAAAGTCACACCCCTAACCAAGAAGCTATTTGCAATTGATACCTGCTAGAAAAAGGAAAATTAGTAGTTTTCTCCAATGGAGTGTCACTGGCATACCAACTGTATTCCAGAGCATGACTTATTCCCTAAAGCACTTAGCCAACATAAAACAGAGTCTGTGTCCTTTGTGTACCATTAGTTTTCTTTTAATATTTTTGTTCTATTAATTTTTGTTTATTTGGATTTTTATTCTTTTGGTTTTCCCTCAAAGAGAACCAGACAGAGACAGAGAGAAGCAGAAATGGAGAGAGAGAAAGAGAGAGCATGTGAGAGAGAGAGAGAAAGAGAGAGAGAGAGAGAGAGAGAGAGAGAGAGAGAGAGAGGGAGGGAGAGAGAGAGGGAGAGAGAGAGAGAGAGGGAGAGAAGGAGAGAAAGAGAGAGGGAGACAGGGAGAGAGGAGAGAAAGAAACTGGGAGAGTAAAAGATGGACAGGGAGGGAGGGAAAATAGAATATGGTCAAATATATATTACAAAAAGTATTAAACGAAAATACTTTCAATAACAAAACATCACTTGAGACCTGAGGTAGATCAATCTTTTTGTTTTCTAATTTAGAATTGTTCATGGTCAACTATGAGTTTTTATTATATCTTAGAGAGTGAATAAAGAGTTGAATTTATCTTGACTTGAGAACTAATACTGATGAGGTAAATATAAAGACACAAACTCCCAATGAACTAATCCTATTTCACACATTTTTCTGAACCAAATGAAAGACTATTCTCTGTAGAGTGAAAGCAAATCCAGCTGAAAATGAGATTTGAAGTTGGTGATGAGAAAGGAGGGGATTGTTTTAATTCTGAGAGAACAAACTAGAGCTAAGTAGTCCATAAGTAGGACAGAAGCCTTTTCATTCTTACTCTCTGAGGAGTCGTCTCTAAAAACATTGATTTTTTAAAAAAATGTTATAACTTTTATATTTTTTTTCTTTTTTTTAATTAATTTATTCTTGTTACATCTCTATGGTTAGTCCATCCCTTGTATCCTCCCATTCTCCCCTCCCCCACATTTTCCCCTTATTCCCCTCCCCTATGACTGTTCCTGAGAGGGATTACCTCCCCCTGTATATGCTCATAGGGTATCAAGTCTCTTCTCGGTGACCTGCTGTCCTTCATCTGAGTGCCACTAGGTCTCCCCCTCCAGGGGACATAGTAAAATGTGAGGCACCAGAGTACATGAGAAAGTCATATCCCTCTCTCCACTCAAGTGTGGAGACTGTCCTGTCCATGGGCTAGATCAGGGTAGGGGTTAAAATTTTACCGCCTGTATTGTCCTTGGCTAGTGCCTTAGTTTGAGCGGGACCCCTTGGCCCAAATCTGCCTATCATAACGTTCTACTTGTAGGTTTATAGGACCCACTGGATCCTTCTACATTGCTATTCTCACATGGTTCTCTCATCTAGAGTCCCAATAGGATGTCCTCCCCTTTGTCCCAGTTTCCTAGTAAGGGAAGGCTTTCGTGGGACATGCCCATTGGGCTAGTATACAGATACAAGTGAGTATATACCATTTGAGGCTTTCTGCTTCTGGGTTAACTCATTCATTATGATCATTTCTAGCTCAATCCATTTATCCACAAATTTCGGGAATTCCTTGTTTTTAATAGCTGAGTAGTATTCCATAGTGTATATGTACCACAGTTTCTTTATCCATTCTTCTACTGAGGGACATTTGCAGATGATATGATAATGTACATAAGTGACCCTCAAAATTCCACCAGAGAACTCCTACAGCTGATAAACACTTTCAGCAATTTGGCTGGATACAAAATTAACTCAAAAACGTCTGTAGCCTTCCTATACACAAAAGACAAGCTTGCAGAGGAAGAAATTAGGAAAACCATACCCTTCACATTAGCCACAAGCAATATAAAATATTTAGGAGTTACTCTAACTAAGCAAGTGTTTGAAAAAATTTCAAAACTCTGAAGAAGATTGAAGATGACATGAGAATATGGAAGGATCTTTCTTGCTCATGGATAGGGAGAATTAACATAGTAAAAATGGCCATCCTACCAAAAGCAATCTACAGATTCAATGCAATCCCTATCAAAATACCTACACAATTTTTTAAAGACATTGAAAGTCCAATTCTGAACTTCATATGGAAAAACAAAAAACCCAGAATAGCAAAAACTATCTTGTACAATAAAAGGTGCTGGGGAAGAATCTCTATACTTGATCTCAAATTATACTATAAAGCAATAGTAATTAAAACAGCATGGTACTGGCACAGCAACAGGCTGGTTGATCAGTGGAATCGAATTGAAGACCCAGATATGAATCCACACACATACGGTCACTTGATTTTTGACAAAGAAGCCAAATCCATTCAATGGAAAAAGGATAGCATCTTCAACAAATGGTGCTGGTCTAACTGGATGTCTATGTGTAAAAGAATGCAACTGGACCCATATTTGTCACCTTGCACAAAACTCAAATCCAAGTGGATTAAAGACATCAACATAAAACCAGAGACACTAAGTCAGTTAGAAGAAAAAGTGGGGAAGAGCCTGGAACATATTGGCACAAGAGACAACTTCCTGAACAGAACACCAACAGCCCAGGCCTTAATGTCAACAATTAATAAATGGGACCTCATGAGGCTGAGAAGCTTCTGTAAGGCTGGAGACACTGTCAAGAGAACAAAGCGACAGCCTACAGACTGGGAAAAGATCGTCACCAACCCTACATCTGACAAAGGTCTAATATCCAAAATATATAAAGAACTCAAGAAATTAAACACCACCAAACCAAATAACCCAATTGAGAAATGGGGCTTGGAACTAAACAGAGAATTCTCAACAGAAGAATATCAAATGGCTGAGAAACACTTAAAGAAATGCTCAACCTCCTTAGTCATCAGGGAAATGCAAATCAAAACAACTCTGAGATTCCATCTTACACCCATCAGAATGGCTAAGATCAAAGACTCAAGGGACACCACATGCTGGAGAGGATGTGGGGAGAGAGGAACACTCCTTCATTGCTGGTGGGAATGCAAACTAGTACAGC
>OU015756.1:70264285-70305724 GCA_907169655.1 Acomys percivali
TGTTGTTGTTGTTGTTGTTGTTGTTGTTGTTGTTGTTGTTGTTGTTGTTTTTGCACTGGAGTACTATCATCTGCATTAAGAAACAATTCCTTTGCCCTTATCAACACTAGTAGATTCAGTCAACTTTCATCATGAATACTTTAAATTGGGTTGCCATAAAGAATTATATGCATAAACCACTACGTAGATGGCTCCATAAATATTTTCTTCTGTTCATGTTAAGAAACGCAAGGCAAAACATTGCAGCCAAAAAGAACAGGGGTTTTAGCAATAAAAATACTATCATGTGAATGGGAGGTAAAAGTTAGAAAAAGTAGTTGTTAAGTCACTTATTTTAGCATTAAAAAGTTGGTCTCATAGCTTAGGAAGCCAGTCCAATTAGTGCACTGAGTTGAGGTTAATCGTGGACAGATGTAAGAGGAAAAGAACATTATCTGTACTTTCATTTTCTGCAAGCAAATTAACAGTAGCTTATTCCAACATAAGAAAGGGTAGAGTGAAAGTTATACCCCACTCTCCACTCAACTGTACTCTGGTGCCTCATATTTGACCATGTCCCCTGGAGGGGGAGACCTAGTGGCACTCAGAAGAAGGATAGCAGGTTACCAAGAAGAGACTTGATACCCTATGAGCATATACAGGGGGAGGTAATCCCTCTCAGGAACAGTCATAGGGGAGGGGAATAAGGGGAAAATGGGAGGGAGGGAAGAATAGGAGGATACAAGGGATGGGATAACGATTGAGATGTAATATGAATAAATTAATAAAAAAGAAAAAGAAAAGAAAGGGTAGAGTATGGGGAGATTTGGTGTTTAAATTATTGTTATTTCAAGATTTTTGTTAGGCATTCCTGCCTAATGCTATCAGTCATATAAATATACTGACATGCAATTCTTGGGAGCATTTGGGAAAATAAATAGAGACTTGCGGATAGTCAATATGTAAGTTTAAGCCATGGGACAAAAGAAGACTCTTCAAGGTAAGAGCTCCTGGAAGCTATGTAATATTAAAGAAAAATACTAGTATGAATTTCTCAGTATTCCAACATTTAGAATTAATAAAACACGGCATGAAATACAAGCAAGGAAGACAAAAAAGGACTAATAGGAAGATCAGAAAAAAAAACCTAAAGTAGAAAACCTTCCAGAGACAAAAGTGAAAGTATTAAAGAAAAAAAAACTTGGATAAGCAATGTGTTGAAAGCTGATTTTGGGGGATTCTATGCCAAGTGTAGAATTACACTAAACAACATTTGTTAATCACTATGAAAAAATGACGCCAGCCACTCCAGGGAACTGTAACAAGAGATACATTCAAGAGACCAAACAAAGGCTCTAGATAGAAGCTTATTTTGTTATCCATAAAGTCCAAAATAGAGTCGACTTGCCACTAAAAATCGTGTGCGTGTGCATGTGTGTGTGTGTTTCTATCTATCCGCTAATAACAAAATTCTTTTAGGAAAATCTTACTTTAATCTGAAAGGAATCTCTGAACAAGAGACTTTATCAAGAAATGAAGATTAACGATATAAATTTTGTATTCAGAAGATGTTGTTGCATTTTAACACAAAATCTCTCTGACGGGTTTTATCTTTGAATATTTCATTCCCAGCTACTGGAACTTTCGGGGAAGGTCATGGAACCTTTAATGGAGGGAGTCTTTCTGGAGGAGGTACAACACTGAAGGGCTTGTCTTGAGGCTGTATAGCCTGCCTTACGTCCAGTTCTTCCTATGCTTCATGACTACAAATGCAGTGTGTCTAGTCATAGGGATGCTCCTGCCGCCATGCCTTCACCCCTGTTGTGGACTGTATCTGTGTTGCTTTGATCAGATATTTTGTTACTGTGTATAAAGTAGGTAAGGCAGAGAGGACTTATTATAATGAGCAGTGCTGCTGTGGGCAGCTATGTTTACTCTGAAGTGCTGGGACTGGGAGAGAGATGGCTTTTCAGAGAATAGCTCCATCAATCTGGCACTCAGCATTTGCGTGTAACTCATTTAAATTTCATGGAAATCTTCGCAGTTCTCTGAAGTCAGGATTCAGGACCAATAATAGAAATTTATTTACTTAATTATGGCTAAGTATTTTAAAATATGAAGCTTAGGTTCAAGGGCAATCTTTATGTAGACTCAATGATATAAAAAAAAAAAAAAAAAAACAGACAACAAAACAACACCATGTTAAGAACTTTTCCCTGGATCTAAAAGTGCTGAACTTTAAATATTATTGTGAGATACTGGGCTCCTTTGTTTCTTTGTTTTTCTTCTCCTCATCGTAAGGTAGGTATCAGACACTTAATATTTAATCTCTCCAGAAACCCAGATACACCAGGTTGATCACATTTACAATGTGCATGTTATGTACGTTTGTGTGGGTCTGAAGTCAATAAAATGATTTGAAAATTCTTCTTAAAAGCAATATATTTTAAATGAATGTGTAGGGCATCAATCAAGGGCAGCAGCATATGGCTATCAATATGACTTAATGGCTTTCCACAAGAGAGTGTTCCCATAATTCTTTGTCGTAACATAAAACTCTAAGAGGTTGACACAATTCTAGGAGAATTTTTTAAAGCCCTAACAATCATTGAAATGTAGTTTTCCATCTTTTCTTTTTAATTAGAAATAGGTGTGTTGTTGCTTAAGTTAGTTGGTATACCAACTTGTACACAGTGGAATAAGTAGAAATCATTAACATAGAGGTAATATGCAGAAAGCAGAATGAATAGATATGGCAGGACAATACTTACGACCAGGCAGAGTTTGTGCAGAAATCCAATCAGAAGCATTGCCGTACCCAGCATTGGTGCTGGCAGCCACTTGGAATCTATACCATCTAAATTTCTTTAATCCATGCACTGTTTCTTCTGTTAGGTTTGCTTCATAGAGGTATTGAAATTTTTGATGTTCAATACATTCTTCAGATTCCCACTCTCTGCATTTCTGGGCACGAAGTTGAGTGGTTATCTTGTAGTTTTGGAAGTATCCGAGGATGGTATCAGGCTTTGTCCATGTTAGTGTTGCACTAGTTGACTGGACATCGGAAAAAGCTATATTTGTGGGAACAGTGGGAACTAGACATTAAAGAGAAAAGTAACAAACATTATAATGCAACCCGTGGAGATCAGTCACGTGATGACATCACTCAGACTGTCGTCATAGTGAATGAGCAGGATTTCAGGTTGAGTCTTTGGGGTGCCATTATTTCAAAACAGAAAAGGACAAACATTTTTACTATCTTTCATTTCTAACATGATTGTACAACCGACTTTGAAGTGGTTTCTAGGAAAGCACTCTGGCCTTGCATAGCAAAATTTACTGATACAAAGATAGTCATATGCTCACATCATGCTAAGAACTTTCCTAAATATGGCCTCCAAGTTTATTTTTCAGTTCCCAAGAAAGATTATTTACTCACTTACTTAAGTAGAAAGTAACAAGGATATTCTCTATATTGCAAGTTTTGACTAAAAACCTGTTTTAAATAAACAAGCTTACTTAAGGAATTAATGTTATCAATTGAACTCCATTTATATTGTGTATAATGACACTTTCTGTAATATCACCCAATACACATGCATTAATGTACAAGCTACAGTAATAGTATATTGCCACAACCGTGTGCTCTTACTAGGAGCCCTACAGCCCTTTAGTTTGCTAACTGGGAATCACTTATCAGACACTGAGGCCCCTGTTAGGGAACCAGGATACAGTAAAGCTCATGTTTTTAAGGCAATTTATTGGGAAAGTAATAAAAGCATATTATACTTAGATATATGAAAGATCAATAGACTAAGTAGTATTGGAACTGTTCTCAACCATGCCTCCTCATGTATATCTGTAATACCTTTGCTAAAATGACATAAAAAGAATGATAACCATTTTTGGAATGGAACTCACTCATTCCCTAACTATGTCAAATTAGTAAAATGTTTGATGGACATATAAATATCACCTGCTAGAATGGGTAATATTGTAGGTACCAAGAATACAGTATACAAAGCAAGACATAGATCTTTGCTTATTGAAATTTATATTAATTTTTAAAGCTCACTATTCCCACAGAAGACCCTGATTTTCTTCCCAGCACCCACAGGGTTCCTTGCCACCTTCCTTGACTCCAGTTCCTGGAGATCTGGCGCCCTCTCCTGGTCTCCACACGCACAAGGGGCACATACATACATGCACACAAAACACTCATCCACATTAAAATACACTTAAAATATGCAGTGTTAATATAGTATATTGGAGGTGACCCCTGATGTAGGAAAAATAGTTGATGAAAGAAAGAAAGAACATGTCATAGATAATGTCATGCTAACTGAAAGACTAAGTTGCTGATGAAGGGAAAGGAGGAAGTTATATAAATATTATACAAAGAATATCCCTAACAGAGGAAACTATGATTAAGTCCCTATGACGAGATGATGCTTCATTTTGTTTTGTTTTGGTTTTTAATAACAAGGAGCAAGGAGTGACTAGCAGGAGGGAAGATCTGAGAGTTGCAGGCCAGATGGTATATATTATTGCAGAGTATTGCTATGGCTCTCACGTGAGCAGAGAACTGTCACACTCCAGCATGTTCGCATGCCCACTACTGCCGCGGAGTTAAGATAGACTAAAGAGAGAGAAGGTTGGGAAAACTAATGTGCGCGCTCGGCAACATCGATACAAAATGCCTAAGTGGCCTGGACTCCCATGGTGGCAGAAGGGGAAAGAAACTGTCAGATCCCGAATAAGTCTTGAAGGAGAGATGGCAGAAATAGGTCATGTGTGACTTGGAAGGTGTGAGAAAAGGAGGGAGAAATGAATGGTCTTAGGTCCTGGAACTGAGTAAATTGAAGGACAAGAGCAATTCAAAAGACGGGAGCCCTGTGGAATGAGTGAGATTTGAGAGAAACAAAAAGCTTTTATTTTCATTGTGGTGGCTCTCAAACGCCTCCCATATGCTCAACAGGAAATAGAAATGATAGATGGTTATATGTGTCTGGAGTTCTGTGGAATGGGATGTATTCTTTGTGTCTTAGTTATTTGAATTACTCATAACATTTGTGCCACTAAGAGCCAATATTTTTTTATTTTGTTCTTAAAGTTGTACTAAATCACTTACAGATAAATCGTTATCTATATACACAGAGTGTATACATTATTGGAAAAACATTATTACATTTATTTAAAGTTACAAAATCTGCTTCAACTCATTTTAAATACTTATACTTAATCTTATTGGATTACTTTATTGTAATCTTATTGATATTACTTTAAAAATAGTGTATATTCAATAAAATATTTGATATGTTATTCATAACACATTATATTTAATTTTTACAAATTATGAAAAAGCAATCAGAAAATATTCTGGGACAATATAATATGGGAAAAGCCATTTTAGAGTTATCTAATTAGTGAACAATTCCATGGCTTATTCAAATCTTTCAGTGACTAATATTAAACTAAGGTCACTTGAACATAGTATGTATTTTTAAAACCTAAATCAGAGAAGAAAATATGTCTTGAAGGCTCAGGAGAAATTTTCATAAAAGAGTCAGCACGTGGGACCAAATCCCTCAGGTTGTAATGATGGAGATCTGAAAATAGGTGATTTGAGTTAAGTCAAGTTTGATTTAATCTTAACAGCAACAAAAGAAGAACTGCATAATAGCTTGGAGATTTTCTGTGACAGACTCACAGATAGCTGGTATTGTGATGCAAGGCTACCAGAGTGTCACAGTGAGATGCTCAGAAGGAAATTTTAACACGTGTAGTCCTGTAATTATTCAAGAGGAAAAGAGAAATTCACCTAACATTTGATTTGTTAAGGAAAGAACTGGATGGTAGCAGCAGGAACGAGCTCTGATTTTTATCTCTGCACTGTTGGTTAAATCCACAAGACAGGGAAATGAATGCTAAAATCATCGACTTTTGGAATTCAAAGGAGGCTTAAAGACCAATGATATTGGTTAGCTTGTCTCTTCATATATAAAGGTGTCTGCAAGATTGCTTGTACACAACAAATACTGATCCAGGGATAGAAGGGAAATAACACAGCTCCTTTAATGAAGAGTCCAAATCCATATATTTGAAAATAAAAGGACATCCATGGGACCTGACCATGCATTCTTTTAAAGCAGAACAATTTATTTGGTTGCAATAGAAGAGGGAAGAACAGAATTAAAGTAAGTGATATATTTAACATTAAAACAACACTGAAACAAAGCACCTCTATTCCTTCCTCTAAAGAAAAAGGGCCCTGATGATAAATCACATGAGTTTTGGATCTGAGAGCAGCCCCTCGTCAGGAGCCAATCAAAAAACAAGTGACTGGAGACTTTAAGTAAATGAATTCTGCCACAACTATGTGGAATTAGGAGAAGATTCTGAGTTCCATTTTAAAATCTAGTTTATTAGCAATTCGAATTTAACTCCAGAAACTGAACAGGGAATCTGACACAAAATGAGTGGATTTCGAATTCTAGCATTTTAAATTAACAATCTACTTTGGTTTAAACTATCATGTTTGTGATAATTTGTTATATAGTAACCCATCGTCATTTTCTTCTATAAATTATCAGTCACTATTTATGCAGCACCTAAAACAAATAGCAGAACAAAGAGAAGCTCAAAATCTAAAGCAGGTATTAATTTTATAATTAACCCAGAAAGAACTCTATTAGTGTGTATAGCTTTTATCATCCCGAACTGATATCTACTTTCCTATAAATCTTCAACTTTGCATTGAAAAAATGTACTCTAGAGAAATGCAGTTTAGTTTCCTCACAGTTTCACTCTGATAGTCTGTATAAAAGATGTAGAAAGCAGACAAGGAAAAGCCCGTGAGGTCTCAGCCTTATAGGAAGATCTATAATCTACAAGCAACTGAAGCATGCTGAGTGTGCGAGAAATAGTCTTCTCCAGGGAAGGGTGCAAGTGGTTACCTAACACCAAATGGTCAGCCCTGAAAGCACACATGTGAGTAACACTCTATAGATTGAGGAAGTTATATTTAGGAACATAGATGTATGTAATTATGCATAAATGCATGCATGCAACAGCAGTCAATGAAAAAAGAGGTCTTGAGTTTTGACAAAGAGCAAGGAAGAATATATGAAAGTGTTTAGCCTAGGAGAGGGGACTAGGGTAATAGAGGGAGGGAGGGGAGAACAGGAAGATACAAGTGAGGGGGATAGCAATCATGATGTGATCTCAATAAATTATTTAAATAAAAAATAAAATAAGTGAAAGGGTTTTGAGGGAGGAAAAGGGGGTGAGAAGTCCTGGAATTATGTTATAATCTCAAAAGCTAAAAAAAAAAAAAACCTGGAAAATTTGCATCTATGCCCATATCAATAAAATATTAAATAATAATCATAAAATATGATAAGTTACCATACATATAAAATATCAATGTATATATTGCCTACTGTCTATCATGACCTAAGTTAGTCATTCAATAAATATTTTTCATCATACAATTAAATGAATACAAAGTGTACTCTGGGGTTTCATATAGAAGGCTTGAACAAGCTCTGCTTTTTAAAAAATTTTTAATATTTATTAATTTATTCTTGTTACATCTCTATGGTTATCCCATCCCTTGTATCCTCCCATTCTCCCCTCCCTCCCATTTTCCCCTTATTCCCCTCCCCTATGACTGTTCCTCAGAGGGATTACCTCCCCCTGTATATGCTCATAGGGTATCAAGTCTCTTCTGGGTGACCTGCTGTCCTTCCTCTGAGTGCCACTAGGTCTCCCGCTCCAGGGGACATAGCCAAATGTGAGGCACCAGAGTACTTGAGAAAGTCATATCCCACTCCCCACTCAACTGTGGAGACTGTTCTGACCATTGGCTAGATCTGGGTAAGGGTTTAAAGTTTACCGCCTGTATTGTCCTTGGCTGATGCCTTAGTTTGAGCAGGACCCCTGGGCCCAAGTCTGCCTATCATAATGTTCTACTTGTAGGTTTCTAGGACCCACTGGATCCTTCTACATTGCTATTCTCCCATGGTTCTCATTGAGCTAGAGATGATCATAATGAGTGAGTTAACCCAGAAGCAGAAAGACTCAAATGGTATATACTCACTTATATCTGCATACTAGCCCAATGGGCATGTCCCACGAAAGCCTTCCCTTACCAGGAAACTGGGACAGAGGGGAGGACAAGCTCTGCTTTTGAGAGAGAATCTAGGACCAGACAATGAGAGGTAGCATGCCAGATGAACACCTTCACGTCATAGTCAGACCCCAAGGGGAGCGTGGCCTATGGGAACCTTTGGGTGCACAAGTACAACGATGGGAAGAGAGAAAGTTGGACATAGGAGCAGAATCACATTGGGTAAAGCCTTCTAGAATGATTTTAAGTTTTTAGTTTTAGTGTAAGTTCAGTAAAGAGGTGACAGATTTTTATTGTATTTTAATGAAAGTTACAACCGTTCTTTGTCAAATTGATGGTCTGTTCTCCCTGCGAGCCAAGTACTATGGTCCAGACACTTTTCTTAAGGTGACTACCAAGCACTCCTCCCATGTTTTCTTTTGTTTGTTTTATGTTTTGGGGTTTGTTTTTGTTTTTTTTCTGTTTTGTTTTGTTATAGGTTATTCAACACAGCCTTTCTCAGTATGGCACTGTCTGTCCTAGAACTCACTCTGTAGACAGGCTGACCTTGAACTCAAAGAGATCCACTTGCCTCTGCCTCCCAAATACTAGAATGTACATACACACACCTCCCACTGCCATGTTTTCATCTTTTTCCCTAGGGTGTGGTAAGTCACTGGAGGTGGAGCCAACCAGTGGAGCCAAGGTCCAGGTAACTCTGACCTTCCAGGGCAAGGAACTAAATTCTGCCACAATTATGTGAACTTGTAAGAAGACTCTGAACTGCATATGAAAATATACACGAAAGATCATACACTAGCCAATGGACTAGAAAAGACAAAGGAAGTAGGCCTTTCTCATCAGGATGTTGTCTGTAGCTCTAGGAACAACCTTTTTCTTCAATGTTCAGATAGATATTAGGAAATGAGATTTCAACAACAAAATTAGATGCAGAATAAATATTTCAGTAAATTGTTGATTCATATAGTCCAGTATTACTGAGAAGACAATTTCAAATACTTTACTCTGACAAAGAAACAAAGCTCAGATATGAGGTTTTCTCACTATGGGCAGGGGAAAAAAAGGCCACATGCACCACACTGTTCTGTTGTGACCTGTAGAGCAGCCACAGAGATTCAGTGCTGCAGAGCATGGGACCTCAGCGTGTATTTATGTGACTAAGTTATATCTTACTGAAAAGCCCTTTGATTTTGGTGTAGCAGTAAATATAGCACACATTCATTCTATTAAATGTATCTAGAAAGAAGAACCAGAAATGACCGTACCCCAAAATATATGCTGTTATACATAGATAATTTATAACACGGCAACTTCACAAGTACTCATAAGTGACCAGCAGTATCTTCCCTTTTGATGAACTGTGGATTGAACTGGACCATTTCAAGGCAGCCGCACTATTGAGTTACAGATACAGAGGATTACACTCACTTTAGCATGGAGAATCAGATTTCCATTCCTTAAGAATGACTAAAAACCTCAAGCTCTTTCTATCCACAGATGGTACTGATTTGAACACATCATTCCATGTTTCCTGAAGTAATCACACAGCTTGCTTAGATTTTCTAAACATGACTGAACAATGATGAAGCGATGAAAATTAATGGCAAAGGTATTTAGGAAATTACATTTTTATTCATAAATTATTTGTATCAGTGAAAACATGTTCGTCACAGTCAAACTGAAGAGTCTGTGTAACTATGTAAAACTTAAAGATTTACATGTTTCCCAGCCTTCACAGACTAAATTACAGTATGCTACTGAGAAGATGAAAGTACATATAAAAATTAATTATTATGTTAATTTATAAGTGCCATATTTTAATATGTTAATATAAGAGAGCCAGCCTCTTATACAGGATGCTGGTAGTAGTTTGGTTTGATTTCTCATGACCTGGTTAAGTACACTAATGTGCAAAATCAGGTTTTAAAATTCCTGATTTGTAACTATGTATTTTTAAATGCATTATGCATCTTCACACATAGACATTGTCACAGATAGTCTATGCTATCTGATAATTGTTAGTAATTATATTTATTAAAAATAAAAAATCACAATTTTCTGTCCCTTAAGAAATTTTTAGTTTCTAAAATTTTTATGTGATCTATTTTAAAATGTGAGCTATAGAAATATAAGCACACACAAATATCAGTTTGCTAAAATAACATATATGGCTTAATATTAATACTAGTAATTTACATATAAAATTTCAGGATACCAAGTATAAATTTTATAGTGACTTGAATTTAATAAATACCATTCATTATACACTCATCTCAAATTTTGTAGGTTCCATGAGTTCTTTTTCATAGCTATAAAAAAATAACTTATTTTATAGAAACCACTATAAAGGATCCATGAAAACAAAGCAAAGTTCAATAGAGGATATTCTAGAAGCTTGACAATGGATAACCATATATAAGTAGCAATAAAATGTTTTCCAAGAGCTGGTAATTATTCAATATAGAAGAAAAATAGTTGTCATAAGGTTGTAATAAGAAACTGGAGATCACAAGGTGTGGTCTTATTATTGACAGGCAGTGAGGTTAGAAGAGGAGTGTTGATTAAAACAGATAACAGATAAAAGTCAATAGAAATTCATTAGTAAAGTGTAAGTTGAAGAGGATATAATATATGTAATCTAGTTGGTGTTGATAAAAGGGAATTTTAAAATATGCATTTACTTTTATTTTATATGCATGCTTTTTCCCTGCATGTATATTTATGTATCATGTGCATAAAATACCTACAAAGGAGAGAAGAAGGTATTTAATCTCTTAGAACTAGAGTTGTAAATGGTTGTGCATTCCCATATGGATTCAGGGAACTGAACCTGGGTCTTCTACAAAATTAGCTAGCACTCTTAAGTGCTAAGCCATCTCTTTAGCTCATGAAATATAAATTTAGTATAGTATAAACCAGTTATATATTACTGATGAGAAATTAATACAGAACATGATAAAGAATAATTATAAATAGCACTAAGGAAATACAAGGTAATGTGATGATGTATTTCGTAGAGAGAAAACTGAAACACAGTGAATTAAATGAGCTCAGTATTAGGTCAGTAACAACATGGATATTGCAGAAATAAGGCATGAATATGACTCTGGCATAAGAATAATTCATAGAGAAAATAGAGATCATAAATCTTCACGATCATTAAGACAAAATAAGTGAACGAAAATGTAATAATCTCCAGCACTGAAATGTAATATATTTACATATATACAGATATCTTCTGCAAAATCACATAGGAAGGTTACTGTTTAATGAACAATGTCATCAACAGCAGCTTTATACAGTAAATAGTATGTTTAATTTTTTCCTTTCTTATTATGTCTCTTAATAAAATTGTTGTTTTTACTATTTGTCATAATGTAGTACAAATTTCCTTTACTCTGGTTGTCTGCTTAGTTTTGAGATATTGGAATAATCATACACAATTACCAAAAATGTGCCACATAAACATAGTCTAGATAACACTACATAGTGAGAATAAAGACTCATAATAATGTCAAATCAAATCATTTTCAATAGCTTATTAGAACACTGGGAAAGAGGATTGACGAAGTATCCACAATGGGAAAAGACCAAAAAGTCTGCAGTATCTGTTTTAGTGCATGCACAGATAGAAGGAAACTTCTGTGGTCCAGGATCCCATGGAATCTGGCTGCAATATCTTTAGTCTTTAAGCCAAGTTTTATTGAACATAGGGCTTCATTAAAATATATTAATAAAACTTCTGAGAATAAAAGACAAATCTTGGGAAAATAATGGAATAAAATATCATCTTAAATATTCAGTGTGGGCGCAAAATAATATGGTTTGTAGTCGTTAGCTTTGACAGCTCTATAACGAGCCATAACATGAGAATATCTATTAAAATGCTAATTTTGATACAAATTGTCCTAGCCAGATAATAGTCTTTTAAGGTCACTCCTATAACATCTCATCAAGGTGAGCAATGAACAATGGTGATCAAATTAGAAAGGGATACTGATTTGTAGGTATTTGCTTGGTTCAAGGTATGTATGTAAATAAAATATTAGCTTCATGTCCTTTCAACATAACTAGAGTTTCTTTGGAAGAAAAGGCTTAGGCATGGAAGAGGCCAGGTAAAATCAACTTGGAAAAATCTTTGTACGTATAAACAATTGAATCATGATAGTGAATGAATGGTCTGGACTTACAGTGTCAGAATAGGAGGTGGTGGAGGCCTGTGTGTTTCCTTAGATCAATCTTCAATGGCTAGTTCAATAGAATTTTTTTAAAATGTCAGAAAGAACTCAGGTTAGCCCATAACATCTGGCCAACATTGATATGTAATAAGTGTTACTTTAACAATTAAGGGATATGTGGAAAATTTAACACATGTATAGGTGAATGAATGTATTGCAGTAAGATGTCTGCCACAATACTAACACTAACAGAATGATGGTTTAATTTTTTTTCTGTCTTCAAAGGACTATCTTTCTAGGGAAAGAAAATTGATTGAAAGATGTATACACAAAAATGCCCTACTTAGATATAAACTGTAAAAATGTATTCACACTAAACAGTTAAGGATTTGAAATTTTCAGGCAGTTGTTGGCTTAAAACAGGAAAAGGTAACTTATGAGACACTGAATGTTTCTGTTATGCCATCATTACACAAAATATAGATTAATGGTCACAAGTAAAGTCTATTTCTTATAAAACTGCACATAGTATTCCATACATAAGATTACAACTTTTCCATCCTACGAGACACAGCTGCCTTTAGTAGGTTGGTCTCTGAGTCATATCTACCATGAAGTGTATTTAAAGTAAATGCATTCCTTCTGTAACTAAGGTACATCTCCGCAAAATTATAAGACACCAGTAGCTACAAATGCTTTAAAGGAGTTGTTTATAACTATAAGCAGTTTTGTCCCAGATTTTGTAACATTAATATCCTTTTATCAATAATGAAGTTCTTTTGTGATCAATAATGAAGTCCTCCTTGTTTTGTTTTCATAATAAAACATCTCACAACTTAAAAAAAAAAAAGAAATTTTCAGGATCCTATAAGATATAAGGTGGAGAGGAAGAGAGGAAGAAACAATAAATAGACTCTTCAGTTGCTAAAACATTTATAAACAGAATTTATATTACTCTTTTAACATACAAGTAGATTATTAAGATGTAAACACATATTCTATGTACTCGTTGCCTGTGTTCAATGTGATATTCTACACAAAACACTTTGTGTGAACAGAATTATTATTAGGATCATAACATAATGTCAGATACATATATCTGCAAAATAATTTTGAAAAGATTCTCAAACCAATCTGAATATATTCTATCCTTTACACTGGATAACTTTAGCAAACTCTGATCTAATCATGGTTTTATCAAACTTATTCCTCTTCAGATGAGAAGTTTGAGTTATCTCAATTAAGGGGTATGTAGAACTCCTGTAGAGACTTACTATTGTGTAAGTCTATTAAATATAATTTAGAACAAGTCTGGGGAAGAGTGGAAGGAAGGATTGAGGGAGGCAGAGGGCTCAAGGGCATCACAAGAAGACCTACAGAGTAAACTAACCTGGGGCCAAGGAGGCTCACAGAGACTGAACCACCAGTCAAAGAGCATTCACAGACTGTGTTTAGACATCTCTACACATATGTAGCAGATGTGCAGCTTGGTCAGCATGTGGGTCCCCTAATAATGGGAGTAAGGGCTGTCTTTGCCTCTTGCCTTTCTTTGGATCCCTTTCCCCTAGCTGGGCTGCCTTGTCAGCCCTCAGTGGAAGAGCACTTGGTCCTGCTGTAACTTGAGGAGCCCTTTGGGGGCCTTCTCTTCTTTGAGAAGAAGAGGGGGCATTGGGGTAGGGGCTCATGAGGGTCAGATTGGGAGGAAAGGAGAGATGGGGCTGGGATCAGGTTGTAAAGTGATTAAATAAATGAATGAAAAACTGTTTTAAAAAACATGTTAAATCGAGGAGGCCCCATGAATGTGTAGACCATACTTCCCCCAGAAGCCATAAGGTTATGAAATAAAAATCCTAGTACCAAGTATACAATGCTTCCCTATGACTTGCAAGTGAGGAAAGCTACCAAGGCTCCTCCATACAATACAGACTATGTCCATTGTTCTTAGTTGCACACATAAACTAGATGTAAAGACCCTCTTCCCTGAAGATACTGCAAGCTTTGGTTGCCAAACAGAGATGGCATGCTAGAATTGAGCTGGAAGTGGTCTTTCTCCTGGCTATCCCTGGTATGGCCAGAAGGCTCTTTGAAGACAGACAGAGAAGAGTCGTTAATTGCCCTTCTGAGCTGTGGACCTGATGACCTACTAAAAGCATGTTATGACTGTGGAATTACAAAGTGTTTTCTGACTGGCTTCCTAACTACTCCACATACTCCATATATATCCCTATATATAAGGATAGCCTGATGCTGTAACTCTAGGAAAAAAACACCATGGGTGAGGACATCATAGACTATAGGTGGTCATAATTTCTGAAGTTTAGCTAAATGGTTATAGCACAAATGTGCACTGTAAAATTTTATGTTTATATTCATTGACAAATACTAGTCTCAATCAGAAAAGCTTCACTTTTCTGTGAATACAGAAACTCATGGCTATTAAATAATAAATAAAATAAATAAAAGTTTAGTACTCAGCCCTACACAAGATATTTATACTACCCTATTTTAGGCTCATGGGACACTGAAGATGAGAAAACAGAAAAATGGAATAGCCAAAAGCTGGAAAGAAGAGATAAATTATGCTAGCTTCAGGCCATTATGTAGCCATTGTAAATTTGTTTTCATAACAGTTGTGGTTGCCTGAAGTAGGCCAGAAGACTGATCCTGTTAACAGACATTCATGGGTCAGGGAAGAGCTCAAAGGCCCAGCTTTTCCTTGCTGCACTAGTGACACTGGTGGGTTCTGTAGAAGGGTCAACAATTGCCTTTAGTTGTGTGCCAAACAGGGTGACCTCACCAGGTCCCAATGGACAGTTTCCAAACCATGGTTGCCGGACTATCCTAAATGAAAGTATAAGTTCAAATGAAGTCATGCTACGTGGGGTAGTAATGATCATTTGAAGAGCCCCAGATTATGTAACAAATCCCCACAGGGCAGATATGGGATATATCCTTTCTAGTTTTGGTCAAGGAAAGCTAGTTAGACACTTCTTGATCAGTACAGACTAATGTCGATGCCCATGGCTGTTTTGCAGTACTTAGAGATAACACTATTTTTTCAAACACATCACACAAGTCTGTGATATGTTATAATTAGAGGAAATATATATCTATAAATTATTATTAATAAAAATTCTAAGAGTAAAAGTCAAGTTCCATATTTTATCCTCAGCAGGCAACTATAGTATATTAACTCCATTAAATTGATAAGGATGAAAATGAGAGAAACCACAAATAAAGCAGAAAACAGACAAATAAGGGAAATATTGATTGAAAATATGATTTTTAAAGCAAAGTGCTTAAGCTCATAAAATATTAAAATATATGAAGACAAATCAAATACCCAACATCATGAATGAACACAGGGCTATCATTTTTTTGTGACAAAAAAAAATCTCTGAATAAATTAATATGACCTCTCAGATGAATTGGTTCAATTTCTTGAAAAGAGGTCTAAGAAAAACTGATGTGGAAAATGTGAATAATCAAATATATACTTAAAAATTCAAAGTCATGGTGGTCTGCAAAGATGGCCCAGTTGAGAAGTACACTTGTTCTTAAAGAGGGTGTGGTTTGAATTCACAGCACCAATACAGTAGCTCAAAATCATCTTTAACTCCAGTTTCAGGGCATTTAACACTTTTTTAGCTTCTGTGGCAACAGGTATGTACATATTGTACATATATACATGCAGACAAGACATGCATTTTTATAAAATAAAATAAATAGTATTGAAAATCAGTTGTAGCATATCTACTATAATACAAAATCTCAAGGACATATATTTTCATGAGATAATTCTATCAAACAGTATAGATTGAAAAAATGAAACTATTTGTGGAAGCAAGTGAAAACAATTTCTTGACTACTTTTATTAGGATAGTATAAATTACTAAAAGAATACTACTTTAAAAAGAAACAACAGGTTATAACTGATCAGACACAAGTCTTTACAACATGTCAGCAAGTCAAGTCTAACCACATCTACTAGGATAATACAGCTGATCAACTGTATCTCTCTACAGAATGCAACAATCAAAACTAAGTTGTCTAAGTTTTCATAGTAACTGGATGAATATTAAAGATACCCCCATCAATTCAGAAAGTCAAATATAAAATTTAATACCCATTTAACAATAAATAAGCATGGTTAACCAGAAATAGTATTTCTCAATATGATAAATGTCAAAATACTAAAGGACTAATCATTTATTTGAGGAAAACAAATATGCTATGTTTCACCAACGATCCAGTATAATAAAACAATAAAAAATGCCATAGAAAGAGGTAAAATTTCAATATATAGCATACAACTTGAAGCAACATACTCATGATATTGAAATAACCAATGATTTCCATGGTAAGAGAGTAAATGTACTAGTTTAAATATACTATATTCAAATTTCCAATAGCAAAGAGTCATGCCTGAAAACATACCTACAAATAATTTTATACAAACTAAGCAGGTTCTATTTAGGAAGGTATATATATATATATGTATGTATATGTATATGTATATGTATGTATATATATATATGCACATAACAACTAATGAAAAAGAGGCCATGAATTTGAAAGAACAAAGAACCAACCAACATGGATGGTTTTAAGAAGGAAGGAAAATAGGAAAATGATGCAGTTATATTATGATCTTAAGAAATAAAGGAAAAGTTAAAATAAAAATAATGTCACAGGTTTTAGACTGTATAAAGCTTGGCATGAATATTATAATGAATATAAAAATACTAACTAGGACTTAATTTAAATGATCTTTTCACCCACAGGGGTTAATAAAGAAACAGAAAGTGATGTGTAGCTTAGAAAGAATTTTCTAGTCTGAGTTTATGATGCTCCCCCTAAAGGTCATAGATGACCAATGAAAATCCAAACATGAGGCATGAGAAGTCTTCTTTTCAGTTGTCAATTGGGATTTTCCGAGAGACTCCCCCTCCACACACAAATATAGTTTATTACCATTGCCTTTGTTTTTCTCTCCAGAACTGGAAGATAATGTTCTGTTGCTGAAGACACTACACACTTGGGACACAGAGTCCAAGGACCTGAAATAGAACTGAAGTAATAGAACTGAGGACTATATTTTGTGGTATGAGAAGATTCTATGCAAGCTTCAAAGGGAGGGAAGCAACCAATAGCCCTACCCAACTATGGGGTTTATGGACCACAACTATAACCAGCACGGCACAATAACGCTAAAAGTACAGTTTTGGCACATATACCTTGGCAGTAACCAACAGCTCTCTAGATGGACTTAAGAACTGCTCAACTAGAGAGAAATCATTCCTGGGACTGGAAACCTAGACGACTAACTCCCCAGGGCTAGTGACGTGTGTGATGTATCTTGGCAGAGAACCTCCAACCACCACTTTACCAAATCAGCATGATCTATCACTATGTTCTAAATATTTACCCTTATACCAACAGATAATTGTAGTTCTCATCCTTCATCAAGGAAGTGTCTCTTTTCCACAGAGACTACGCAGAAAGCCACAACGGATCAAAATGCAGAGTTGCAGACTGAGTCCCAAAGGATTCATCTACAACAAAACTCTTGCATGTAAGGCTCAGGGAAAGAAAACAAAGGGGCGGGATGTGGGAGGTGTTTAAAGGAAGCTAAAATGATATAATTATATTATAATTCCCCCAAATTTTTAAAAATGAAAGTCAACCTATAAAGCGAGAAGTAATATTTGTTAAATACACATTCTGGGTCAGACCTTAAATGTTCTCCACAAAGTCCTTATGCTAAGTACATGCTCTTCAGCCTGTAGTGCTATAGGAAGGTGATGATAAGTCAATCAAACATGCCATTGAAGGAGATATTAGGACCCCACCACTAGCTCTCTGTCTTTGCTTCCTTGCAGCCATGAGGTAACTGACATTGGCACACCACACATTCCTTTCTTTGGTCCTCTTCATCACCACAGGCCAAAAGCAATGTGTCAAGTGCTGATGAACTGAAACTCCTGAATTCATGAGACAAAATAAATTCTTACTCTTGAGGTTGTTTAATTCGTGTATTGTCTCCAGCAACAAACAGCTGACTAGCAAAAGCAAAAACAAAACAGAACAACAAAAGCCAAAAATTCCCTTATATTCAACATATTTAATTATTTGAAAAGACAAACAATTGAAGTTAAATAACATTGGTTAAATACTTGAATAGAAACTTCCTCAAAAGAAGTAAGGAAGCATTCCATTTACCTGTTCCAGTATGCTAGAATTTTTGTTGCTATAGGTTAGTGACCTGTCCTCCAAAGCACAGTTCTATTTTTTTTTTGCAATGACATGGTAATTATTAATAATTACATAAAATAAAAATGCACCTCTTGGTCCACTTGTCATGAAATCACTACTTAAGTAAGAAAGATAAATGAGAAATTCAGTAATCAATCATATTCCTTTACTTCATTTTTTGTTCATCGTGCATTCTTTTATCCAGTTCAGACATGGGCAAACAGTTATGTGATTATATGACTTCCTTCTCTCACAGCACTACATTCATGTGGCATACAGGGTCAACCAGTACGACTGCAAAGCAGTGGGGCGATGATGCTGGATGTAAGTGACAAGCAAATATAAGTTGAGTTTTCAATGCAGTGGAGGACTAAGAAATGTTTACAGTGCAGCAAGTGCACAAGAACTTCAGAAAGTCAATGAGAAGAACTAATGGAGGCAAACTGGTTGGACAGTGGTTGTGCTGAAGAAAACATAGGATGGTAACCTATAGGAAGGAATGCCAACAGAGCCGTGCAGTAAAGGAGGAGACAGTTCAACAAAAGTGCAAAGAATAAAATGTGGTAAGACAACCCAAACTTTGAAAACAGTGTAAGAGTTAACCGGAACACAGAAAATACCCAATTTCCATGTCTATTAAAAACGAGGGGGAAAGTCACCCTTGATGAGTTTTTGCAAAGGGATAAAACAGAAATTTATGCCAGGTATGACAGCCTGTGACTTCATCCCAGCACTGATGAGGGGGAAGCAGGGACAGAGTGGATAGGCAGCTGACCTGACTACACAGTGAGGTTCTGTCTCAAACACAACTGAAAAATATACACACACAGACTATGAACTTAATGCTTTGAATTGTACTATGCTAAATGATAACCATTATCTTTAGAAAGACTACAAGTAACTTAATTATATTCTATATATTTATAAGCTGTAGTGGGGTGGTTTGCACAACTGTCCTCCACAGCCTCGAGTGTTGGAACGCTTGGTCTCAGATGGTAGTGGTGTTTTGAGAGGTGGAAGAGCTGCAGCCTTGCTGGAAAAGCATGTCACTGGAAGTAGGATTTGAGAGTAAAGATTTGCTGCATGCACTTCAAGGTCTCTTCGCTTCATGCTCACATATGAAGGACTTGTTGCCATGCCTCCCCACAGGACTGACTCTTATCTCTTTAGAACCTTAAGCCCAAATAAACTCTTTCTTCTCTATAAGTTGCCTTGGTCCTGGTGTTTTACCATAGTAACGGAAAAGTGACACATACAGACAGGTAAAAGTATTGTAACAAACACATCGAAGATCTAAGGCTAATTACAGTTCCCCCCCCATATACTGGTAAGATTGCTTTGTTTGAGGCTAGGCGCATCTTTAATTCTAGCACTGTGAAGCAGAGGAAAGTGGATTTCAGTCAGTTTGAGGTGACCTTAGTCTACCTAGTAAGTTCTAAGTCAGCCATAGTTATATAATATAATATATAATAGTATGGGATATATAGTAAGATCCTGTTCTTGTTGGGGATTTTTTTAAAGAAAGACTGTAAGACAGTTATGATATCATACCAGCTTATAAACTCTGACTGCTCATATATGAATATTCAATAACTACATGAAGGTACAAGAATTTATTCATAGTATTAAGTTCAGAACAACTCAGGCGTTTCCCGAAAGAAAAGAGAAGAATAAACCTCACAGATAATGAAATGTTTCTATGACAGAAAAGAATTTAACAATGAAAAAAAAAGCTACTGAGAACATAACAATAAGTTTCTAATGTACATTAGAAGAAATAAGAAGTGCCCAAAAGAGCATGCACAACTTAAGAACAACTGAAATCAGTCTGTGAGGACAGGGGCTATCTTGAGGTATAAACATACAAGAGGAATTCCCATGGAAGAAGGTAGCAGTCTACATGTTGTCTAAAAGTGATAATGTGGATGAGGAGATGAATCTTTCAAAACTCACCAAACTTTTACAACTAAATTTTAGTGCATTTAACCACATGCAAATTCCCTATAAGTGTGAAGTACTATAAAAAACAAAAAACAAAGCTTTCCCATAAAAGTACAGGAAAATACTCTAAATACATTCTAATTTGTGCATTTTATAGATATCCAAAATGCTAGAGGTTGGTGCCTCTGGATATTTTATAAATATAGAGTTTTAAATGGAAAAAGAGCATATGAACTTTAAGAAGAGTATAATAGATACAGAGCAAAGGAAACTTGAGACTACCCTAAGTACATCAGAGATGCCTTGTGACATAGTTTCTTATATTTAATTTGTAGGCAAAGTACTATTTATTGTCTTACATTAAAAGATAAGATTCTTCTTCAAATTTATATTTTTATAAGCCAAGGAATTTTAGTGTTTAGTACTTAGTTTATTGGCTTATAAAAACACAGATTTGAGGAACATTTAGTATTTAGTATTAAAAGAAATTCAATAAGCTGTGATTAATAGTATTTGTATGACTTATATGTTCAAATCATTTATATTGGATTTAAATTAGGTCCAAATTAATGTTTCATTGAAACTAGCTTTTTTAAAATTCATTCATTGAACATTTGAGAATATACCAATTTTAAATGTAATTTGTGTAGTTTATAATCCCATAAAACAACAGACTTGTTCCTAAAGCTTCAAGTATTATATTTACTAGAAAAAGTTTTTTACACATACACACAACTCACTTAAAAATGGAAGCAAAGAAAAAAAGAACAAGAGAAAAAATGAGAAAGGAGGTTGATATGTCAAGCCTGTTATAAACAGTATCAGCTACATAGAGCAAGAATGGAAAATAAGGTAATAAGATATGCCCTTGTTCCTAAATAAGTCTTTAAAAACTGCCTGGGGAACAGCTGGCTTTAGCTGGTGCTTGGCTGAAGGCAAGAATGGCTGCCCAAGTGCACTTAATGAAAGATATTAGAGTAACAAGGAGGTCAAGGGGAATTATACAGAGTGACCAAAATTTACTTTTTAAAAATTATGTTTAAAAGAACTCTTAAATTTAAAATATGATACCTAAGACTGTTTCAAAATATCAAATATTAGCCCTTTGGAACTGATCCAAGGTAAAAAAAAAAATATGTGGCATAATTCTAGGAACGTTAAAACATTTCCCAGAGTGCTGTAGTGTTTTTATAGATCTCATTCTATCAACATATAGTACTTTTTGTTTTTCAGATCAAGTACAGATTAAAAAAACATGAATTGTTTCCCAAAGTTTTCAAACAATATTTGAACAAAAATTTACTTAACCTCATCTGTATAACTATTACTGTAGATTTTAATGAGAAAATTCTCATGAGGGAACCAAAGTTTTCTATTTTCACCTTGTGAAATAATGTGGAAAAAAAAGAAATTCCAATAAATACAGATGATGTTATGAATTTCCAAGGGAGGGAAGATGATGAGGTAGGGGGGATGTCCTGGACCAGTGTTATCTCAGGTCAAAGTCAGCCACAGAAAGCAAGTGTACAACGAACTTCATTCCTTTTGCTTTGTTCTTCATGCTTGCAAAGCAAATTTTCTAAAGTTATTTTCCAAATCGGCTGAAGGCCAAGCATTGCACCATTACACATTTTAAAGCACAATAAAAATACTTACTTTCCTGATATTTTATAGGGACTTATATAGTGCCATATGCATATCAATTCATGTCTACTGGAATGGGTATGGAAACAGCACAATTGAGTTTCAAAAGACACACATGAATAGACTTGTAAGGTGGTAGATTTGTTCTTTCCCATTTCTTCCAATGCCCACAACTACAAACAGTGAGGAAGAACAGAGAGTTGACAGAAGGACACATGGGACATAGAAGAGAAAAGAGGCTGGGGGTGGGTAAAATAAAAAAATGAGTGGGTAGGTGGGAGAGTTGGGTGGAGTCTAAAAGACAATTATTAAAATGAAATGCCATAGTGATGTTTAATATCTGATATATTACTTTAAACCCCCAATAAAAACTTGTTCTGTCAACTTGCATAGTGCTCTTGCCTTTTGTAATCATAGTGTTGAGAAGTGAAGACAGGAGGATGAACACAGTAGACAGCTAACCTAGGTTGCTGGGAAAGTTCCATGCTGGTAAGTGGCTCTTTCTCATAAAACAAAGTGGATATCACCTGTGGAATGACTGAGATTGTCCTCTTACCCTGACCTGGTCATTTACACACATGAATGTGTTTATATACACAGAGCAAGAGAGCGAGAGAACGGGAGAGTAAAAGTGGGAGAGTGAGCGAGCAAGAGGGAAGAAGGGAGGGAGAGAGAGAGACAGAGAGAGAGACAGAGAGACAGACACAGACAGAGACACAGACAGAGAGAGACAGAGACAGAGACAGAGAGAGAAGAAGAAGGGAGGGAAGGAGGGAAGAAGGGAGGGAGAGAGACAGACAGACACAGACAGAGAGAGACAGAGACGGAGACAGAGAGAGAAGAAGAAGGGAGGGAGGGAAGAAGGGAGGGGGAGGAGAAAGAGGAAGAGGGAGGGGAGAGGAGGGAGAGACAGAGAAAGAGAGATACAGAGAGTTAACTCTGGAAAGAATGTGTGTCAAGGTCAAACACCAAACAGTAAAAGAAGAAGCTAAATTTGATTTCTTCTTATGACAGGAACAAGAACAGAGTCTGGCATTCAGAGCTAGCTACACACTTGTGAATAATTTTCCATCACAAATTAGAAGCTTGCAACACCAACAAAACTGCTTCCACCTGAACAATGACTTCCTAACACTTACTAGCATCTCATAATCAAGCAATTCATGTGGCTTCTGATAAAAAATTAAATGCCTAACGAGCATTGTAATCATAAATATAATTATACACTAGACTCAACATCTACCTTTAAGATGAAAAATACTTGTGAAGCAGAAATTAATATTTCATCTGAGTGATTCTTCTTAATTACAAGAAATGTTACATTTGACTGGGAGAAAAACATTCCTACTTTTGCCTGATAGGTGTGTGGAAATAATGGAGGAAAAGCCCCAGTGAAAACAGCTACCAGAATAATGCAAAACATTTCTTCCTTCTGCAAACACATAAGTACCTGAATGCTAAATTCCTTCTGCCAGAAAATTTGATTAAACAGGAACAAAAAGGCATGGTCTTTCCAAGTAAAGAACGAAGAGTAGAATTAAGTATATTATTACCTACATTATCTCATTTAAATGAAAAATATGTGCTAATATAGAAATTCTGAATTCAGAAATATAGAGCAAGGTCTCATGGTTTTTCATTCTGACACAGGGGTCAAAAGAGCAAATTTTGGCAAATGGGAGCACAGGAAACTGATGAAGATGCCAGTGCCCAATTAAATCTTTATTTGCTATCTCTCCATTACACATCTAGGTAGACTTCCAAATCTAAATTAAGACCTATCCAAAATCTTGAATATATAACTGTGTCAAGGAGCTGGACCATGAAGTACAATAGCTGTACTCTAGTGGACACTGAATCACGGCTGTATCTTGCCTCTATTAACTGAATATCTGCTTTGTTCTCTTGACTGGCTTTGTCCTAGGATATAACTTCACACAAAATAATAACAATTGCTCTATCTAATTTTTGGAAGTCTGAACTCATTTACTTTAAAATTACTGTCTTTTCTTATTTACCAGCTCTCTGAGACTCAGCTCCTGCCTGGACTGCTTCTGATTTTTTTTTTTTTGCCTGGTGCTCCTATTAAAGACCACTTGCATGGATTTGTCAAATGTTTCCTTCTGGCAATACTCTGCTTTCCACTGACTGGGAAATTGTCACCTCCTTGTTGACCTGTGTGAAGCTGTTCATCTGTCCCCAGACATACCTGTATACTCTAGTCCAGTACTTCAACAAATTTATAGTGATGGGAATGTCTATGGTTTGCTTAGAGGTATAAAGTCAGCTACATCACCATCTGAAGCTTTGATGTAACAAGATTGAGTTATGATAGGTCAGCAGTCTGGAGCTCTAAAGCTTGGGGTATCATGGAAAGCTTTATTAAGGAGCCCATATTTAAGCTGACCTGTACTCATCTGTAGTAGGTGTTTAGCTAATGTTTTCTAAGATTAATAGATGAAGTCTACTGTGTTGAATAAAGTTTGGTTAGATACATTCACTGCATGGGAAGAAATAGTGAAGATGTCTAAGAATGTAGAAGTAGAGAAGAGAATTCTAACTGGTGGTAAGTTCTAGGGAAAAGGACATATGAGAATAGGCGAAGCGCTTGGAAAACTAGGATACCCACACACACTGCGTGCCTTTCAATATCACCTCTGTGTTTTAAATAGCCAAGTCCGTTCTTTATATGACAGACAAAAGCTGGCAAAACATAGGAGATCTAATCTGTATGCTGGAACCAACTCAACTGAAGTCCTCAAGTGAAGAGGTGAGACTGAAGAGCAAGCTGGATAACTCTGTGTGGTAAGATAGATCTGGCTTTCAGCAATCCTCAGTAACGGAACTACCATATGTAAATATTTTCCACCATAGGAAACCTGGTAGAGATTCAACTCAAGACACCAAAAATGGTGAAGCAGCTGTGACCAGCATGAAAGGTGAATTAATAGATGAGACATTTCTATTTTTTTTCCAATAGTATTCAGCAGGTAGAATTTTGGGTAAAAAGTAGAATCTTTTCAAAGTTAATGATCTTACTGGGAGAAAGATCACAACATGCTTTGAGCCCTTAAAGGCAGGGCATGCTATTGCAGGACGGCCCTTCTAAACTGCAAAGGAGGGATATTGAGAGCTTGGAAGGAGCGTTGCATTAGAAGGGCAAATTGAAACTGAATTAACGCTGACACCAGAGAGAAGGGAGGGCCTTTCAAAGTTCTGAGATATGTATCCCCAGGGATACAAGTGTGAAGTTAAACTGGGTGATGTGGCTTTCACCAGGGCCTGGGGTGATGAGGAAGAGTGTGAAGTGGTTCACGGCTACGATGACACACTGTGGTTCTCATTAGGGCCAATACCCAGGGAAATAGTGCTACGAAGAATGAGTCCAGTTTTCACCTATTCTACCAGTAGGTAGAATGTGGGGAAAGATGGAAAGAGGGAGGCTACAACACAGAGACGCACTGCTGAGAACCTGGGACAGTCTTCTTGTAGACTAGAGCTGAGTTACATTTTTCTTCAGACAATCTGAGAGATAGATCTAAGTGTTTAAAAAAAGGGAAATGGATGCACATGACTCTGATACTGCAAGCCTTGAGAGTCTACAGAAGCGTCAAAGATGCCAAGAGAACAATTATTAAGAAGATATAGCTTGGAAAGTTTGCATGTTAATTACTTCATCTAACTGATGATGAAACACGCTGAATATGTTAGGGTATTTTTATATTTGTATAATTGTGTTTGTTTTCTCCTTTCATCTCCCATCATAGTGAAGAAGGTTAAATGTGAAGTCAGTCGGTACTCAGAGAACACATGGGTAAGCTAAGGAGATACACATTTTCTAACAAAACATTTATCTCTTCATAAAAATGTGTTACAGTGGCTGGGGAAGTGGCTGAATGTGAAAAGCACTTGTCATTCAATTGAAAAGACCCCATATCAGATCCCCAGATCCTATAAATGCTGTTGGGGCAGGGTGGCTTACATGTAATTCCAGAGCTTGGAAGGAATAGGAAATGTAGGCTCTCTAGAGGAATCTAGTTAACTACAGTAGCCATATTGAAGATCTCTGTGTTCCTTTGAGAGACCCTGACTCCATTCAGAAGGTGGATAGAAATCAAGCAAATTGAGATTCATACACAAATGTGCGTGTACATCTATCAACTCATACACACATCAACACACATACTAACATGCATACACATAGCAAGGTATACTTATTACATAGACATATTAATAAAAAAAAGTGTCCTGTAAATACTATTGCCAAACGTATGGTATTACTTATGAATAGCTAAATGTTTCAGAATACTGACTAGCTTCAAGTTATTTAATGTTAGGTCTATCAGGCTAACACTGTTGGGTTAGTTACCAATTTTACACTAATTACCTGTTTCAGCATAGACACCTGTTTCAGATCAGCTACCCATTTTATGTTGTTACCTGTTTGTAACTAGTAACCTGTTTCCTGCTAGTGTTCCATGTCACTTACTATTCCACACTGTTTACCTGCTTTCATGTTAGTCAGTTACTTGTTTTACACCCGAGACCCATTTCATATTGCTATCAATCGCCTGTTTCAGCTTTAGTTAATTATTTTACACCAGTTACCTGTTTTAGGTTAGCTATGCGCTTCATCCTAGTTACCTGTCTCGGGGAGCGTGCTGGCATTGCACGTGCTTGCGTTGCCTTCACCAGCTGAGGTTGATGCTCTTACTTCAAAGATGTATGATGAGTTGGCAAGAAGTTCTGTGAACGTATATGTGTGTTCTTGGGGAGTGAGTTTTGTAGAGTTCCTTTCAATGGTTATGATGTAATGGGTAATTATTCCATTCGCTTTTTGGGGTGGGTCCCACATCACTAGTACTGATTGCCAGTTACGTGCCATACACTCTATATTTTGCACAACATCTGGAACTTAAGAGAAAAACATTTGCTCACAGTTAAAATTTATACACACATAGTAAACTATTGAACTATGCAACCAAGAGACAAATAAGATTTTTATAAACAAATAAAAATACATGTGTAATATGGCAACTTTTCCAATGTGTGTATTACAAGTTCTTAACATAAATGGCTGATGGACAATTTTCTCTCCTATCTTGCTAGTGCTCACAATACTGAGCTCTTGATGAAATGCTTTCCTAGCCCAAGCAGCAAACATATTCTCATAGTCTCAAAAACTCACTAGCCTCTGCGCAAGAATTCTAATCCAGCAACATGGCTGCGCTGGCAAGGGATCACATCTAAAGACTGGCTAGGTCTATGTGATTTTGATTGGATGCAGACACACTCTGAATAACAGTGTGATCTAGCTGGAATACAGACATATCCTTAGTACGTACCTTTAATCCCAAACAATAAGGGTAAGATTAGTTTATAGAAGGAAGCAACCATGTTTAATAGTGATGTATAAAATTGACAGACAGACATAATGAAGAATCAGAGTAAGATTTTACAGAATGAACCAGAGATAGAATACACCCAGCTACCATGAGAACAGGACAAGAAAATGAGGCCACTTAAGTGGCCTCTTAAGAGGGAGGAAAAAAATGTGGTTTTTTTGTTTGTTTTTTCTGAGAGTTGACTAGCAGGACATTTTCACAGAGAGTTTGCAAAGAGTGATGTCAACACAGGTGAAGACAAGCCATAGGATGAGAAGGATCCAGAGATTAATATTTATTGCAAGAACTAGTTTGAGGCCAGGCAGAGGAATTCTGTCAGAAGCTGGGAGAAGTCAGTTTGAATCAGTCAGCTTGGGGAGGAGTTGAAGTCAGAACAGCAGAGTTGAACCAGCCAGTGAGAGTTCAGAAAGAGCCAGAAAGGCGTGGGTATGATTCTCATCTCAGCCCCTCATCTGAGCAAACAAAAACAAATATTTTAGGCCTCCCATCCAGACATTCACAGATGCCAGCTTTCTTAATCAGGACAGTGCAATTATCTCATTGCTTAGCACTGAGCACTTTCAACACAAATCTGTCAACCATTGCTATTCTAGGCCCAACAGTGCTGGGACGTCCATAAACAAAGCAGAAACATTTTGTTGGTGTTCTTTGAAAGCCATTGGAGGGATTGTTTAAAGAGTTTTTGGTTTTTCTACTAGAACTTCTCTCAATTTACTTGGAAATAACTTCTCTTCTCTGGGGTACATTCCATGTAGTTGACAGGATTGAAGAGAAATACCCTATCCATGAACATGATTATAGGTTAGAGACACTGGCCTCTCTCCATGGGAATATCCATTAATGTCCTCTAGTTTTAGTATTAATAACACAACTTCATTGTTAGGGTAATATAAGGATGGTGGAAGAAAACCACTGTCTGTTTAATTCACAGTTTATAAACTGTACACAGCAGAGCAAAGGGATGCTGCTATTATATGAATATAATTTAGAGAAGGTGTGAAAAATCTGTACATTATCAACAGTTGTTCTTTGGACCTAAGTGTAACTCTTTTAACATTTCTTCTGCAGGATGAACACATCAGTGCATAAAGACAGTATTAAGATGTGTCTGACATACAGAAATCAAAGGCTTAGGAAACATCTACTTAACTGACTCTATAAATCCCCTAAACAAATAATAAGCAATTCATATATATACATAAAAATTCTATTGTTTCCATTCAGAGCATTACATTTTGCGACACAACTTTATGTTACTGCTAAAAATATTACTTTATGCAGTAGTTTATGGAAGATAATCCTTAATGTTATTCATTTTGTGTGAGTTCTATTAAATATTTTGTAAGTGGAAAATCCTTAGATACTTTCCTTCAAGTCATCAACACCAGTTCCTACCAGCAACAAGGATGGGATTCCAGTTGGGTTGTTCGTTAAGTTTTGAAGAAGTTCCACCTCTTCTGAATGGACAGTGACTCCTTCATGCAAAGCAGGGAATACTTATAATAATATTTACACAGCACTTATTGCATGTCTAACTCTCTAATAAGCAAGATCTAATGGATCTTTTCATATATTTTGGGCCACTCCTGCAATGTACATGGTTAATGTGTGCATTTTTTCAGCTGAAGATACAGAGCTCAGATCCTGAGTCCTTGTCAAGGTGACAAAACCTGCAAACCATGGAGCTCAGACTCTAATCCAGACACTGATTGCACAGCTTGGACTTTATCCACTATAATACTAGGGATTTGACTCGTCTGTAGGCATGCTGTGGAAGATGATTTCAAGTGCCCATAAGTTCATGGGGGAAATTACTGATTTTTGCATCATTAGCCTCCAATCTCAGTGTGAAAGTTCTCTAATACAACAAGTACAGCTGAGGCTGCTAGGAACTGACTAGAAAGGGAACTTTTCAGTCATTCAGTAATCATTATTAAAAAAGAAAAAAGGAATAAGGGCGTCTTTAAATAGATGACCCAGTTAGTAGAAGGAAAGGGGAATGTTTAACCCAGAGTTAAGTAATTCATAAATGAAAATGACTCATGACCTGCAAAAAAGGCTAGGTGTGGTACATGCAATTGTGCCTCAGTAGTTCAGTTGCTGGGAAACTAGTCAAGTGGCCTTTTATAGCACTTCACGTGACAAGGGGACTCCTTGACATACAAGAGGAAATTCTGACTCCTGCCTCTCAGATCTTACAGCTCACCTTCCTGAGAAAGTCGTAGTCACAATTCATGAAAATCTAAACAGGGTATTAGCAGTGACTGACTCATAGGTAAGTCCCTTGCTCCCCTGAGCCCCACAGGCAATACTGGGAATTAGGACATTTTCACAGATGTCTGAAGCCCACCTTGTCACTTCCTTAAAAAAAAAAAAACAAAAAAAAGAAACAAAAAAACAAACAAACAAAAAAAAAACAGCCTTTCATTTTTATCCTTCTCAGTTCTCAACGAAGTGTTATATGGAATGTGTCTGTATCAATATATATTTCCAGATATGACATAGGCCAATTTTCATCACTGGAATTCAGTCTGCCTTTGAGTGGAATGTTAGTGGCACTTTATTAAACAGAGAGGGATGGTGAAAGGCTTAAGTATGAGAGCACACGTCGTAGAGGTGGGAACTGTGACTAACCAGACTCTAGGGTTGTGAATCGCACTACATTACTGAACTGATTGCCGTTTCCAACTCTGGTAAATGCAGTCATGCTAATCGAGTAGGTGCTCACAGGCTCCAGTCCAGCAAGTTTGGCATCAGTTTGAAAACCTGAAATATTCTGAAAAACAAAAGATCTTTAGTCACAAGGCATTACAAATGGTTTTTTTTTTTTTTTGTAATGTATCTTGAATGCACTCCTTTTATATTCAACCTAGGAGTTTATGAATAGGTATGATTAAAACAATTATTAACATTTTGTTCGTGAGGGGGTATGCTGAGCTTTTGATACAAGGCTGAACAAGGTATCATTTTGTTTTTTGTTTGTTTGTTTTTTATTTTATTTTTTTCATTAGATTCTTTTTTTAAATTTTATTTTATTTTATTAATTTATTCTTGTTACATCTCTATGGTTATCCCATCCCTTGTATCCTCCCATTCTCCCCTCCCTCCCATTTTCCCCTTATTCCCCTCCCCTATGACTGTTCCTGAGAGGGATATCCTTCCCCTGTATATGCTCATGGGGTATCAAGTCTCTTCTGGGTGACCTGCTGTCCTTCATCTGAGTGCCACCAGGTCTGCCCCTCCAGGGGACATGGTCAAATGTGAGGCACCAGAGTACGTGAGAAAGTTATATCCCACTCTCCACTCAAGTGTGGAGACTGTCCTGTCCATTGGCTAGATCTGGGTAGGGGTTTAAAGTTTACCACCTGTATTGTCCTTGGTTAGTGCCTTAGTTTGAGCGGGACCCCTTGGCCCAAACCTGCCTATCCTAATGTTCTACTTGTAGGTTTCTAGGACCCACTGGATCCTTCTACATTGCTATTCTCACATGGTTCTCTTATCTAGAGTCCCAATAGGATGTCCTCCCCTCTGTCCCAGTTTCCTGGTAAGGGAAGGCTTTTGTGGGACATGCCCCTTTGGCTAGTATACAGATATAAGTGAGTATATACCATTTGAGTCTTTCTGCTTCTGGGTTAACTCACTCATTATGATCATTTCTAGCTCAATCCATTTATCCACAAATTTCGAATGGGGCTTGGAACTAAACAGAGAATTCTCAACAGAAGAATATCAAATGGCTGAGAAATACTTAAAGAAATGCTCAACCTCCTTAGTCATCAGGGAAATGCAAATCAAAACAACTCTGAGATTCCATCTTACACCCATCAGAATGGCTAAGATCAAAAACTCAAGTGACACCACATGCTGGAGAGGATGTGGGGAGAGAGGAACACTCCTTCATTGCTGGTGGGAATGCAAACTAGTACAGCCAGTTTGGAAATCTATCTGGTGCTATCTCAGAAAACTGGGAATAGGGCTTCCTCAAGACCCAGCTATTCCACTCCTTGGAATATACTCAGAAGATGCACCAGCACACAACAAGAACATTTGCTCAACCATGTTCATAGCAGCCTTATTCATAATAGCCAGATCATGGAAACAGCCTAAATGTCCCTCAGTAGAAGAATGGATAAAGAAACTGTGGTACATATACACTATGGAATACTACTCAGCTATTAAAAACAAGGAATTCCCGAAATTTGTGGATAAATGGATTGAGCTAGAAATGATCATAATGAGTTAACCCAGAAGCAGAAAGACTCAAATGGTATATACTCACTTATTTTTTTAAATTTTTTAATTTATTTTATTAATTTATTCTTGATACATCTCTATGGTTATCCCTTCCCTTGTATACTCCCATTCTCCCCTCCCTCCCATTTTCCCCTTATTCCCCTCCCCTATGACTGTTCCTGAGATGGATTACCTCTCGCTGTATATGCTCATAGGGTATCAAGTCTCTTCTCGGTGACCTGCTGTCCTTCCTCTGAGTGCCACTAGGTCTCCTCCTCCAGGGGACATAGTTAAATGTGAGGCACCAGAGTACATGAGAAAGTCATATCCCACTCTCCACTCAAATGTGGAGACTGTCCTGTCCATTGGCTAGCTCTGGGTAGGGGTTTAAATTTTACCGCCTGTATTGTCCTGAACGTGTCATTTTGGTCTTGAAGAATTTCACAATTTTTTTTAGAATCATGTGTTAATGATCATCTATTAATTCCATTTCAATTTGCTAAGTTAAAGTTTCAAATTTAAATGCTAGTTATGGCCAGTCAATAGTATTCATTTCTTCCATAATCACATTCACCTATTTTCTAGTATCTACCAAATTAGCTTTATATTTTTACTTATCTATCAGCTTTGGTGTTGTAGCCAGTGGAAAGAAAGCCACTGATGAAACAAAATCTCTGTGTCCATGGAACTTAGGTGGAGAATCCAACTCATTTCTATTTTAGCAATTTTTTTTTTAAGGAAAATGAGGGAAAACACTAAAAAGGCATGATAGTTGAACAAAAAGAAATATGTTTTCTTATAAAATTTTCTCAACTAATGATAAGAAATTTTATTTGAAAATGTACCCTGATAAAAGTGAAAAATCAAGCTAAAGAACTCATAGGGAGGCTATAAACTATGTCTCGAAATATAATCCACACTGACTGTTTATTGCACACTTCTATTTCAGTAGTTGAAATTTGCCAAGGATCTTATCTTATTTATTCATTTATTCATTTAATATTTATTGGGGGGAATATCAAGGCGTTTGTGTGAAGGTCAAATGACAACTTGTGAGATCAATTCTCACCTTTCACCATGTACTTCTAGCAACTAGACTCAAGTAGTCAGGCTTGGTAGCAAGAACCATTATAACTATTGGGCCATCCAAAGTCTTAAGGCACCACATTGAAATTAACTCTAGAGTCACATTTTAAAACCGTCATCATGAAAAGCATTTATATTTAAGAATATATATGCATGCAATGATAATTAATGATAAAAATATTAAATTGGAAGAGAACAAAGGGCTTTATGGGAGCGTTTGGAAGAAGGGAGTGGAAGAGAAAAATGTTGCAATTTTAACCTCAAATTTATTTTAAAAAGAAAGTAATCTCCAGGAAGTCACTAGCAGTTATGCGGACTTTTTCTACCACCTCTTTCTGATTTCACACTTAATATTTATAAACCATGATGAGAGATGATCTACGAGTTATAACAGCTAACAAAGCATGTCCCCTGTCAGCAAGAAAACTTTATATTGACTATTAAAGCCCACAAAATGTGTTACTGATAGGAAATTAAGTACAATACAAGTTCACTTTGGTTTTGATTCAGAAGAAATAGTGGGCAGGGAAATGACTGCACTTGAGAGTTTAATTATTCAATGTAATAAATTAGCTTATTGTCTGTTGAATACATTTACACAAAAGTAAGCCTTCAAAAAGATTTTCACTGAATAAATGACTTCTTGCTGTACATCACAGTGACCTAAGTGTCCAACTAATGGCAGGGTCCCTGTGTAGGCTGAAGAGGTGGCAGTGACACCAGGAGTGGCTCTAATGCTGTTCTGTCTCCACAAAGCCACAGGTAATTGAGGGTGGAAAAGGAATAAAACAACACAAAAAGAATGAGAAAGAACATAAAGTAATCCTGGCAGGGAATGTTGATAAACACTGTAGCAGTGAAAGGCAGATGGAGGGAAAGCAGCTGACATGGTGAATTAAATATTTACGGGTGAGGTAACATGAGAGGAGATTTAAAGGTATTTGAAGGAAAATATAATCATTAAAAAGGATCGAATATAATGACAAACAGAAGTAATCAAAATTACTTGCTTACTTGATTAAAACTTCTTGCTCTAAAATCATATACTTAATGTTCTGTGGCATAAAATTGTATTCTTGATACTAGTGAAATATTCATGGAAAAACACATAATAGAAAAAATGTTTATAGATATTGAAATCATAGTCAGGTATTAGTATATTGTTCTATCATGTTCAGACCTACCATGACACAAGAGAGAATTTTTGTTCTTTTTTAATCCGTATGCAATGACTGCTAATGCATTTATTATATGCTTAGAATTATTTAAAATTTTATATAAGTAATTACTCTTATAATCTTCATTAGCATATGAAGATTTGTAATTCTTATTTTTCACTTGAAGGTAACTAAGGTGTTAAGAGTATAATCAACTTCTAGAGAGCATTACTGTAAATCTCCATGACAAAATTTGAACCAGGTAATTTGACATCAAATACTTTATATACTGTTTTGTAAGTGTGTGTGTGTGTGTGTGTGTGTGTGTGTGTGTGTATGTGTACACTTAAATGCACATATAAGGTAATCTTAAGGATGGGATTACTTCAAGGAAATTATTTCTCTCCTATGAATACTTTCTGTAGCCCATGCAGGCAATATAAAAATATAAGGAAACCCTGAGATTAAACTTAGGATAGGTAATAAAGGGCAGCATGCTTGTGTCATTAATACAAGTTTTACAGTTCTGGGAATCGGTCCACATTTAGAAAGTTACATAATGCATATTGTCTTCAACCTTTCAGGTATTAAAATAATATATTAACTGCCAAGAAGGGAGACATTGTTCTGGATGACAATAATGAGCTGTAATTGTTGCTCTTGATTTTCTGCTTCTCACTTTGTAAGCTATATGTTCTAGAAAACTGGTATACCATAGATATAAATTATAATGTATACAATCTTGAATGTTTACTCTGTGTTTTCCAACCTTCTTGCAAGTAAAAATACTCCAGGGCTTCATTTTCTGTCATTAAAAAAAAAAGAGGGGCAGAGACAACGTTCTTAAATAAATAGTAGCTGATCTTAATATACTTTGGCAATTAAGCCAAAGTTTCAGACACTCTGTTCTGCTGGCTCTTTGAATAATTTTCATTGGCTCTATGCCCTAAAAAATGGAAGAAGGAAGAGATACCAAGGATTACAAATGCATCTCACCACTGAAAGTCATAGAGCAAAATTTAATTACAGAAGACCGAATGATGTAGTATCCCCATGCCATCTAGAAAGATAAACATAAGACCATATAAACATTTTTGTGAAAAGTTAAAAGACTTCATTTGATACTTATTTTATCAATAAAAAGAAGCATGTTGTGTAACAGACTTTAAGTAAGCTGCATAAATTACTGTATGTTTACTAGCATTAGCGATTAGTTCTTAAAATGTAGAAGCTGTGAATATAGGTAAAAATGTTCTAGGAAGTACTCCATTTTCATTAGTGACAAATGGTCCCCTGTGTTTTCCACAAACATCCCCTGGTTCAGGAAAAAAAGGATTTTTAAATAAGTGTTATTTTGCTCAATTAACTACTGTAGCACTAGGGATCAAACCCAGAGGTTTGCACACAAGAGCCAAATACCCCACCACTGAGCTATTTCTCTAAACCCTCCCCTTTGTTTAACATGAAGCAGCTCACCCGACACCAGCTCAAAATATTTAAATTCAATTTCTGAGTATCTTACATAAATATATGCTGTTACAATCAACCTACCTTATAAAATACAGTATCAGTTTCATGCTCGTGAATTTTAAAACTATATAATTTAACAATACCGCCTGGAAGAGGACTTGGACTCCATGCCAGCCACACAAAATCTGAAGTGTAGTTGATTAATGTCAAATTCTGGGGAGGTGCTAAAGGCACTGCAGGAAAACACATTGTAAAACTTGTGTTCATAAAACGTATAGCACAGAAATACTATCTCAATTCTAACATCTTGAAGAAACTAATTCAGAAAGAGTTATAAAATAATCATAATTCTAGAAAAAAAATCCAGAAGCAATTTTGCTCTTATATTTACAACCCCATGCTTCAAAATAGTTTTAAACAGAACAGGTAATTCTGAGGCTTGAACTTGGAAAAAAAGAAAAGGGAAAAGGTCGGTGAATGACTATACGTTGGCTGCAAACGTATCTAATGTTCTCCGTTGTTCAGGCTGCTCCTTAAAAACAGAAAGTGCAGGCTGGATAGAGAAATCAGTGGGTGTGGCACATTTCCCAGCTTACCTGACTCATCTGTGTAAAACAAAAGAGCACTGGAAGGACCAAGTCCTTTTATAGTTCGTGCGGCAGCAAAAAATCTGTATAAGGTGAACGGCGAGAGTTCTTCCAATACTATGTGGTTATCAGAAGTGATGAAAGTGTGGTTTGAGTGTGGTCCTTGCAACGTTAAATGGTAACTTAGTATTGCACCATTTGGCTTTAGTGGGGGATCCCATGATAAGAGAATTGAGGTAGAGGAAAGGTTTTTAAAAGTGTTGATTATTGGTGGAGTTTCTGGAACTATAAAAGAAAGAGTGAATGTTAAGTGAGACAAAAACAAATTTTCATTAGTAAATAAGATGCTTCAAATATAATTAGACTTAATCTTATTAGAGAGTGTTTTAGTTTTAAGTCACTCAGAACTTGCTGTGTCTGTTGAAAAGATAATTACTTGAGAACATAATTATAAATAGTGTTTTTTAAACAATATAAACAAAGAACAATAATAATCTACATAATAAGACATGATGGGGTCTTTCCTACCGTCTTCTTCAGTTTTGATGTGTAGCTGGGTGGTATAGGTCTCAGACAATCCCTTTTCTGTTGATGGAGTGATTTCAAATATATAGTCACTATATTTTTCCAGATTTTCAAAATATATGCTGTTTTCATATGTAATCAGAGGCGGTCTCGCGTGATGAGGGGGACTCTGCTGTAAATTCAGTGAAATGCAGTAGAAGACGAGGCCATTTGGTTGAGATGGTGGCATCCAGCTCACAGCTATTGCGGTTGATGAAATGGACTCAAAAGTCAGGTTTCCAACAAACCCTTCCGGTACTGAGGGAGGTAGTGACCAGAACACAAAAGCCATCAGTTATCTCAGCTATAGCAATTTACAAATTGACTGTGATTACTGAAACACATCACCAGCTGAATCTGGTACATTATTCATATGCATATAAATAAATGCATATTCACATGAAGATGAAAATTATTTGAAATAAGCCTTATCATTCTTAAGACATGTAAGAACTGGGATTCTATAACATTCTCCTTTCTTACCATGAGAGTATTATATGTGTTTATATGCAATGAATATTTCTACATAGAGCAAATAGTTTAATAATCATTTAAACAATGCTTTCACTTTCCTTATTCCAAAGATAATCTTTCTTGAATATATAGATAATAATGTTCAGAATCTGTAGGAGACTTGGTCAAAGCCATTTTTGTAGTAAGAATATTTGGTGCTAAGTAAGCTTTTCTGAGTGCCATGGCCAACTAAACGGCAACCTGAATTTGAATTTTAAAAAAATTCTTCCACTTATACATTTTTAATTTCTGGATATCAACTAGACTCTGTAAATTTGAAAGTCCCACAAGATGTAATGCATAGTAAATAGTAATTACTTATGGTGCTGCAGTTTATAATTGTAAAAAGTATTATAGGTTGCAATGATCTTGGGAGATAGCTATAATTAAAGAGTGTTTGAAGAGATATTAACCATGTTGTTCTAAAAGTTTTTGTTAAACATTCACCAGCTACAGATTTTCACATATTGATTATATTCTGTGGGTGAACCTGTCCACTATTGAAGTTAGTTTTGCCAAGAACAAGCAAAGCTTTTGTGTTGATATCAGAAAATTAATGATTTCTTTTCAAATAGTAAACATTGGGATTTAATTCAGTAGAAGTTTAAGTCAAAATCATTTCTCAATAAGACAATAATCTTTAAAGACAAGTAGAGGTGCTAGAGAGATGGCTCAGACATTGTCAGCGCTGACTGCTCTTCCAGAGGACCTGAGTTCGGTTCTCAGAACCCACATGATGGATCACAACCTTCTGTAACTCCAGGTATGTGGGAGGGGAGTTCTTTTCTGCCCTCCAAGGGCTGAATCACCCTATGCACTCACATACACTCAGGGAAAACACACACACACACACACACACACACACACACACACACACACACACTAAATCTTTTCTACTAAACAAATGGAAACAAAAGCTATTTGGGAATCGTGCAGTGATCCACGTTCCATTGCATTCTGAAATCTGAAACTGAAACACACAAAAAATAAAATCAAGAGTTCGGTCATCATAGATTTGTGAATGTTCACCTTGCACAGGGATCTGAAAAAAAAGCTGCCTACAAAGGAAAACATCTTTTAATTAAAAATAGATACTTTCATTATGTTTGTCACAAAGGCAACTTTAAAAAAATAGCTCGTTAATTCCTTTATGGACTCAAAGTCAGAAAAGAAAATTAGATGCTGGAGATTCGTTGAAAGCAACTTTAAAAACAAATACTATAAACTATTACACAGCTCATCCGGGTTTGCAGGAGCATTCTTCCCTGTCCTTTCTGGATGACAGTGACATCTCTCAAAGCAACAGAGTCGACAGGATTTTAATGATTGAATGATAAGAAAGCTGGTCCATTATCTAAAAGTTATTTTTGCCAAGGATAAGCAAAGTATTCTCTTGTCACACTTATATTGTGAATGTATGACTTTTCAAAATCTATACTTTGTTCAAATGTTGCTATAAAGTATCGTGGGCAGAAAATGTGGTACATCTTATACAGGACACTGTAACTGAACAAAGGGGTGAAATGAAATTTAGTGTACATTAGAAGTGAATCATAGAAAGAGCACTCGACTTCCATTTGCTTACGGTGAACCCTCCAGTGGAGAACCCTCAGCTCATTAAATCACAGCATTAGAATTTATTACCAGCATCCCTGTGAAAATAATATTATAGAGGAAAAAAAAAACAGAACAAGCTGTAATAGTTGCAGTAGTCTTAGGGCCATATTAAACACATTTAAACTCCTAGGATAAGTAGTCAAATTTGTCTAACATATTTTTAATACCAATGTACACAAATAGAGAGAAGTTTCTAAGATGATTATGAGATTTTCAATTTTTTCTAATTAAAGAAAAGACACGCATTCATTCACATACTGTCTTGATCTGTGTACACATGAATTACGTCACTGCTTTTGTTTCCATTTCCAACTGAAGTGCTTGCTGTTACCCAAAATGTGTAGCAGCTGAATATGGCCAGCTTATATATCCTCGCAGACACTGTCACATTGTCAGACTCATTGGTTACTTCAAGGAGTGTGAAATTCTGAAAAAGAAGCACGTTATTTTAGTAGTTCAGAGTGTGCTTTAGTATGCACAGATATGCAAAAAAATAGATATTTACCAGAAACTTTCTCCTATCGTTTTAATATTTCAGTTCTTAGGAGAAACAACATAAAGTCATGTTAACACTTTAAAAAACTTAAACCAGAATCATGCTTGTACTAAAATTGGACTAGATGGTAGCAGTTTTTCTCACCAGATCAATAAGTAAAATATTAAAGAGAAAAGCACTATGCTTTACACAGCAGAAAATGCCAAATGGTCAAGAGAAGACTCCATGGCTATGCTGACCAAGCTGAGTTTCCCTTAGAAACTTTTAGGTATTTTTCAAAGCATTGAATATTTTCCAGCAGATTTGAAAAACATTGAAACACCTTTTTACTTTCTTCTTCCAATTAATAATAATGAAAGTATTTGCCTTATCTACAAACTCAAACCATTGCTATTATTCATCCCTAGGGGCTATTTATTGTACTGTTGTAGGACACAAGGAAAGGGTAGTTAACACACTCTTACATACAGAGTAAGAAGAAAATTCATTTTTTTTGTTATTTAAGGAAGTTGTGCCACCATTACCTCTTTGAACAACATTTAAAATAAAATATATAACCAAGCAAAAAAATCTAAAATAGGGAATATAAATTTCAGTAAAAACACAAAGTTTGTCAAGAGTGGTGCATCTACTAATTTCAGCACCTGGAAGACTGACTAGTTCTAGGTCGGTCTGCATTATGCAGTGAGTTTCAGGGAGCCCGAGCTACATAGTGAGACCTTGTCTCAACTCTTTCATAAGAATGTTTGTGTATAATGAGAAAGAAGCACCATACAATTTACTACAATTTACACAGATCACTTTAAATCTTACCGATTTAAACTCAAGAACAGCAATGCAGGGCTGGACCAATCCCTAACTTGAAGCTCATCATCCTCTAACAATAAAACAGGAATAACTGTTCCCACTTTATAGGGAGTTATTGAGGATCAGACTCCAATGATATACACAAACTAATCAATGCTATGCTTAATCACAATAAAAGCAAGAATAATTTGCTTAAATAATTAATGCAGGACATGCCATTTGATTAAGTTTATACTCAAGATGCTTCTAAAATTCATCAACCTAAAAATTCAGTAATATTTTGAGGGTTTCTTTTTCACATCATCTGTTAGTACAAGAAAGGATTTGCTTTGATTTTATGGGTTTTTTTTTTTTGATAATAGACTTGTTAAAGCCATATAAAATTTTCTCAAAAAATATGATATATAAGCTTGGATGCCTTCCAATTCATCAACTTTACTGTTACATAAGCAACATTTAAAACAATTCATTACTAGAAGATTATTAGATTGAATTTTAGGGTTGCTTTGGAATAGTGTTTATTCTAATTATCTATACACATCACAAATCACTAATAGATTATTTTGACTCACCAAAGTTCATTCGTGTTATGTATATGTACGATATTGCATGTAAGACATGAAGCAAATTCCTAAAACTTTAGACATTATCTAGGTGATCATTTCACTCATTTCCTCACCTTGTATTTTTAAATTTTGCCTCTTAATTTTTTTTTGTGGAGGGGGGGGCTCAAATTATCTAACTAAACTTTAGTATTTTAATCATGTAAATATGGCCAGAAGGGATCTTACAAATGCTTTCAAATTTTGTTGTTGTCAGGAAAACTTATTTTAGCACTTTTAAATATATGTGGCATTCTGTCAGACATATTAAGGAAGCAAAACATATTTCAGCAGGAAGTGAACAGTATAAGAGGTAAGGTCCTCTGCTAAACACAACAGGTGCTAACTGAAGGAACAGAGGAAGATCATTGAGCAGTAGCAAAGAGCTTAAACTCCTCAAGAAAGCAGGGAAAGATGGCTTTGGTCCATGATTGAATACTTCTGAATTATAGCTAAGTGATGAAAATATTGGTCCACGGCAATAATTTAAGGGCATTTCAATTAAAATATTTGTTGATCATTAAGCCTATGCGCGAAACTATTCCAAGAGCATAGCAGGAATATTAATGTCTCATGTCCCATTTTTTTAAGTTGTTGAGTATAACAGAAGAATCCTAACATATGAACCAGATGTCTAGAATAGGAGGGAAATAAAACGTTCTAAGCGTGGGGTGTTCCACAGTCCGTGAGAAGGGGAAAGCAGAAGATAAAAGCAATATACATAACTGGCTACATGATCGTTCATTCCAAGTATTTCTTCTACCAACTTAAAAA
>OU015756.1:70305734-70319811 GCA_907169655.1 Acomys percivali
TCTTCTAACAGTTTTACATTGAAAAGGGAAATAATCGCTTTTGGAAAATCTTAAATAACAAATAGTATCTACGTGAATGTCAGAAATGAAATCCATGCTACACAGTGGGCCTTCCTCCTACTCTTTGCAGAGATGGGTGTCTTGCTCACAAAACACTACCTTGTCTCTAAAAGATGGCCACCACTCTTGATTTTAGATGACATCATAGACAATTTCTAGTGGAGAGCACATGACTATAAAATCCACTCTTAATTAGTCATCTTGAAATAATAAAAGCTAAATGCAACAGGAAGTCAGCGTCATGTGTCTTATTTTGCTACATTCAAACCATGGAGAAAGTGCCAATCCATATAAATATGGATATGGACTTATGGATAAAGCATATGTTAAGTCCTGTGCTGAATCCATGCACAGGATCCAACGTCTTACTCCTCATCAGACCCCTGTGATGTCATACACTGTGGTTCCACTTTAACAAATGGAAAGTTGAAGCATAGAGAGATTACCTCCATCTCGCGACAGCACACAGATAGGAAGTAGATGCAGTTCTGCATCCAGCTAATGATAAGGTTTGGGCTTTATAATACGTTTTGATATTTGATGTTATCTTTTGACCTGAATAGTCTTCAAATTCATTGATATCCCTAAGGACTCACCTCCCTCTGGTGTCCGGAAGTTAATGATACTGCTTCTTGTTTTCCCATCACCGAATCTGGTGCTAGCTGTTACATAGGCACTGTAGTCAACATCATAGTCTAAGTCAGTCAGTTCTAGTGTTGCTTCGGTTGCATTAATGGCTTTTAATGATGATTTATCCCTAAGAGACACAGAGTAAGAGTAAAACTGACGTTTAGATGAAATCACGCCACATACTCTTGAGGATTAGTACATCAAAAATATGTAACACATATACAGTAGTTTATTCGCTTAATTTGATAAAAATGCCAATTATTCTGAAATATCAAAAATAGCAAATTTCAGAGTACTTCAATAAATTAACTTCATTAGCTTCCAAGTATATTTAGTGATTCAATCATGTGTTAATCAGGTGTTATAATTACAAGTAGCCTGGACCGATTTTAGTGGATCTTGAGATACGTCAACTGGTATGTCTGAGAGTGTGTCTTCAGAAAGAATTAACTATCGAAAAAAGATATCATGACTGTGGGTGACTTCATCTCAAGGGTTGAGGGTCTGGGTAGAAAAGCTGTAGAAAAGAGAAAAGCTAATGGCAGCATTCTGTAGCTCTCTCTTCTTCAAGACAGCCATGAGGCAAGACGTTCCTGCAAAACCATGCACCATGTCATGATTGACTAAAACTTCTAAAACTGTGACCCATGAGTCAAACAAACATATAAATGACGACAATAGACTCTCTTCTTTCTTTCCTGTCTGTGGGGGTCTACATGTGAGAGATGAGACCTGTGGAAACCAGAGACATCAGATGCCCTGGAGTTGGAGTTACAGATAATTGTCAGCTGTCCAACATATGTCCTGGAAACTGAATGCTGGTCCTGTGCAATAGCAGCACACATGCTTAACCTCTTAGCAATCTCTCTAGGCACTTCGCTTGGGTATTCTGTCACAGTAACAGAAGAGCAAACCAGATATCCAAAAATACTATGTATTCAAAGTTACTTTAGCACACTTTGCACATCATTGTTTAGTTGTGCACATGTTTTATTCTTCTTAATGTTTACAATATCTTACTTATTTTATTAGATAAATGCATTTCTCATATGTTGTATAAGAAGAGGCTTTACTTCTAAGCCAATTCAAATAAGTAAATAGACAGTACTGAGTATTGTAAATAAGAAAATAGACAGTGTCTTCTTGAGTTTTGTTTGTTTAGTGACAAGGCCTTGTGTAGCCCAGACATGCTTCAAAATCATGGTGTCTGTGAATTCCCAATCTTCCTCCTCCTACTTTCCTGAACCAAGTACTGAGATTATGCATATACCCAGCGGGAGTTTAATACTATCTATCTATCTGTGTATCTCTGTATCTATCTGAAATGCCACCTAAAAGTACATAATTTACAAAAAAAGAGACAAAACCAGAAATGGCACATGTTATTTAATTAAAATCTTCAAAGTACTTAAGATGTTTCTGACAAGAAAATAAACTGAAAAAAGAAATAAAATAAACTGAATAAATATTACTTAGAGCTCTCTAAGTAACTATCAAAATATTATGAGAAAGAATTATTGTTTTTTTTGTTGTTGTTGTTGTTTTTGTAATAAACTGGTTGAGACTTGGCATCATTTATTTAAAATGTGCGTCTTTCTTTCTTTCTTTCTTTCTTTATTTATTTATTTATTTTTTAATTTTATTAATTTATTCTTGTTACATCTCAGTGGTTATCCCATGCCTTGTATCCTCCCATTCTCCCCTCCCTCCCATTTTCCCCTTATCTCCTCCCCTATGACTGTTCCTGAGAGGGATTATCTCCCTCTGTATATGCTCATAGGGTATCAAGTCTCTTCTAAGTGACCTGCTGTCCTTCCTCTGAGTGCCACCAGGTCTCCCCCTCCAGGGGACATAGTCAAATGTGAGGCACCAGAGTACATAAGAAAGTCATATCCCACTCTCCACTCAAGTGTGGACACTGTTCTGACCATTGGCTAGATCTGGGTAGGGGTTTAAAGTTTACCGCCTGTATTGTCCTTGGCTGGTGCCTTAGTTTGAGCGAGACCCCTTGGCCCAAATCTGCCTATCATAATGTTCTACTTGTAGGTTTCTAGGACCCACTGGATCCTTCTACTTTGCTATTCTCACATGGTTCTCTCATCTAGAGTCCCAATAGAATTATTGTTTTAAAAGAATGAAAATGTTTTAATAGTATAGCAACATAATTGTTTTACTTCATTCACATTCACTCATTTCCCCATAGTTTTGAATTGAGTAGTAATTAGTATTTAAATCCAGGAACACTTATGTAGTGGTCCTAAAATATGCATTTACAAATAAATGTACAATATAAAAGTGATACATTATTAAATAATTTATATAAGGGAATTGAGTAATATTACAGGAAAAGATGTCTCATGTAGTTTCTTTAGAAACATAAGGGCCCCCAAAATGAAGTATATTTCCCCTCTGTCAGAAAATATCCGTTCTTATTAATAAAATATCTAAATCCTCAAATTTAAAGAGAATAATAGACTGTGTGTGAACTGATGGTATCCACAGAGACACATTTCAGTCTCCCTTTGCTGTGACAGAAGAACCCATTTAAACCAAATGGCACTGCCATCTGAAAAAAAAATGACTAGATAACAAGATAGTCAAAGAAATGAGTTCAGAATGTGTGACTGGAAACAAACAGTACCGTTAGACACGCTATCTCAGAAGCAGTGGCATGGTATTTTAAGAAATTAGGTAGAGAATAAATTAACATATGTTTATAGAGCTCACAGATTCCTTTGAATGGCTTGCCATAAAACAGAACAAAGAGGAAGTAAGGAGGAGAGGGAAGTGGACTCTCACTGATGACAAACCTGCTTTTCTGACTCTTAGTGGATTCTACTAGTCATGAAGGTCACATAAGTCTCTGGACCAAGTGTAACATCTCTGTCTCTGAAGAGCCATCGGTGAGCAAGTCTATAGCCTGGAGAAGTCACTCCTCCTAGCTTTGACACCACTGCAATTGTGGTTATTTCTCACTGTGTTAGTTTCTATTTCTGTCCTCTGTATTCATTAGTTTAACATTTAATAGAATTTCTACGTGTTCCATTATAATATTTCATTTTCATGTATAAAAATATATGCTTTTATATAATAAGTTAGTTATATTGTCTCATATGTTAGTAAATATAGTTGACATCATTCTACTTTGTAACTACTTCATAGAGGTATACCATGAATAATCCTAATTCATCTTCAGATTATGTTACTTTGTCTTTCCTTAGCTATTACTAATGATACAACAGTGATCATCCTTCAACAGATATCTCTGCGTTATGATCGTGTTATTTCTCCTTTTCAAATTGTGCAACCATTAAGTCAAATGGGTTTAATACTTGTCTTCATGACAGTTGCTTCTGAATAACTACCATTCCAATTTCTAAACTATTGGAGGAGTCACATCAAGGACATCTGAGCGTATACATTTGGCAAAATCTAATATTGATCTGGATAAATAATTTCGCACAACATGAACAAGCATAAATTGGCAACATTTTCTAATTTTCACTTGCATCTCCCTAACCGTGGTATGTGTGCTCATGTGTTCACTGGTGACATGTAGTCCACTTTTAATAAAAGCTATTCACACACATCCTACCTGTCTCCTATTACAGTCTTTCATGTGTGTCTTTGGATGGTGCCGAAAAAAAAAAAAATAGATACTATTGCCAAACTAGAGATGATCAAATGAAACTAATACTCAGGAGACGTTACCCAAGCTTACTCAACACCTGTTCTCTATGAGACACCATGGTATGCATCAATATAATAATAAACAAATTTTAGGTGGATGGAGGCAGGGAACTGGGTAGGAGATGGGATAGAGAGGGGATCAGGGGTCAGGAGTAGGAGTAGGGAGATCAGGGGAGAGAGGCCTTGGTGAGCGACTGGAAATCAGAAGTGGGGGGCATCTCTGGGGTTTGTCAGGGACCTGGGATAGGGGAGGCCCTAGACAGCCTATAGGGGTCACCCTTGCCAAGACTCCTAGCAACGAGGGGATATAGATCCTGAAGTGGTCACTTCCTGTAGCCAGGCATGATTGCCAGTGGAGGGATAAGGACAACAACCCACCCACAAAACCTTCTACCTAAGATGTGCAGGGACAAGCATGAAATAAAGTTTGAAGGAATGGCCAACCAAAGAGTGGCTCGACATATACAGGGAGAGGAAGTCCCCCTCAGTCACAGTCATAGGGGAGGGAAATAAGGGGAAAGTGGGAGGGAGGGAGGAATGGGAGGATACAAGGGAGGGGATAACCACTGAGATGTAATATGAAAAAGTTAATAAGATTTTTTTAAAAAAAGAGTGGCTCGACTTGAAACCCACCCCATGGGAGAGAATCAACCCCTGACACTATTAGTGATACTTTGCTATGCTTGTACACAGGAGCCTAGAATGAACTCTTCTAATAGGCTTTACTCAGCAACTAATGGAAACAGACGAGAGACCCACAGCCAAACATTATACATATCTCGGGGAGTCTTGTGGAAAAGTTGGGGGAATGATTGAGGGAGCTGGAGGGCTCAAGGACTCCACAAGAAGACCTACAGAGTCGACTAACCTGGGCCCATGGGGGCTCACAAGAGACTGAACTACCAACCAAAGAGCATTCATGGACTCCTGCTCTTTACACATATGTAGCAGAAGCACAGCTTGGTCTTCATGTGAATCCTCACAAAACTGGAGCAGGGGCCCTCTCTGACTCTGATGCCTCCCTGTGAACCATGATCCCCTATCCAGACTGCCTTGTTTGGCCTCAGTGGGAAAGAACATGTCTAGTTCTTCAGCAACTTGCTCTACCCATGAAGGATCTCTCCCTTCTCAGAGACAGAAAAGAGAGCATAGTGGGGAAGGGTTGTGCAAGGGGGGGAGGGGACTCAGAGGAGAGGAGGGGAAGTGCAATCAGGACATAGAGTGAATAAATAAATAAAAATTTAAAAAGAAATTTTTATCCTCAAATCAGAAGCAATCAACAATTTAAATATAAAAAAAATCACTTGTAACAAGATGATTTCTATAAGAACAGAACAACTTTTCCCTTCACAGACAGTTAAAAAATAATAATTTTTTCTTGCTTTGATTTTTTGTTTGTTTTTCTATACAGGGTTTCTGTGTGTAGCCTTGTCTGTCCTGGACTCACTTTGTAGACCAGGCTGGCCTTGAACTCATAGGATTAGAGGTGTGCATCACCACGTCCTGCTAAAAGAAAAATTTAAAGTGATGAATAGTTAATTATGACCAAAGCACAGGAAAGTAGGATATAGTAAAGCCAAAGATACAGGAAATTGTTCACTTGAAAAGTCAGCTGCTTCCATGTTCTGGCTATTATGAATAAGGCTGCTATGAACATGATTGAGCAAATGTTCTTGTTGTGTGCTGGAGCATCTTCTGGGTATATTTCAAGGAGTGGAATAGCTGGGTCTTGAGGAAGCCCTATTCCCAGTTTTCTGAGATAGTGCCAGATAGATTTCCAAAGTGGTTGTACTAATTTGCATTCCTACCAGCAATGACGGAGTGTTCCTCTCTCTCCACATCCTTACCAGCATGTAATGTCACTTGAATTTTTGATCTTAGCCATTCTGATGGGTGTAAGATGGAATCTCAGAGTTGTTTTGATTTGAATTTCCCTGATGACTAAGGAGGTTGAGCATTTCTTAAGTGTTTCTCAGACATTTGATATTCCTCTGTTGAGAATTCTGTTTAGTTCTGAGCCCCATTTCTCAATTGGGTTATTTGGTTTGGTGGTGTTTAATTTCTTGAGTTCTTTATATATTTTAGGTATTAGACCTTTGTCAGATGTAGGGTTGGTGAAGATCTTTTCCCAGTTTGTAGGCTGTCACTTTGTTCTGTTGACAGTATCTCCTGCCTTACAGAAGTTTCTCAGCCTCGTGAGGTCCCATTTATTAATTGTTGACCTTAAGGCCTGGGCTGTTGGAGTTCTCTTCAGGAAGTTGTCTCCTGTGACAATGTGTTCCAGGCTCTTCCCCACTTTTTCTTCTAACTGATTTAGTGTCTCTTGATACCCTATGAGCATATATAGGGGGAAGAGGCCCCCCCTTAGTCACAGTCATAGAGGAGGGGAGTAAGGGGAAAATGGGAGGGAGGGAGGAATGGGAAGATACATGGGATGGGATAACAATTTATATGTAATATGAATAAATTAATAAAATATATTAAAAAATAAATAAATAGGACCTTATTAAACTGAAAAAAAGAGAAGGCAGCTGCACCAAATACTAGAAGATCAAGGAGAGGAGGAGAATGTGGCAGGGAAATGACTAGGAAGACATGTCTAACCTTTATATACCCAAAGTCATGAACATATCATATTTAAAGTGTATAAATGTTACTCAATTCTGAATCTCTAAAATAGACATTTTACATCATTCAGTTTTTTATCAAATATATTTATTTATTCACTTTACATCCCGATCAAAGCCCCCTCCCTCTTCTCCTCACGATCCCACCCTCTGACCTTCTTCTCCCTTCCATGCTTACCCTTCTCCACAGAGAAAGAACACACACACACACACACACACACACACACACACACACACACACATCCCATACAAACCCATCCTAACACATCGAGTCACATCAACACGAAGGGCATCCTCTTTCTATGAGGTCAGACAATGCAGTCCACCTTGGGGAAAGGGATCCAAAAGTAGGCAATAGAGTCCATGTCAGATACAGACACTGCTCAATTTGAAGAACACCCAAAAACCTTCCACCCTAAACTTACACTGCCTTCAAGATGTGCAGGGGTAAAGATGGACCAGCGATTGAGGGATTGGCCAACAAATGACCAACCCAACTGAGACCAACACTATAAAAGAGAGCCAACCCCTTCAGTATTGATACTCTGCTATGCTTTCAGACAGGAGCCTAACATGATTATTCTCTGAGAGGCTCCACCCAATAGCAGCTAGAAACAGATGCTGAGACTCACACCCAAATGTTAGACAAATGCTACCTTCCAACCTGTTAAAACTCATGGTGACTTCATTGTTCATACCCTGCCTCTGAAGAGATACTCTCAGAGTCATTCATCTATCTTTGCAACCAACATTCCAAAATGAGAACTCTAGTCATGAAATAGCCCATTCTTAGTGTTGATTTATACTGAGTGCTTTAAACTTTAGGTAATATTTCTTTTGAGATATGGCATTACTGTGCATCCCAGACTAGTCTTGAACTTGTGGTTCTCTTGCTTCCTAAGTACTGCTATTACTTGTGTTATTATATCATCACATTTTCAATAGGATGAAAATCTTGTAAAACTGCATAAAATGGCACTATACATAATTTACACCACACACAAAAAAAGTTATGAATAAAGATTACTTTCTTTATTATGCTGGAGATCTTCAAATCCATACATTTCATAAAGAGCTCTATTAGAATTGTTTTAAAGCCCCCAATCAAAAAACCTTCAGTAAGTTCTTTTAAATTATTTGTCATTAGCATATCACTACATATTTAATAAATTTGTAATCACTTTAAGGTTCTACACAGATTGTATTTTCTATGTATGTGTTAATAATCACCTGCCATGCTGCGATGCAGTAATTCTTTTCATAGTATTTGGGAAACAAAACATGTTCAAGGCTAGATTTATATATAAGCTAGAATCACAGCATCACTACATCATAATCTTTTATGTATACCTGATGGATATTCCTTTGGAGAATTTTGGATAAGACTACTTCTCAATTTTACTGACACATACAGGGGCAAAATTGTTAAACAAATCCAAGCTACCTTCAGGAGTATAGCAAGTAAATTAGCTTTGTATGACTTTATAACAGCATTGTGTCTCATTTTAAAGCGCACTGAAAGAATAAATGTGCAGTGTTCTAACAAAGCTATTTAATTAATGTATTTGCCCTCAGCAAGAGCTGTGTATCTTTGAAAACATATAACTTGTTGACATAAATGAGGGAAAATGTTGCTTTATCATATCGGTATGATGAGTATTATTTCATGATGAAAAATTTAGAGTAACAAATTATTTTAAACTGTAAAAGATTAAGATGGATTCCTAAATAACTCATCTACAAGCTGTGACTAACATGGTTGTGGGAACAAAATTATTACACATCAGGCCTCATGAAGAATTTTGTAGGGAAATAGTCATGACAAGGAGAAGAGTCATCTGGAATGTTAATATGAAGTCCTTCATCTCAAAAATACAGTGAGAGAGAAAAATGCCCAAAATGATGGTTTTATGAGAACTTATAATTATTGCAACAATTGGAATGATGGGAACTGAGAATCATGGGAGATACGGGAATTCTGGGATAGAGATCTGGCTTCATGCAGAAGACACCACTTTTCAAGACTTTAACACTTCTCAACTTATGGGTAGCAACTCCCCTGTGGCTCAAACAACCCTTTCACAGGAGTCACTTATATCTTGCATATCAGATATATACATTATGGAACGGTAACCAAATTATAGTTACAAAGTAGCAACAAAAATAATTTTATGGTTGGAGGTCACAGCAACATGAGGAACTGCATCAAGGGGTCTCAGTATTAGGAAGGTTGAGAACCTCTGCTTTCATGGAACCACACAGATGGCATCAGAGCCAGGATTCAATCCTATGTCTCATTAATTTGAAATCCATGTATAGTGAATGATGATACATTCATACTTTCCCATTTGAACAAAAGTTCCCCAAAACATTAGTCATCAAGAAAACGAAAACAAAAACACCGGAAACTATGACTTCTTCATAGCAATTCTGTTTAAAGCTTTCAAGAATGTCTTAGTAAAAAGTTGGTGGAAACTAGAAACCAAAGTAACCATTAGATATGTACCCTGCATTACTCTTATGTCAAAGATCTTAAAAGAGTAGAGATTAAGTTTTAAAATTTAACATTTTTCATTACTTGCCTACTCAACAAATGATAATAAAGTTTCAATCAATTGCAAGTGGTAGTTTACTGTCTTAAGTTCAACAATGAACAAGTACATCTTTAAATGTGTATTTGTAGGCATGCTATGTGTGTTCTGTTTATATCTGTGTGTGCGTGCATGAGGGAGGGCCTGAGTTACAATCCACAATACTCATTTTAAAAAAGCTAGACTGAAGCTCTAGCCAAGGGCATGCATGGGCTGGACCTAGGTCCTCCACATAGATGTAACCAATGGGCAGATTGGTCCTCTTTTAGGTCCCCTAGTAAGGGGATTGGGGGTTAACTCTGACATGGACTCTGTTGCCTGCTTTCCCTTCATGTCCTCCTGGTGGGGCTATCTTGCCAAGCCATAGGATGCTATCAGTCCTGCACTTGATGAGCTGGGGTGGGTGGGTAGGGGGATTCCCTTCTCTGGAATGTTGGGGAGGGAGGATGGGGGAAACAGAGAAGATGGGACCAGAAGTAGAGGAGGGAGGGAGCTATGCCCTGGATGTAAAATGAATAATTAATGTAAAAAATATCTAAGCATGACTGTGTGGACCTATAAGCCCTGCATTTGAGTGAGTGCAGGTGGAGACTGGCAGCTACTGAGAGCTTTCTAGCCTCCCAGCCAGGTTAAAATATTGAGATCAGGTTCAGTGAAAGATGCTGTCTCAAGGAAATAATGTAAGGAAGGATACAGGAACATAACCCATTGGCCTTCTGCAGCCTACACAGAATCAAGCACATGCACGGACATGTGTGCAGAACATACACCCACATCATATATTTAAAAAAAAAAGATCCTTTGCCAGGTGTCAAGAAAAAGGAAAGTTTCTGTTGTCATGATTAAAAAAAAAAAACATTCTGAGAGAGGGTTCTGAGTGGCATAAGCAAGTCAGACCAGAGTGTCTCAGAGAAATGATGAAAATACCCAAATAGATTTGGGAAGGAAACTCCATGGAAAGAGGGCAGACTTCTTCTTGGGGCAGAGAGAAAAGTGAAAAGCTTGAAAATCTCAGCATCCTGTATCATCCTGTACGGCAAGGTCCAGAGTGGCAGGAAGCTGTGAGGAACCTTGCAGTAGACACTACATAGATGCAGACTGGTGCTGAGGAAACAACTGAAAGGACCTAGTGTCTGAGGGTCAAAACAGATGTGCCAAGAGGACCTGGAGACTTGGGGATGTCTTGAGAAAATCAAGCAGAAAACAGAAAATAAGAACTTCCAAAGCAAGGAACTATGCCTGTAAGTCGGTGTCGGATAAACTCTCAAGACGGCAGGTTCAGTGAGCTACAGCAGCGCATACTGGAGACACCCGCACCTGGCCTTCACCAAACTTCTCTTATGCTCAAGCTTATCTTGACAGGAATGAGAGAAGGAAAACCTATTCAAAGATGAGAGAAAATGATGTGGAAGAATTGAACTTTGTTTTTTTTTAATTTTTTTTTATTAATTTATTCATATTACATCTCAATTGTTGGCCCATCCCTTGTATTAAGAATTGAACTTTGAATGTATTGTTTATCCAAGGAAAATTAAACTAAGTGCAAAGAATGTGAAAAGTAAGAGTTGCCTGAAATGTCTTCACAGTGTGTGTCTAGCCTTGCTAGAATGTTAATATAAAATATCTCCCATAGCTTATTTTCACAAAGTCCTCCTACTTTTACATACTTCAATATTAAACACAGACAACTGGAACTATAGCAAAGCTCCTGGGCTCACAGTTCAAGCCCAGAAAGATATGAACCTGGTGCAGCCATACCCTTTGGTGTATTCTCTAGTCTCATGTGTAGTGTGCATCGTGCTGAGACTCCCAAGTGCTTTATGAAGAGAGACAATGTCACAGCACAAAAGAATAAGGTGTGTCCCAAACTATCATATGTGCAGAATTTAACATGCATGGTTAAAACATCCAGAGGGGATTGCTAACTCATCTCTGTTATCTTTTGATTTTTATCCCTATAAGAAATCAGTGCATAAAAAAAAAAAAAAAAAAAAAAAAAAAAAAAAAAAAAAAAAAAAAAAAGAAAAGAAAAAGAAAAAGAAATCAGTGCATTGCCAGGTCCACTGGGCTCTTCTTGCTAAGTTTAGCACAAAGCTGCCCACTTTCCTCCTCTCCTGCCAATAGAATCTCTTGCTTATGCTGTTGAATAACCTACTTCCTGGTATCCTGCTAACAATTTCATCCCCTACAATCCATTCTCTGGAAAGAATTCAGAGTGATGGAAATGTTCTGGCTGACCCAAGTTAAATTGAAAACCAAATTGTCTCCATGATTTGGCACCTGAATTTCATCAGTGCCCGGTCACAATTTTACTCTCCTGTGATTCCTTAATCCTTATCAATCCTGACTCTCTGATCTTCAAAATGGCAAGTCGCGTTTCCCCACAGGGGAAAGTGGAGTTCATAATATCTCCTGATGTAAAGATCCCTGCACATCAATGCAAGACAAGAGGTCTCTTCTTGTAACTCAGATCACAAGGAAGAAAATTGATGGAGAAGTCCTCTTCTTTCAGCTGATGATTTCTCGTTTGGTTGTTTGTGGGAATACACTCCAGCTGTCTTTTCACAGTACAGACCCAGGAGGCAGGGGCCCTAGAGAGTCTTTTTCACAGGTATAGAGGTAAAGAGGAATTTTACCAGTATTGCTGAATGAATGGATGGATGGATGGATGGATGGATGGATGGATGGATGGATGAATGGATGAATGAACAAAGAGGAAAGACGCATGGCATAGAAATCTTCCTTTCCACTATTTCCTATTCACTAGCATATTTCATGGTATTCCAAAACTAGGCAAAACAATGAGAAATCAGGTATTTATGTAAGAAATGCAAACTATAAAGAGTAGTATGTACAATATCTACAGAGGAATTAGGGGGGAATATTAATTTAGGAAATAAAAAAAACTAATGTAAAGTTTTTGTCCAATACTGAGCCTTCTCAAGTCAGAAATAAAAATGTAAGCAAGTATCAGTTTTTAAACAAAATATTATATAAATTTTATTCTCTAAGTTGAAATAATTTTGAACATGTAACATGACTAGTGGGTTCTGTTCAATGAACACACAGTGCACGAAAATGAGAATTTCACTCTTCTGGATTGCCACAAAGCAGCACAGCTGTTTGTTAACTCATATGAGACACATTTTGGGATTTTATTGTTTTCAAAATTGAAGGATAAATAAGTAAGGAAGGTTAAAATGACGAGTAAATCACTGCCTGCTAACAAAGGAAAGTCGCTCTTAACATATCTAAGAGTGTGTCACTGGTTTCAATTTCAACTGAAATTAGTTTGGATAAGGAAACTTGAAAATAGTTGTCTAGAGTATTTGCTTTAAAACTTTCAAATATTTTAAATCATGCTTGCAATCACAGAAATTGATTATCCAGACCTAATAGAGTACACATTGTGTATAAATTTTCATAACATAATTTTTTGTTTTAGTTGCAAAGATTTTTATTTGGTGACCCACTGCATAATATGAGTTAAACTTATTTCTTAATAAAAAGCATTTTAACCGACCTATTAATAATCAGGATCCTAATGCAGCATCACATTCTGAAGTAAACACTGCATTCCTATTATATTACAAATTAATATTTGTTCTCAGAACCACTTCCAAAAAATTCTTACCAGACATAAACTGTGTAATAGAGGATAATTCCATTTGGCTCCAAGGGTGGTTGCCATGACAACATCACGGTGACACCAGACAACTGTTTCACAGAGAAGTTCTGCGGAGGAGAATCAGGAGCTGGAAATTTGTGACAAAGAATGACATATTTCATTAAATACATATGGAAATGTGAAAATGAGAGTATATAGATTGTTTTTCTAATAAACTCTATGGTAAATGAATCAGGTTTGGCACTTCTCTTCACAGACAACAGAACCTGATTGTTTACATTCAGATAAAATGATGAAAGAAGAATTTTCATGGTGCTGCTGTTGGAACATCTGCTCCTGTGATTCAATGGAAAAAAGTATTTCATGAGAAAATACAAGAAAGGTCTGTCATGGTGACTCATTGACTGTTCACAAACCGTTCGGTAAATTATCATCCTCTAATAAAAACAAATGCTTTATTGGGGTAAATAAATGTACCACATAGGTAAAAGATCTCCTCAGATAATGAAAAGTTGGGAGGAAAGGTGTCACACACTCAGAGTGATAAGCATAACATTTTGAAGGAAGTTAGAATGACTGACTTCACCCAGACAAATGGCATTCCTCAACCTTAGATGTGTCAGGAAAAACAAAAGTAAGATCAAAAATATAGTCAATGAGTCTGACCACAGCCTATCTGGTAACGATGAGGAAATCTTAAGCCATGAAGGCAAAGCTCTCAGATACTTTGACAGGCCAGTGTATGTAGCCCGAATGCTTTTGTGAGAACAACACAAGCAGGGGATTGCAGAGGAGAAAAGTACTAAAATGGGCTTTATTGTGTAAAACAAAATAGGAGTGGTGCAGAGAAA
>OU015756.1:70319821-70329848 GCA_907169655.1 Acomys percivali
GGATCTGGGAGAGAGCAGGGGCAAGGTGGGAGGAGAAACTGGTTGGGACACATTGTATGACAGAAGAATCTATTTTCAATTAAGAAAAGAATATTAGCATTCAAGGGTATCACACTGCCTAATAACTAGAGAAATCTAAAACTATCTCATGAATACATTAATACACTAATCCTAATGCCATAAGACATGTTGAAAGTTATATAGATTCTACTCCAAAACTTCTGTAAATGCCATAAAAATGCTGAACACTGTTGGGACACATAATATGCACACTATTCAACCTAAAACTTGAGCCTTAAAAGTCTCCCATAAAATTTTTACTTACATTTACATGATACAGTTGGCCTCAAAGGCAATAAAAAGTGTTTCTATCTGATTTTACTCAATGTAAATCTAGCTTTCGTAGCGGCTCTTATACCACTACAATGAAGTCTCTATATGATACTGGAGCTGTGTATAGATGGTAGTTTATATGAGAGGGATTTTTACACTATGTTTCATTCTACATATGTCACCAATCTATGGACAAATGACCCCTAATAGCCCAATATATTCTACACGGGGTCCCTGAAATGTTAAAAAATCTAAGTATATCAGTATGTATTATATCATCTTACCATCTTCCTCAGTCAGTATGATTATTGGCATGCTCCGAACTCCTTCACCTTTGAATGTACTAGCAGACACCTCAATCACATAATGGGTATACTTTTTCAGCCCTAAACAGAAATAAACAGATAAATTAACGCAACCACTCTATCCTGTAATAAGGTGCAAGAGGTAAACAATCCAACACTCTTCCAAAAGTAAAAGCAAAATAAAGTAGGATTGATTAGCAGTCTGAAAATCCTAAAAACAGGGGCTGTGGAGATGGCTCAGTGGGGAAAGTAATATCTATACAATCTTGGGGACTTTAATTCAAATCCTGAGAATACATGTAAAGCCAGGCACGGTACCGTGTTATCCCAGTGTTCCCATACAGAGATGGGTGGCACAGAAAGGAAGTTCCTCAGAGGCTCAGGGGCCATCTGACCTGGCCCATCCAGTTCAGAAGCAAACAACAAAGAGATTGCACTTCTAATGAGGAAAACATAAATACTTCTAACCTCTACATGTGTGTAGTGGCACAGACACATACGCACATGCAGACACACACACACACACATGCACATGCACACATACACACACACACACACCTTTCCATGATGAATACAAGATACAAGACATTGTAGAAAATACCAGCCTAGAGTATTTCTACATATGACTACCATAAATTCTCTTTCTGTTTTGCCAAAAGGAATTGTCACTCTCAGTATGTAGATACTCACAGTGACATTATTTTTAACATATTAGGTTAATATTTTGTGATCATGCTGTCACTATAAAGGTAAATATCCAACAGGAGAATTGTATCTTACCTCTAATGTTCTGAGTCAAAGAAGTTGTATTTATAGTTCTAGCCTCACTGCCATTACCTCTCTGGAGGTAAATTGTGTATTTTTGGATGATGCCATTGGGAGTACTTGGAGGAAGGAAGGATATTTCAATCTCTCCTGAGGAAATGTTTCTGTAAGTAATATTTTCTGGTGCACTATCAGGAACTGGAGGAAAATGAAGATAAAATTTTACAAAACAGTTTCACCCTAAACTTGACCAACTAAAAGTATCATGTAATTTCAAGGAGATGTGTAAATACAAGAACCAGAGTGACGGTGCTACCCATGCTAATTAGAGTGAGATGTGCATAAGCCACAGCTGCTAACAACTGTAGAGGGTTAAAGGTCATCTCAAAGTGAAATACAATCTACGATTCTGCAGATCAACTTTATATAATTTTGGAGGAGTTTCAAATTGACATTATTTTCACACAATGAATAAGTACACTATGGAATCCCAAATAATTTATGAAAAAATTACTTGAGTCATTTTAACAGAAGAGGTTGGGATTGGCAGCAGAAGTCAACCAAAAAATTAACAAGAGCAAAAGGAAAAACTTTTTAGACTCTCAAAACCCAAAGGAGAATACAATAAGTACATCTTAAATATTCTAAATTTTAAATAAGAGAGCATGGGTGCATTTTGTGCCTGTCCTTAAGTATTTTTTAGATAAATAGGGAAGGGGGATAATGTGGTTTATTATAATTTCAAAAATTAATACTCACAGTTATTCAAATCATATCTATATGTGTGTTCTTAAATACATACATACAACCTTATCAATCTATATAACGTTACGTTTATGATCTTATGGCATCCCTAACTTTATTCCAAATATTTATTTTTATAGTCACAGATAAGTGTTTTTCTTACCCGTCATAAAAGAAACATATCTTTGCTACAAGTTGATACATTTTCAAAGAGTATTTATCAGAGAGAAATGCTCACAGTTGCGACAGCACTGGCTTAAAAGTTCCTTCACAAAGCAGTAATAATGACTATTCAATGGAGCAATTAAATAATGCAAACTAAATCTCTAAACATTATTGCATTTTATGGTCCTATTATAAGACTTTTTTCTCTGTGACGAAAGGAATTTAACATTTTACTGTTGGTATTCTAAATATAATAGACATAAAATTACTACTTACAAACATAGTAAAGTAATAAGATCCAGAAATCCCTTAAAGTGTTGATACAATATCTTCCCCTCAGTGTTTGCCAGTTATGGGGGCTTTATTATAACTAAGGCATTAGGAGAAAAACTGACACAAGAATACAAAAAGCGTCTAAAACTTTAATAAGAATACAATTTAATAAATAGATAAGAGTAACAATATCTAACAATAACATCTAACAATGTCTCATCCAAAGAATTCTAATTTGTTAGAGCCATTTCAAACCAATGGGCCACATTTACAAAAATTCTCAGCAACCACCATAACTGTTTCCGGCATCTTCTGTATCCAAGTAAAAGTTTAAATCTGCTGAGGACGTGAGCCTCAAGAGAACGGCTTTGCTTCTCTTTCATAACCCAAGTAGCAGTATGGCCCAAGACCTGGCAAGCTATGCAGTTATTTTCGATTTCCTTCCTCCTAAAGACCTACAGATCCTTTACAATCGTATTCCACCTGGCATCAGGCATCGCTAAGACACACCCCTAAGTCACATCACTTAAATGGGCTGTGTCATCTTTCTAAGATGGCCTCATGATATAATTTCTGCACAAATCTTAAAGACTTTTCGCCACTCAGGAAACTAGGTTTTTCTCTACCACCTTTAGAGGTGTCAACATCCACACAAATGATGCAATCCCCTGAATTCTCCATCCCTGGATCTCTTTAACTCTAATACTATTTTCTTTCACTTCACCTTAATCCTGGTTTCAAGGCAACACCTGAGACATTGTGATTACCAATGGTAACTAGTCTTCCTCTATTTGTTTGCTTCCTCCTACCTTTATAGTCTTCTGACTTGTACTCCTGGTCCAAAAGCTCTTTGTCTTTCACCAGGTTTTCATTGCCCACTCTGTTTGGTGTGACCTTATTGGCTACACTCAGGCTAGTTCCCAGCATCTGCTATAATTACTCCCCAGACACCTTCACCAACTCCAGCTTCTGCCTTACTTTCCTGGCTAAGTCTCAATACATGTGTGACCCAGCTCTATCCTATCCCATATGCACATTTCCAGAGGAATGCCTGAAAATGGCTGCATGAAATATCTCTCCTTGTGCAACAGCCCCACTTGAATGTTAAAACCTGAAATCATGAGCAGATCTTTTTCACTCCTGGTTACCTATATTTCTTTTAGTTACTTCAATCTTCTACTCTTTTATGTGCATTTATGCCCTCCATTATCTCCCCCCAGAAGACCAATAAACTTTCCCTTCCTTGTTCTGACCCGATAGACTTGTATCCCATTTCATTGATAAGGAAAAAACAAAACAAACCCAGAAGACTTCTTCCTACCATAAATCTTATAAACTGCCTACCCTCCTTCCTGCTTTCCAAAGCCTTCTAGATAATATTCCCCTGTTTTATTCAGACTTTACACTGAAAATGACCTAGAAATGTATGTAAACACACCTGCATTGTAATACTATCTTGGTAAAAATAAAGTCAGTTTTCATAAATACTTGTCCCCTCAAATATGGTTCCATTCTTTCACTTAATATCTAAATGTTTTGAAATCCCAACTTCTCTTACATATCATATTCTCTAAATCATAACTTCAATTAGGTGTTCCACCTGCCGTGAAATCTACTCCATTTAATTCACTAATACCATCAGCTCTTACACAGAACCCATCAAATACATGTCTTTATCCCTCTTCACCTATCAAGAGCCTTGACTAAGTAAATAAGTGGCTTCTAACTGCAAGTAAGTAGCCATGGGTTCGTCTCCCAGTTCATATGTGACTACTAATGTTTAGGTCTTTATTGATTCTGCCTCAACCCCACAATATCTCTGTCATGTATTCCATGGTATGTTATTGCTTCCTGACCTATTTTTCACCCCTGGTCCTCTTGGAACTTTCTCTTCTTTTGGCTTTGTATATCAGAGACATATCAATTTCTTCCAACGTATGGATTCTTTGAGATTTAAACCTATTTGCTTAATGGCCCTACCTTACAGACACCTACCTAAAGGAGAAATGAACTTTCTCTAAACTGACCTATTGAATTTTTCTCTCACAATAAATGGCACTATATTTCGTTCAGGTACTCAGGTGAAAACAGTTCAGTCATCGTACTTTGTTCCCATATATAATACATCCATCAGAAGCCTTCTAAAAGCTTAATTGTATCCTGTTCTTGTGTCATTGTTAGCCAATAGTTTCACCTCAGCAAGAATCATCAGATTTCCTAGACCGGCACACAGGCATCAGCTCTACCCTCTTACGCCTGTCTGTATTTACACTGGCAGCAACACCCAGCTTGAAAGAGACAAGAGTTTTCTTCTTCAAGCACAGAGCATGTCTTCCTACTTCCAAAAACGTAGCAATTTCTCCATGTGGAATATGTTTTTCTCTTTAGTTATCCTTTCCCATACAAAGAATTATAAATGTATGTGGATAAATGCAACCTTCTTAGTGAGAATTGTTCTCTGTCTCACTTTTAAGTTATCACATGATTTTAATTTTCTTTTCTGGTGTGTGTGTGTGTGTGTGTGTGTGTGTGTGTGTGTGTGTGTGTGTTCATTTCTTCACAGATAGTATCATTGTTCCAAATCCAAATATGATTAATTGATGAATTTCTGTGACCTTTCTACAATGTCAAATTCAAGAAAAAAATAAGGATTCTTTTAAAAATTCTTACTCTTGAACCCTCCTTGGCTACTTTAGGTCTGTGGATTATAATATGGCTATCCTGTACTTTATGGCTAGTATCCACTTATAAGTGAGAACATGTCATGTGTGTCTTTCTGGGTCTAGGTTACCTCACTCAGTATGATCTTTTCTAATTCCATCCACTTGCCTGAAAATTGCGTAATTTCCTTATTTTTAATAGTTGTATTTCATTGTGTAGATGTACCACATTTTCTTTATCTATTCTTTGCTTGAGGGGTAGCTAGGTTGTTTCCAGTTTCTGGCTATTACGAATAAAAGTGCTATGAACATAGCCGAGGAAGTATCCTTATGGTATATGGAACATCTTTTGTGTATATGCCCTGGAATGGTATAACTGGGTCTTGTGGTAGATCTATTTCCAATTTTCCGAGACACTTCCAGATTGATTTCCACCGTGGTTGTACAAGTTTGCACTCCCACCAGCAATGGATGAGCATTCCCCTTGCTCTATATCCTCACCAGCATGTGCTTTTATGTCACTTAGAAGAGGAAGTAAAATAGACATCTGAAGTAGATGGACAGAGGAAACTGGGTGGGGAGAGTAATGGGGTGTCTTACGGGTGTGCAGAGAGCAGGATTGGGGAGGAAGAGAACAGGAGAGAGACGAAAATCATTTGGAGGCATCGCTAAGACAAGAGAGGCTTTATGGGTAGCCCTAGCTGAGACTTCTAGCAGTGGGTGCTAAGGAGATGATGTCACCACTTCCTGTTGTCAGGTGGGGCTTCCAGTGGAAAGCAAGGGACACCAACCCACCCACAAAACCTTTGACCCAAAATTTATCTTGTCTACAAAACATGTAGGTATAAAGATGGAGCAGAGATTGAAAGAATGGCAAACCAATGACTGACCCAACTGAGACCCACCCTATGGGAGAGAGCCAACCCCTGTCACTATTAATGATACTCTGTTATGCTTACAGACAGGAGCCTAGCATGAATGTCTTCTGAGAGGCTTCATCCAGCAGCTAATGGAAACAGACGTGAGACCCACAGTTGAACAATAGGTCAAGCTCACAGAGTTCTGTGGAAGAGTGGGAAAAAGGATAGAGGAAGCCACAAGGCTCAAGACTACCACAAGAAGACCTACAGAATAAACTAACCTGGGATTATGGGGGCTCACAGAGACTGAACCACCAACCAAAGAGCATGCATGGGCCAGACTTAGACCTCCTACACTTATATACATATATCATATATCATATATACATTTATCATATATATATAGCATATATACATATAGCATATATACAGAAGGCCGAAGTTAGACTCATGGATGCTCCTTGATTGTCAGTTCAGTCTTAGTGAGCCTTTGAGTCCAGTGTAGTTGATTCTGTGGGTTTTCCTGTGGAGTTCTTAACCCCTCTGCCTCTTTCTCCCCCTCTTTATCAGGGCTCACTGAGTTCCAGCTAAGAACATCTGTTCTTATATTCAGAGATACGTGCAGTCTTCACCATCCTCAAGGAAACTTGTCCTTGCAACAGATGGAAACCACCACACCAATCAAAATGCAGATTTGTGGTGCCCAGCTCCACAGCCACAAAACAAATCCACGTCTAAAGCTCGTAGAACAAGTGGAATAAGGGGCAAAAAGATTCTAAGAGCCAAAGAGCCCAGTACCTTGCTGTGAGGTTGCGACTCCCAGTAATATCCGAAGTCATACCCATAAAAATCTCACCAAGGGGATCACCCAAATGTGAGCTGAACAAGGATGACACCAATGAACATGCCACACACGTGGAGAAGAAAAGTCCATGAGACCTTAACCCTACACAAAAAAAACTACAGCCAGTGAGGAAATCTGGGACCAGGGAAGGGATTTCATACCAGTTGTTTTCCCATAGCCAAAGAGGCAACCTTGAAAACATACATACCAGTAACATTATATAGACTGAGCAGCTAGTTTTAGGAATATATTGTAGGGGTGTACATATGTATGTTTTATCATCTACCTATCATTTATCTATCTATTTATTTCCATACACACACACACACACACACACACACACACACACACACACACACATGCAATAACACTAGTGAGAAAAGAGGCCATGAATTTGAATGAGAGTGGGGAGGGGAATATGAGAGAGTTTTAGGGAGGAAAGAGAAGGGAGAATGATACTAAATTAAAATCTCAGAAACAATTAAAGAGTGAGACCATGCCTGGTACTGAGAACTTTACATAACTATCCAGAGGTAGGGAAAGTGTCGTTTTGGGAGGAGAAACTACAAAATCTCATTTGCTAAACCAGCATTATCGCTAACAACAATCTATAAGCTTTTGTCCTTATACCCGCAGAGAAGTGTATTCTTGACCCCTCATCAAGGGAAATTCTCTTTACAACAGATGGAGACTATGACAGAAAACCACAGCCAATCAATATGCAAATCTGTGAAGCCTAGTCCCAGATGTAATTATAGTTTAACTAAAATATCATTCTTTTTAAAGTAATAATTTTAATTAAAATATAATTACATAATCCCCTTCACTTTTTTAAAAAAGGAAAGAAACGCCTCTAATTATAAGGGGGCAAGCTATTTCAAATGCTGTGGAAACAACATATTAATGCAGTAGAACTTGAGACTTTAGAAGATGCTTTGGAAAGGTGTGCCTTCAGCGTTGCTTGCCTGCCATCAATAATCAGGACAGAGATTCATCCGTGAACTCAGCAGGACAGTCTTCATGTTTTATTCATATATTCTTAGGAGATAACCAGAGCTAAGTCTTCGGGCACAGAAATGACTCACTGATTTTGCACAGTGAAGATACTCAGAATTTTCTAAGCTAGCATTGGATGTATCCTGATGGTAGTAATAGCACACTGACGTCTACCAGTTGAAATGAACTGAATCTATTCAAAATCTAACAACAAAAGATGTATTTGAGTTGTGATTATTAAAAGGCTGTCATTACAAAGATACCCTAAATGCATTGGCTTGGCATATAAAATTGTGAGGTAATAGACAAACTTAAAGGATGTTATTCTTTAAGACGTAAAAATTTATAAAGTTCTGTTCAGAATTTTGGTATACATCTGTGTCGCACTCATTCTAGCAGTTATTCTTCCAAGTCAGAAAAGTTCAAAGTTTTACATAAAAGTTTCTCATAAAGAATGTTATATAGTAAGAGGGAAAGAGACTCTGTCTATCCCATTAGAGGATTCATTTTTATTGATTTTTTTCCTTATCTTAGTAATTACTGTACTCTAAGCATAAGAAAACTAACCTGTACTGATCTTCCCTATTTGAACTCTATGTATTACTTCCAAGAATAAATAAACTTGAATTATCTAAACCCAATGAGGCTCTTGAACACATTATTAATTCTCTTACTTATAGTTAGCAGAAGCATCACATCAATGAGTTATCACAACAATTATACATAAAGCTTAAGGGAAGTGCGGGCCTTTTATAAGAAAAAAATATTTTAATAATATTATTAGCTTCTAAGAATAGAAAGATAGTTATTTTGAGCTCACTCTTCTTTCGGTGATATCCTAGAATTCTATTGATCCCTTCTTCTGTCACGGGAGCTAAAGCTAGTAGATCAACAGGAGCTAAGAAATCTCGCTGGCATCAGTCCCACTGTCTTCTGCTACACAGGCAGCTAATGTACAGGAGACATTGTGACTACTTCTGCAGAGGAGTGGGCCTCCTGAGCCTTGAACACAATCCTCCATGAGATGGCCCCCGGCTTCTCAGGAGGCTGTCAAGCCAGCCCCGTGTGACTCACCAGAACAGGTGGTCCAGGAAGTCAGGGGTAGGTTTTCTGATCCACACTATTATTTCATAGCTAGATCAGGAGTCTAATAAATGAAGCCTAAAATGGGGCTCAGGAGACTCCCCATCAAGCCTTAGCTTTACCTTATCCACTATGATTTATTGGTCATTTTATTAAAATAGCCCTACTTTGCCTTGTCTACAGAAAGTTCAACATATTTTCTTAAATATTTTCTGGGACTAAAGTTCTCATTTTAAATTACATATCAAGTTAAATTATTGTATTCACTTATTCATGCCTTAGGATGAAGGTTGTAAGACAGATAATGGGATGCAAATTAGTGTACTTTTTCCAATACAAAGTAAAACATCATATTGTCTGCAATGTCCAGAAAATAATTTTTTATGATTCACTATTAAAATGGGGAACCCTTGATATGATTATCACTTAATAATTAAAATATCTGATAAGCATTTTGCTCTTCAAAATCACAATAGAATTGAACTTAATAATTTTCTTCCCCATGCTATGCAAATCTCAGATAGCCAACCACCACTGTGAACCAAGAGATCCTCCGTACATTTTATAATTTTCCAGCATGTGCCTTGAGAGCAAAATGGGCTTTATATGACTAATGGGCTTGGTTTCAATTCCAGCTTTATCACTTGCCAGCTGGCTAGCCTTAAGCAATTAAATTCCCACTAGTTAATATGAACTTTAGGGGGAAAGGAAACCATTTCCTTCTATTGTGCTGTATGCAAAATAGGTTTTGAAACATTGTAAATGTTTGCAGAATGAATGACCCTCATAGTGCCTCGGTTATTCATGATGAAAAAACAATAACTTAGTGCAGTACTCTAGTGCAGAAATACGATGATAACTTACATAAAAGCCAGGAACAGAAACTGTGACACATAACAGCCATTCAAAAACAAACAAAAAAAGAAAAACAAAAGCAAAAATATTGGCCCAATGTAAAATAAAACCGAGTAACAAAAGAGCAATTATCCTTCTAAAAAA
>OU015756.1:70329858-70347434 GCA_907169655.1 Acomys percivali
CTTCCTTCCTTGTTTCTTTCCTTCCTTGCTTGCTTCTTTCCTTCCTTGTTTGCTTCTTTCCTTCCTTGCTTCCTTCCTTGCTTGCCCGCTTCCTTCCTTGCTTGCTTCCTTCATTCCTTGTGTGCTTCCTTCCTTTTTATGTTAAAAATATAGTTGCTCTTCTTACCATCTTCTGGAGTTCTCACGAAGATGTCATTTTCTTCTGACAAAGAACTTTCCCCAACACGAGTTGAGGCGGCAACTCTCATTTTGTATCTTGTATATTTCTTTAACCCTAAAGGACAAAAGAAATATTGTTTAAAATCTCAAAAAATAGCATCCTTAGTTTAGTGCCATTTACCATAGGGACAATGTGAATACTTTATTAGAAGGACTGGCTTTATAAATCAGCTTTCACAAACTCAGTTTCCCAAATGCCTTTGGCTTCAGGGTTTTCCATACATGTGATATCGGAGATCTTTCCTGTAATGTTAAGGCATTAACCTAAAGCTGAAAAAAAAATTGGCACACAGCAAGGATAATTGGCACACATGTACCCTGTCAGCTGGTTTCCATGTGAGTGCACTCATTCAGATCCTCAATAATGAATTATTTTCACATACTAAGTACAATATTTCTTAGGTTAAGTGTATTTCTGTAACAGCTGTGCTAATATTCTTTTTATTTTGTGTGGAAAGATATAGTTATACTCACTTATATCTGCATACTAGCCCAAGGGGCATGTACCACAAAAGCCTTCACTTACCAGTAAACTGGGACAGAGGGGAGGACACCCTATTGGGACTCTAGATGAGAGAACCATGGGAGAATAGCAATGTAGAAGGATCCAGTGGGTCCTAGAAACCTACAAGTAGAACATTATGATAGCCAGATTTGGGCCAAGGGGTCCCGCTCAAACTAAAGCACCAGCCAAGGACAATATAGGCGGTAAAATTTAAACCCCTACCCAGATCTAGCCAATGGTCAGAACAGTCTCCACACTTGAGTGGAGAGTGGGATATGACTTTCTCACGTACTCTGGTGCTTCATATTTGACCATGTCCCCTGGAGGGGGAGACCTACTGGCACTCAGAGGAAGGACAGCAGGTCACCGAGAAGAGACTTGATACCCTATGAGCTTATACAGAGGGAGGTAATCCCTCTCAGGAACAGTCATAGGGGAGGGGAATAAGGGGAAAATGGGAGAGAGGGAAGAATGGGAGGATACAAGGGATGGGATAACCATTGAGATGTAACAAGAATAAATTAATTAAAGAAAAAAAAAGAAAAAAAAGATATAGTTAAAGAAATATGGTGTATTGTCATTTCCACAAACATGTCTACAATATCCAAGTAGCACACATCCACAAAATCTGGAACATGTCCTGCAGCATCTAAGGTGCATAGAAGTGAACATTTTCCATCAAAAGAGTAGGAGTACAAGAAGAAACACAACTTTTCCTTCTACCTGTGATGAGAAAGCTGTTATCTACAGTGGTCATCTGGAATGCTCTGTTGGTATCCATTTCCATGGCATAGATTGTATAATGAGTGATTTTCCCATTGGGATATTCTGGAGGATCCCAATATAGCAAAATAGATGAAGAACTAATATTTTTATAGTTTATAATTTGGATGGAGCTTGGCACTTGAAAAGAAGAATGAACAATCAGTAGGAATGAAAAGGCCAAAGTATTAATCACTTGAAAAATATTCACAAGTAATTGTTCAAAAGGAAATGCATTTGTACCTTGTTCACGTGTCCTAACAGTGAGAACCGTTGGTGGTCCTTCGCCCATGATGGTGAAAGCAGATACACTAATCGTGTGCTCAGTGAACGGTGCAAGCTGCCTGATAACATAAGACACCTGCTCAGCAGTGATGTCAGTAATATACTGATTCTTGGTGGTTACTATTTTAAATCAACAAGAAAAAAAAAGAATATTTGTATTTACCATCAAAATTATTTTTCTTCATAAAACTTAATAGCACATTCTGCATTAATATCTTCATATGCTATCATATACAGAATGGTACATATATGATTTGTAGTAAATATGAACATTCTAGACTTCCTAGTATCTACAAACATCTCATTCCCATAACATGGCTTTGTAAATTGTCATCCAGTGTCTTAAAACATAATAGCAGTGTTTTGAAAAAAACTTTCTAAGAAAGACTGACATTTTTTCATGAATTCAAACACTAGGCAATAATATAAGAAGGAAACACTATAAGTCACTGCTAAGCTTTAATCGCAGATTTCAAAAAAAAAAAATGAACCTTTTGTTCAAAGTCAAAATTCATTATACATTTACCAGTCCCAATGATTGCTTCAATCAAGTATTCTTGCTTAGGACTTAACTGGCACATGCATGTGCCTGTAAAAGGTCTAAGATATTTACTTTATTTATAAATATTGTCTATGAATTTTTAATTAGGGACTATGCTAAATTTGAAATACATAAGAGAGCAGTTGTATTAAAATCTGTGAGTCGTTTAGGTTATAGTGTTGTTCCAGTCAACTTTGCACAGGAAAAGTAAATCAACAAAAGAAAGATGTACTGATTGAAATGTAATTTTCTTTTATTAATTCTACCATGAATAGAGGAGCATCACACTTTTATTTTCAAATGAGGTGCACACCAGATCATAGAGAAGGCTGTGAAACAGTATGCTGTTTCTAGCTAATATTTCCTAATAACCAAAGTAGCAGTGTGGCACTGTATCATCTAACTACATACCTTCCATTTGCTATTTAGAAACAATAAGATTGCTTTAGAAACAACTCTCCCTTTAGAAACAATAAGAACCACTGACCCCTGAAGAGCAAGTGTGTGCGCTAATGATATCACCACATACCAGGGACACCTACACCTGTTTATTACGCCATGCACTAGAGTTGTAACTTTCTGACCTATTTACCTTTAGTGACATCTGAAAACCTATTTGTCAAAAGCTGCAGAGACTGCGAGGCCTGTAAATGATTTGAAGATATGTTAATCCCTCCCCGTCACACCTGCTTTGGCAACTGTAATAACTGATTGTCTATGCAGCTCGGCTAGAGACCCTAGGGTGCTACTTTCTCTAGGAAGAAGGTCAGATGGGTTGGGAAGGGCCAGCCACCGCTTGTGTGGCCTCTCCATTTGTTTCATGAGGAGGTTTTCTGACAGTTAAAAAGAAATATCTGACTCCAGCTCACGGACCATTAATAACATGGTTGAACTCTAAGCTCAGGTTCATATCTCTGCTAGAAACTGGTTTCAAAGCAGTTCAGAGAGAATTAAAATTTTACCTACCAATTGGTGAGCTTTGTTCAGCCCTAGTCCCAGCAGGAAAGCCATTGTGTGGTTGGCTGCTGTATATGAAGGAAGCCAGGGAGTGCAGGTCGGAAGACATCTCTGCTGAGCCCTCATAGAATCCTATCATTGGGTCCACTAGGTTCATCATTTCTGGAGACATGGGGTTGCTTATATACTGTAATTAAAAGTTGATATTTACAAACAATGAAAATGCATTCAATGCTCTATGACTTAAAAGTTTGTCACCTTGGAATTATACATCTTAAAAGGAAATAATATTTCTATGACTATTGTGTTCTTTACTTTCCAAGATTTTGTTCTCAACTAAAATCTTGCACCATGGTAACATAATATGATCGCTCTAGTTCCTATTAGATTGATACTATATTTTGGGGGAAAGGAAGTATTAGTTTCAGATCTGTATTATTTTCTTCATGATATAATTAGATGTTCCACACAACGGTTTCATAGCTGAAGCATTTTAAATTTTCAGCCCACAAATAGTAAGTATTCTTAGCATATTATTAAAGCGAGTCTTGTTTCCTTATCTAAGCACCCTCAATCATATACTACTTATGAGTGGCTGCATATGTGCTTGCTGTCAATAATAGTGATATCATAATTTATATATATATATATCATAATTCAATCCAATGAATTACAGACAAAAGAAACTTTGAAGGTAATAGGTTTCAAGGAGAGGTCACAGCCCACCTGCCCATGGTTCTGAGGTATAGTGTCAGTAACTGTCCTTGTTCCTGCCTTGTTCCTCAGTCCCAACCCAGTATAACGGAGAAGAGCAGAATAAAGGAAGGATGTTCTATTCAAATGCCTGTATAAAATGTTAACTTCTAAACAAATTTTAACCCCTATTAAAAAGTATTTCCTCAAGGAATTAAGGAATCACAGAAACATATGGACTTTGATTCTAATTTGAACATAATGACAGACAAAAACATTTGATTATAGTGTAGATTAGATGATGCCAAGACAATAATTCTCCTAGCTGTAGCAGTGGGGTACGCAATGGATGAGAATGTCCGTTCTTTACAGACTCATGCTAGGTAGGCTCTGATCATTGCTATGTACTAGGACATCTGCCTACTAATTACCTCGTAGATTTTTGGTTGTCTTTACTGTTGGATCAACAGCCAGGTTTTCTGTTTTCTTTGTTGTTGTCATTGTTGTTATTGTGTTCAGTGTTTCAAAAGTAATACTAATAGTCAATGCGCAAGAAAAAAAATTCAGAAAGTAAAGAATTTTAGAGTAGTTCAATTAATTTAAATATCTATAAAACATACCATTTAAATGCCAACTTTTCTGAGCTTTTTTTTTTTTAAAAATGGATGAATGATTCAAGAGATCTCCAACCCTTCCTAATAGCATTACTAAAATTAATAAAAAAAAATCACCCAGAATCTGGGAAGATGGATGAGACAGAGAAATGCTTACTGCATAATCAGGAGGACCTAAGCTCAGCCCCTTCTAGCACCTACCCAAGTACCAGGCAGTGTGGTAGCCTGCCTGCAGTGTCGGTGCTCATAACAGGCTGCCACGTTAGACTAGCTTTCTATGCTGGCCCTGGGTTCATTGTGCAGATTCCACCTCAAGAAGCAAAGTGGAAAAAGACTGAGGGGATACCTAACACCAACCTTGGGCCTCAACAGACTTATGAACATACACATGCTCCCATACACATGTGAACATGCATCCACACATGCACATGCAAAACAAAAATAGTACTGAGGAGACAGATGGGTGCAGTATGTTTACTGATCAGCCAGTGTGACCAAAACCATAAGTCATGTGAGTTCAGTGAGAGATCCTGCCTCAAAACTAAGACCCTGTATTTTGAAGATGCAAAAGTCCTTAAGAGAGAGTCAATTTCTTTAAGCGTGTGACCCCTGATAGGTCAAGGCACTTCAGTAAATATCTTCACACCCTGAACTATATGGACAACACAAATTGGAGTTGAAGGGCTATTAAAAATAAATTAAGTTGCAGACATGAAGTTGGGTAGGGCAAGGAGGTAGGGGTGGATCTGGGAAGAATAAAGGGAAAGAGGGTAAATATTGTCAAAAGACATTGAAAATCTCAAAGAAATTAATTAAAAGATTATAGAAGTACATTAAGCAAATGAGAAAGACATTCTGATATCAACCTCCAAATAAACACACATGGGAAGACTCACCCTTAACAGGTATACACAGACACAGACACAAACACACACACACATACACACACACACACACACACACACACACACACACACACAAAAGCACATATCATCATCATAATCACCACCACCACCACACCATCATCATCATCATCATCATCATTATCATCATCATCATCATCAATCATCTTTAATCTTGGCCCCTAAAGTATTTGGGGGGAAAGTAGAAGCTACCCATAAAACACCCTTATCAGCTAAAGAACCTAGAAAAGAGACCTGAGGCAGGACAAAGTAAAGATTTTTCTATCTTCTTACATCTCATTTGAGCTCTGACTCTACAGGGAAATAAACGGGGAAGACATGAATCGCAAACAGGATTCAGAAACACTCTGGTATTCCAGCCAATAGGCTACATCGGAACCACACAGCTGTTGCTGCTATCAATCATTTGCCCTCTGACAATCTACCATTCACAAAGCACTATGAAAACCATGAGCTAGCACAAAAAGCTTCACCTTGAACTGTGATTCTGCATTAAATCTCTCAATAGTTTCTACCACACATCAAATAAATTATGGCCAGGCAACCATAGCATTCCCTCAATTAACTAAGTTGAGCATACCTATTGACAAACTGCCACTTTGATGTCAGAGTTGGCCTGAACACTTTGAATCCAAATCTCACCCCAAGTCTGATTTTCATTGGAAACTCCATCTTAAACCTGGGCAATGAATTGAACTCTGGCTTCCTATCAACCCAGAATATTATAGATTATCATTAATTGTTCCCTGCTGCGAGTAATTCTCACATGTTGTTTCTTTTAAAGTGGCATTAGGTTAGATGCTAGGCTCTTGTAGAAAGAAAAGACAGCAAATTTTAAGAGCAAAAAATACCAGATGGAATTAGACTTTTAAAAATGGAAAAGAGCAGCAAGAAGTAAGTAGAAATAAAGGAGCTAGAGTGGAAAAATAAAACCATTGCAACACTTACAATTTGACACCCACTGAGTGCAAGTGACTGGAGTTGAGAACTGCTGACACTATGTAGTAAGTAATTTTGTTGCAAGTCTTGCTCATAGGCTGCCCTGTACATTAAGGGATCTTAACAGCATTCCTGGAGCCTACTAAAAGTTAATTTCCAGTTGTTACAAAGACAATGTCTTCAGATGTTACTCTGTGCTTCGAAAAACAGCTAAGTTGCCCCTGCTTGAGGACCACAGAGTTAGGGGATGTCACAATTCATCAACATGAAAGGCCTAGCATATGTTACAGAGGAATCCTTGGAATTTATGTGAAAGAAGTAGAAGTCTGCAGAGTTAAATTCCCAATCCACCTGAATAAACCAGCTTGATTTCACATGTAATAACCTTCATTGCAGCAAGCAAGTGGGGTTCCTATCAATTTAGCCTCACTGGAGTTCTGCTGAATTGAATTAATGGGATGTTTGACTTATTAGCAGATATATCATTTGTGTTCCTATCAAAAAAAGTGGTGTAAGAGGAAAGTTTATAGCTAATATGTTTGAAAGCATTCTAAAGAATGCTGCTAATTCTAGACAGTACTTTGGTAGACAAATACTTCAGGCTTTAATCAGGCTTTGCTTCATCAGTGTTCAATATTCTCTTGCTAAGGCATTCCTAGCTATCCAGGCTCCTCTGTATCAACTAACCAGCTCTCTCTTCTGGGTCATCAGGCAAAAGATTGATATATCTGAGAAAGTTGTAGAATGAAATGAATTAACGATAATAAACTTTGAAGTATGTGATGCTAGCAAGCAGGAAGATCACAACTGGAAAAAGTGCCTCAGGCAGCATCAAAGTGTGACAATCAACTAACATCATTTCATGGAGAGATGACATTAGGGGTCTTCAGGCTTCAGTCCTGTAAGAATATGGAATCCAAAGAAATTAATTTTAATCTTTGTTTAAAGATTGAACAAAATTTTACATTAATGGAGAAATTAGTTCTGCTTGGCATGGTTCTAGTTTAACTCAATACAGAACACCGTACTCAGTTTGGTGAAAGGATTGTGGTCACATTATGAGGTATACACAGAAAAACGACTCCGTAGAGATGATCTGGAAAACAGAGCTAATGAAAATGGACACTATTGCTTAAGAAACCTATGTCCATCAACAACAAAGAGTTAAATCTTTAGGTACTGTTCTATTACTATACAGAATAGTAGAGTATAAGATACCATATGTAATATAGAATGCTGAACATTTGTGCCCATGAAGCATCCCTTGATTACACTAATGAAATTTCAACACCTTCTCTACTGTCATTTGATCAAGTTAGTGACAGAAAAGTGGGTCCCACTGTTTTTTCATGATCTCAAACCCCCATGAATCACTACAATAAATACTACTGCTCTAGATAGGCAGGCACAACTAGAACTCAGGGATTTCTCTCTTTTCCTTTATCTTTCTTTCTTAGATATGGAAATATGGATTGAAAAGAAAGAAGGAGGAATATAGAAATATATAGAGAGATGATAGGACAAAAAGTAGATTATTGAACCTACATCTCAACTTACGGCCTTAATTGTTACTCACAAACAAGGTTATTTTTAATTCGTTGTAAAGAATTTTGTATATTGATGCAAAATAAGTTCAATTTTGATACATTGGTATAGAATTCAAATTCAAGAATATTCTTCACACACATTAGGCATATTTCTACTCTAAAATGAGGTAGTGCACCCACACAACTCTATTATAATACACAATTTACTTCTAATACTTTGAAGGTGCTATTGCAGGCTGTTTAGGATCATTAAGTACTACAAGTTAATTGTTAGTTGATCAACTCATGGTCATGCCAATAACTAGTCTATTTTCATTACAAGAATATACACCCTAGGTTTAACAGATAGATATAATTCTATGGATAGATAAGGTAAAATAGTTAGATAAGGTCTTCAAAACCTCATAGACCTACAGAATATGACATTTAAAGATGTTTTTATGAGTTTAAGAATCGTTTGACAATAAGAACTCTTAACTCCTGGCAACACCCAGTCTACCTCAAAGAAGATGATGAGCATCAAAGAACCTCCTTATGGAGATGGCTTCAGATGTGGCAAACAAGCCACTCGGCAAATGTTCTTGTTTCTGCTGCAGATAGAATTCGGCCTAAAAAGGGGCAAGCTTGGAAGCAGGCTGAGTCAATGGCCAAACTCTGCCAAGACAGGGTAAGCAAGTCCTCAATAGTTCCCGCCTCACAAATATGACTGTCAGATATATTGGACAAGAAGGCTGAAGACAGTGCTCCAACATTATAGAGAGTTTTGGGTGACTGCTCAGGCAGCAAACTATCTCTGTCGTCTTCTCATTTTGGAAGCTGTGAACTTGCACTTCCTGTTTTCTCAGATAATTAATTTTATTCCTTGTCAAGTCTCTGATGGGTTGAAGATGAGCTAGGTTAGTTTTACAATTAAGCTTAGTTGTTTAGGGGTTAAGAGGTTTTTAGGTCTAGATAGATGTTTCAAATTGATAGTGATGAGATATGATAGATATTGATTTACATTCAGAATTGTAGACTCACTAAGAAAGATGTTTTCTCCAAGGTTGTCAAATACAAATAGGCAAAACACTATGAATGTAACATTTATATAATTCCTAATTGTTTTGTGGTCCTTCTTGCTGTATATAGTTTATTGTATATATGTGTAATAATATAAATGTATATGTAAAAGTAAAAATAAAAATAAATCACCAAGCAAATACTTCAGTCCAAAAGACTAAAAGGATAAAAGATTCTTATTCGTCTACGTATCTTCTAGGATTACCAGAGTACATAAGACTGCATAGTGGCTAAAAACAAACAAACAAACAAACAAAAACTGTGCCATGGTGAACAATGCTCAATGTTTTAGAGTTTATTGGCTAGCAGCTGCTTTTGTGGTGCTAATATCCCAGTATCACAGCTGGCAAAATATTTAGTTGAGTCTGAATTTCCAATTGCTGATTAAAAATATTATAAATGAGATTCAAATACAAGTTGAGAAGTTGAAATAAAAGTCCTCAAGTTCCGGTATTCAGATCTCAAACATATTTTCTAATTTTTGTTTAAATATGAAACCTAATATCCTAAAGATACTGCATATTATTTTAGTAATTCCTATGTAGAAAAAGAAACTCAAGAAAACCACAAAAGTACGGTAGAAAAGATTCCAGTGACAATGATAATACCAGTGAGACAAAATATAGAATAGGTTTGTTTCCTTATAATTTCATCATTATGACATGTGCCCACGAGCTACAGAACAAAAGGATGGGTGTGAAGGGAATATAAAATATTATAATGACAATATCCATGCCCTGTCCTTACTTTCCCTTTCCAGACCTTGTTCCTAAGAAGCATTTTAAGCATTTCTGATTTGGGTTCTATGTTTACTTCTAAAATCTCTGAATAAAATGCCTTTACTGTCTTTTTTACTTTGTTGCTATGACAGGAAGGAACGAGATGATGACTTAGATACATATACAGCTTCCGTCTGTTCTCGCATAGTAGGTTCTCACTATCATAAACTAGGTAGTGTAGTAAGTATTAGAGTGTGCATGGCGTCCACAGTGAGCATCCTCTCAGCCAGGCCCTCGTCACCCATCTCCTGCTGTCATAGTCTTTTTGCCCTCCTGTTGGTGTGATGGGAATTGTTACTGTTACAAAGGTGATGGCACGTAGCCACATGGCATTATACAGACCTTCCTTTGCTTGTCTAATGAAGTAAAACACCAGACTGAATGGCCATTTCCTCAGTAAGAAATTGTAGTATCTTTCAGGAGTAAAAAGTGGTACCAACTAAAATAAAATGCCAGTGAGAAGCCAAGGCCCTTGGTTCTACAGCCAAAAGAAAATTAAATCTTGCAAAACAATGATCAGGCTTAGAAGAAGATGATCTTTCAGTCAAGCTGATGGATATGACCTCACCCCAGCTAACTCCTTGACCGTAGCTTTAGGAACCCCTAAGCAGAGGTCTAGATTCATCTGTTCTGCAATGCTGCTTTGGGGTTGGCGGGGATAAGACAGAGCGGCTCAGGAGTCACGCTCTGAAGGTAGAAGCAGCTGGCTGTGTGACTCCTGAATACTGAGGTGAGTAAATCAGACACACACTGTCATCATGTTCATTTTAAGGTCTTCTGAATCACTCTTCCTTAAGAACAATTTTCAAACCCTCATCACCCCAAAAAATGAAGTAATTCTCTGCCCATAGCTTGGTGCTTAAGCTTTAGGTCAGCCCCTCTTCAGACAGTGTCCTTGTCACATGAAAACTATGAATTGCCCTGGCTAACTTTTTTTTGGGTAGCCTATAGAACCTTCACATGACACCAGCTTTTCTGTCCCACATTTCTATTGCTAAGATCCCAACTTAATTTCCTATTTCCTGTTATTCTGTTATTCATCGGAACAGGGGTTGTTTGGTTTGGTTTCCTCTTATTTTGTTTCATGGGACACACATGAACCCTGGCAGAATCATCCCTGATAGAAATTCACAATATCAGAAATAAAAGGTAGAAAAGAAGCATACAAAGAGGAGGCAATGATTGAAAATGTGAGAGCATTTCTAACAGTGGCTATATTCAGGATACATGGTGGTACACACTGGTAACTTGGAGACCTGATATCAAACAAACAAACTATTACATAATAAAGTGCTATAGGATGTAAGAGGACTGAAAAGAAGAACTTTGAAATATCTCTATAAAGATGTTAGAAAATAGTAAGGACAGCTGTCAGCTTTGCTGTTTTCTTTAATCGTTTAAACTCAAAACATTGAAAAGTTGCAGTATATAAAAGCAGGTGAAGAATTAAGGAACAAGGGTATGAAATGCTATAAAGTGGAAGCAGGAGCTGCCAAGGTGACTTGGTGGGTAAAGCAACTTCCTGAAAAGCCTGAGTAACAGAGTTCAGATCCTCAGAGCCTAAAGAAAGGCTCAGCATGATGACACACCCGTGATGGAGGAAAAGGAAGCAGATATACAGATCCCTGCAAGCTCCTAGGGCAGCCATCCCAGCTCATGTAGCAAAACTCTGGGCCAAGGAAAGATCCTACCTCAAACAAGAAAGTGTGAGTCACATAAGGACTTCCACAAAAATGCATGGTACATTTGTACTTCAACCACACATACACACCACATACAAATATCACACACACACATACACACACACACACACACACACACACACTTTTAAAAATCATGGAAATAAAAAAAAATTTATAGGTTGGCATTTGTGGGGCACATGGATGGTGCCACCAAGAGAACTGGCAATGGACTGGCAAGGTGGAGAGAGCAAACTTGACATGTAAAATCTCATCCTGAGAAGGCAGGGGTGGGACAAGCTCTCTCCCTATTTCTGTGCCTGCCTCTAAGCAGGTAGCACGGAGACACCCACCCCTCAAGGTGGTCAGGTAGTCAAATAGCTGGCACCTAGATGCAAATAGAGCATCACACGCATCTTAGCCTCAGCCTATTAAATATATTCATACCCCAAACTCCTCCCCAACTACCCGCATATAATCTCTCTCTCTCTCCCTTTCTCTCTCTCTCTCTCTCTCTCTCTCTCTCTCTCTCTCTCTCTCTCTCGTCCTCCTCCTCCTCCTTCTCTTTCTCATTTTGAGTTTTTGAGATAGAGTTTCTCTGTAGCCCTGCTGTCCTGGACTCACTTTGTACACCAGGTTGGCCTTGAACTCACAAAGATCCTCCTGCCTCTACGACCCAGAGTGCTGGGATTAAACATGTGTACCACCACCACCTGGCTGTAATGTAAATCTCAAATTCAGAAGAGTCCGGCCACCTTTCCCAAGATTAAACTATCAATAACGGCAGAACTAGATGCTAAGCCCTAAGCATTTCCCTCTGTACCTACACTCTTAGGCACCTTATCCTGTAATAGCCAGGTCCATATTTAAATGCAGATTGAATGGCTCTGATAATCATGTTCCTTCCACTGTGCTGCAGGATCTCCAGCTGGCCTTTCCAGAACCTTTTAACTTCTAGACAAAAAACAGGTGCATCTGGTTAGTCTAACAAATGCCACTAGCAAATTTGGGGAGCCTGTCACCTGGTTCAAAGAAAACCAAGTGTCTATTTTAAGATGTTCTCAGCAGGAACAAATGCTTAAGCTTATGCTGTTTGATGAGCTGCCAGCTAGAATATCAAACAACATATAACTCAGTATCCATCACGCAGAAGAAAGGATGCAACATAGGACTAAAGTTTAACCCGGGGACAATGTAGGTACCAACTTGGAATGAGAGGTGCTGGATAGCTGCATAGTGTTGTTGAGTACCATGGTAAAAAAGCAACGTCAGAAGGAAGTGGGCTACCAGAACTAGAGAGTGTGGAGAGGGAGCATAATATTACAGTAGCACTATAGTAGCTACAAATGTAGCAATTCTGAACTGAAAACAGCAGAAGCCAATTTCTTAATAAGTATCACATATATTTCTAGCGGCCCACTCACTGATTGTGACTCTGGTCCTAAGAACACTTAGCCAGAGAGTGCCACAGGGAGCAGCCAACATGAGGACATGAGAAGTCTGGGGACTTCAAAGGTCCTCAAAGATGTGTGGCTGGCTCGGCCAAGGAAATAAAGCTATCAGCAGGCGGCACTTCGTAGAAGAGACAAAAGAAGAAAATAAGATAGCCACTCTGTTTAAACACAACATGTTAACAAAGACCAAGTCCTCTCCTGTTAAAGGGAACACTGAGATTTCTGTACACTTTGTTACATGTTCTCACTAATAAAGGCAACGCTGAGGCCTCCAGCTTCTAGAGTTCAAATAAGACAGAGTCACTGGTGGACAGTAGTGTTTTCTTTTTTTGGTTTTTTTGTTTTTTTAGGTTTGTTGTTATTGTTGTTGCTGTTCTTGTTTATGCTGTTGTTTGTTGGCTTTTTTTTTTCGGACAGGTTGCAACTATTCTAAATTATAAGCCTCTGCGAGATCATTTAAATCATAATCATAGTCTCCATGTAACTCAATAAATTGGTTAAAATAATAAAACCCACATATAGAAGTACCTTCAGTCCTGAGCAATGGTCCAATGGATATTTTTCATAGGGAAAAGAATAGTAACACTTAAGTCCTAAAACAAACTGTAATCTAGTTAATATCCCAACATATCTCAATTTATTTTACTTCCTGGTAGCAAGTTTATCAAGTCTTTATGTAGAAGTTTGACAAGTCAGCCAAGTTACCAGAACCAGAACCAACAGGAAGAGCTCAGCAAAACAGGAGATGAAAGTATAGTACCACATCTTGTCCAGTGAGCAGAGTATTTTCCAAAATTTCTCCTGTCTCCAGGACTGACACTTGCACACGGTATTGGTTGATGATTCCATTTGGTTGTCGGGGCTTCCTCCAAGTAATTCTTATTTCTGTGGCTTCTACCTTTGTGATTTGTAAATCAAACACTGCACCTGGAACTAAAAAAAAATATATATATATATATTGTAAATTAGAACTAGAAATAGAAAGTGCAAAATATGCCCTAAATCCTTAGGCCATGCTATTAGATGTATAAAGAGTTCTGGGAAAATTGACTGGAATAATTACTAGCATCTTAAGTGTGGCAAAAGATTCCTTAAATGCATGAAAATTTAAAACTAACTTGATGTGATTTCTTCTTAAAATATGAGGAACAAGATAACATGGAATTATTTCCCTGAAACAAAATGTCATACCATTTGATCCAACCACATTGCTAAAACAATTTCCAGGCAAGGGCTAAACCACCTGCCTTCAAGCCTGACAACCTGGGCTTGAGCATCTCAGCTGGATCCACAGAACTCAGGATGAAAGGAAGGAAAGAATAGACTCCCCAGTGTTGTTCTCTAACCTTTACAATCACACCACAGCATGTGTACACCTCCAAGAGTTCACACACATACTAATACTAATACTAATACTAATACTAATTATTATTATTATTATTATTATTATTATTATTATTATTATTATTATTATATTTCCCAGAGAGTCTCTTTATAAAATAGAGATAGCCAGTCAAACCTTGAAGTCTTTATAAAGATTATAACAACATACCCAAAACCACTATCTGGCATGCTCAGGATACAATGAAATATAGTTGACATGTGAAATCGGCTCTTAATTTAGTATGTGAACTTATGTAAAGACTCAACTGAATTTTGTCCACCGAGCTCACAAGTTAACCACGTGAGAGCAAAGGTGTCCTAAAATAGGACAAGTAAGCAACTGTTTACGTTAAACACTAAGTAGTTAAAACAAGATTTGTGAATAAAATTGCCAAGCTGGGTATCTAGGAAACCTCCCAATGCCTTGAAGAAGATAAACTAAGGATAAGCAAGGCCGGGCATTCTATCACTTTTGTCTTTAGCACATGATGTTTGTGAGTAACCTGGAAACCTCCTTTCCACACACATAGTATAAATGCATTTTTATCTTTCCTTTAATTCCAATAAGGTTAATGTAAGGATCAAAATCAAAATAATGTCTAAACCACAGGCTTAAGAAAGAGAAAATATGATATGAAAACATTGCCATTTATGCTCTAGATATAATAGCACATGAAGCTCATTTCACTTAGCCATTGCACAGTGGTTTATGGCTAGCAAATTCCAGTTAGAAGACAGCTACACTACCTCACAAAGAAACAGAAGTGAAGGACCCATTACATTTCTAAAACAATATATAGAAGCAGAAAATAATGTTACACATCCCGAAAGTATTATTATGATCAGAGAACATATTTATATCAAATTCAAACACATAGTATGCTATAACTATGTATATTTTATTTCCAATAGATTGTTTTTCTTTGTCACCGTGAAGTTATCAGCACAGAAACCACCTAGACAATGTAACAATGTGAATATTTCTAATTACTTGTTGAATACTATAGGACTGAATCATCATTCTGGTTGTTAATATTATCTAGCATGGGCAAAAGCTATAGTCAAAAGTGTGAGGTAAGCTCAATGTTACTAGTTTCAACTTTGCGTCTGTAATGAAGGATGGTATAGAGTATCTTGTGTATGATATGGATGCATTGCCTGTCATTTTTTTTAAACAATGGCTTATAGGGAATGTTAGAGTAGAAGGAGGAACTTACAGCAGGAAGAAAAGATTCTGGGATGGAGCCAGGAGCAGGATATTTGTCTGGGAAGATGTAAGGAGGACAGATACATGGTACCTGTGCAGAGGTAACTAGGCACGTGGAAGATTGTGAGATTAGTACAAATAGGTTATTTTAAGTTACGAGCTAGTCAGAGAAGAGCCTAGCTATATGGCCTGGGTGTTTATTTGTAACTGTACTTTGAGTCTCATGAGTCATTTTTCCAGGAGCTTGGGGCCAGGAGGAAAAACATGATCCCTACTACAGGATAACTCTTCAGACTTTTCTCCCTCTGATGCTCTCTGATCTGAGGAAAGCATAGCTTGGGGTCTAAGAAAGATGTTGGGGAAAGAGTTCTAGAGTAGGACCTCATGATCAGTGAGCCTCTCATCATTATTCTAGGTACCTGAAAACACAGGGAAGAAAGAGACACAAAGCCCTCTGCAACAGTTCATCTCTCAGAAAAGATTTCTATTAAAATCATTGTTTCTAGCACTTGTGTTGCTATGACTATATTTACCCCTTTGTTATTAGGTAATAGCCAAGAGTAGAACATTTTTTTCAGGTAACTATAAAAAGAGCGAAAGACACAGAAAAGCTCCCTTATCTTTCTTCCATACCTTATTTTGGAGTTGCTATATAGCAAAGAACTTAGCATTGTATAATATAAATCACAGAAAAGATCATTCATTTTTCCATTAATTTAAATTAAAACACAATTCATAATTAAACCTTTGTTTAATCAGGCAATAATTCTACTTGAAAAATAGGTGAATTTTACTTCTCCTTGGTGGGGAGGCCTGGTGGCACTCAGAGAAAGGATAAGCAGGCTACAAGGATGAAACTTGATAGGCTGTGATCATATGGTGGGGGAGGAGGTCCCCTTCTGTCACAGACTTAGGGGAAGGGAATAGGGTGAAAGAGGGAGGGAGGGAGGAAGAGGACGATACAAGTGATGGGATAACAATTGAGTTGTAATCTGAATAAATTAATTTAAAAAAAGAAAAATAGGTGAATTATCCCTTTTTCTTTGTGAAAGCATAGTAGGAACACATCAACTATATAGATACCATAGAACAGTAGGCATGTATTTTTAGTATTTTTTAATATGTGAGCCAAATTTATGAATAATATCAGACATTTTACATATAGTCATCAAAAACCTTAAAAAATTGCATCATGACATTAATGCCTACTATTGCAGTTCAAGTAAAGATTAGGGGACTATATTGCTTTTCTGATTACAAAACACTCAGTGAGTGAGGGAAGTGAAGCAGACTGCACTGTTTTATTTCTTTAGAAAGACACTTATCTGGTATTCCACATATTCTTACAGAGAAACTGAGAAGTGGGGATTAGGCTGATCCCTTTAATATCGATACAAAATTAAAGAAAAGCAAGCACATAGTGGAGTTAGTCATGGTGCAGAATCAATTCTGAAGCTGTTAGCAACAGAGACTGAGTCATTCTCAAGACAATGTGTTTGTAAATTTTATGGATAAGTAAGAAATAGAACACAAAAAATTAATAAAGGTAAATTCTGGATAATTTAAAGCTTTTGGATGAGAAGCTACTAGAAAAAAGTGAACTGGGATGATGATATTATAACAAAGAAAATATTCGAAATAACTTTTCTCCACAATTTAATGTAGGCAGATTAAACTTCTATTTAAACAGCATGGAGGGAACACTAAAATTAAAGCACCAAGATTTATGAGAAACACAAAGTGATAAGACTCTCAGTGGTTTTTCCATATGATGCTTGGAATATTGGAATATTGTTAAATTACCATTTTATCCTCCATAAACTCTCTTCATACCTAAGTAGATATGCACTGTGTAAAATAGTAAGAATATATATAAACTTTAGATATAGATCCTGTACAATACTATAGTGATACATTATTTGTTTGCATGATACAGTTTTGGATTCTCACTTTTTCTTTTCTGTTTTTTATTTGGGGTGTGAGTGTGTGTGTGTGTGTGTGTGTGTGTGTGTGTGTGTGTGTGTGTGTGT
>OU015756.1:70347444-70393242 GCA_907169655.1 Acomys percivali
TGTGTGTGTGTGTGTGTGTGTGTGTGTGTGTGTGTGTGTGTGTGTGTAAGTAACAGCCCTGGCTATCCAGAAACTCATACTGTAGGAGAGGTTGGCCTTGAACTCACTGAGATCTGTCTGCCTCTGCTTCTTGGGATTAAAGTGCTAGGATTAAAGGCATGTGCCACCATGCTCAACTGGTCTCAGCAGTCTTTTATGGTATAATCCTAATTATTGGGATCAGGATTAGCTAATGTCAGAAGGCGGGCTTGAAGCAGGTAAGGACCAGGCCTTTCCTGCCTTTGTTGGGGTCCTTTGTAGCCGGCGGTACTAAAAGCCACCAGGATGTAGTCTCTAAGATAAGCAGCTGATGGAGAAGGTAGGAAGAAATACAGACAAACTGCTCTTCAAATAGAGTGATTCAAATGGCTGGGGGAGGAGGTCCCCTTCTGTGAGAGGGCTAGGGGAGGGGATTAGGAGGGAGGAGGGAGGGAGGGTGGGAATAGGAAGGTACAACCGAGGGAATAACAATCGGGATGTAACCCATATAAATTATAATAAATTTAGGAAAACCAAATACAGTGGTTCAGTAAAGATATTTTGGGTTGAAACACAGCCCATGTGAAAAATCCGGAAGAAGGTCTTTAGGAGTCTATGTATTTTGTGCATAAAATGTGATCAAATTAAGAAAAACAAATTTTAAGAGGCATCCAATCCAAGGAAGGTAACATTGTTGGTGTCAATGTGTTATCTAGTTCTTTCTTTGTCTTAGTCAAATGTGGACAGCAAGATTGAGAATAAGAAACAATGATGTTCATTGTTTTTTTAAACTTGTTTTGCATTGATCATTTCCATGTGGCAAACTGAACCTAGTGCCTAATGCACGTTAACCATGTGCTCTGCCACTGAGCTACATCCCTGCCCAGGCAACAATCTAAAAGCCCCCAAGTCAGACTTGTAAGCATGCAAAAGTCTGAAATGTATTGAGTTATATAAGTTGAGACTAAAATAATAAGGTTGACCAGATGGCTCAATGCCTAAAAGCACTTGTCAATAAACAGGATCACCTGAGAGTGATCTGGACCCAAAGGTAAAAGCAACCAGAGTCTGAACCCGAAAGTTGTTCTCTTATCATTTCACACATGCCGCTTGGCACAAGAGCATGCACGCACACACACACACACACACACACGTACATGCAATGAACAGACAAGCACATGCACACACACACACAAATACACACACTATGTAGATGTTAAAAAATAGTTGGTTAAATCACTGTTTGAGAAAAACCTCTGCTGTGCTTTGTAGCCACCCAAAAATCTGCTTAGTGTTCTGGGAAATGCTCAAGAGCATTTTGGATTGAATTGGAGAAAACTTTAGGAAAATCACACAACACAAAGGCTTCTTGAACAGGGCAAAACACTAAAATCTCAACATCAACAAATTAAGTATTTCCCCTCATGAGTATACATTCTCATTTTAATCTGCATATTCAAAACATACATATGTGTAACATATGTATATATACATAGATTATATATATGTGTTTATATACATAGATTTTTTTCACTAGAAATATATAAAAATAAGGTTTTTATTTTAACATTCTTTCAACAACAAAATAGATTCAAGGTTTCATTTTCTTTTGAAGGGACGGGTGGATAAAATTTCCTGATGGCTGCTGCCCTCTAATGGTCTAATCTATAAGTGATAATGTAATGAATGCATACCCAACTGAATTGTGTAGGTAGGTGTGTGCGCATGTATGTATATGTAACTTAACAGTTATTTTTCTGTTAGCTGCCACACCAACTCTGGAAAGTACCTAGTGTTAGTTCATTCCAAAACATATGGCCTTTATGCCAGTGATTGTATGTAAACAGCAGGGAAGCCATTAAGCACATTTAGGATGAACCATGAAAATGTGAATAATACTTCAGCAATAGATTTCACCCAAAATATTGGTGCTTAATAAGTACACATATGATAATACCTTGAGACATATTGTTTACATAATTTCCATAAGTGCTGAAAACTTTCTATTTTGTTCCCACCAGGAGGCCTTACTATTTCAGAAAATGACTCAAGTCTCTGATGGGTTTGAAGATCAGATAGTTAGTCTTTCAATTAAGCTTAGTAGGTTAGGAAGTTAAGATGTTTTTAGATCAAGATAGATATTTCAAGTTAATAGAGATGAGATATGATAGATAATAATCTCCATTCAGAAATTTATACCCAACAAGATAGGAAAGATGTTTACTTGAAGGTTTCCAAATACAAATGGCCAATTCACTATTTATGTAACATTTACATTGTTCCTGATCAGCTCATGGTTCTTCCTACTGTGTGTAGTTTATTTTACTCATGTGTAATAATATAAATGTATGTGTTAAAAAAGAAACATAATAAAAATATTTTTAAAAATACATATTTCTAGATGGAAGGAACATCGTGATTTCTCTGGAAATGACTTCTGTGAGAAAATACAACCCATGTCTTCTTAATACTGTACTTAAGCAGTACTGAATGTGTGTGATTCGCTTAGGACTTCTTAGCATCTTGCTAAAGAGCCACTGTGACTCTCTGCCCCCTTCAGTGCACACAGTCTTTTCCACTCCTCCTTTCTCTTGGGTCCCTTCCTTTACGAAGCATGCCACAGGCTTAATATTCTAGAGATCACAGGTTCAGAATAAAGTAGCTAGTAATTTCACAAGGAAAAGATGAAATTTAAATAAACATAAACCAAATTCCTCCCCAAATTACACTTTACTAATTCAATAAAACTCACATGCATTTCACAAATACCACATTAACCCCATAAAGGAGAAAGTTCTTACCATCTGGAGGGGTAAATACTGAAAGATTTGACTTAGGTCCAACCCCAGCACTCGTTTCTGCAGCAACATAGACGTCATACATTGTAAATGGTGTCAGGTGTGTAAATGCAAATCTGAGGTCTTTTGTGCTATTATCCAAAATCCGCCCTGCAAAGAGTAGAGTAGACCCATGGGTTACTTTTAAGAAATATACAATTACTTCATATTACACATAGAAACAAAGACAATAACCAAAGTATTAAACTAAAATTTTGTTATTATGAGTGAATATATTTTATGTATTTTGTCTAAAGCTTGAAATTTGAACAGTAGAAATGGCATGAAGTGCCTAAATGGCTTTTCTTGCATTAAAGGGTTCTGTTGAATTGCTATATTATTTTTAACATACGTAAATGGAAACAGCAGCAAAAATGTAGTTCATTTAGGATACTGTTTGCCTAGCACACGCAAAGCCCTGGGTTAGATGCCCAGCATATATGATGATGAGCATAATGGCGTGTGTATGTAATTCAAGATCTAAGAGCTTGGGGGTGGAGAAAGGATGGGAAGGGCACTCTAGTGCTCTGCCTTCTCATAGAACATCCTCAGTCTTCAAGGCCATGTCAACATGATATCCACCAGCCTCAGGTCACTTACTTTCATTCTGTATATGGTATAGCTCTTAACTCAACACTACCATTTTAATGTGTGGTGATTTCATTATCCTCAGATAAAACACTAAATTATAAAAAACTTCTTAAATAACTTTCTGATCATAAATATCATCATTACCAATAGCTACAAAAATTGCATTATATCATTTTCACGTACATGTTTCTATCTGAACTCCAATTACTCTAGAACCTGAGACAGCATTACTTTCATTAAAACCTACAATGAAAGAATCTTACCACTGACTGTATTTTTACTTTGTTTGCACAGTCATTACTGATACCTACTCATTATCCACCCAATGTCACTGTCACTCGCCTCATATAAACTTTCAGTGCTCTTAAACTGCTCTTGTTCAAGGAGGAAGAGAAAAGCACAAACCCATTCCAATGTACATGACTTTCACCATGACCACATTCAAAAACGAGTCCTAAAATGGTGCATTGCATGTCTTCAACTTCCATAGACAAGTGGTCTGGCCTTCTCAATGATTATGTTACATTTTTCCTTCTGACATCCAAAATCTTCTATCCCCTCTTGAATCTCGGGTAGTGGTCTTGTTTTCCATTACATTGAAATACTTACATCAATTTTTTAAAAAAGTCTGTCTGCACACTCCTACCAGCAGAACCTCCCCAATTCTATGTTCTACCTTACTATTGACATATGATATTCATATCATAATCTAATCACTGTCTGTGAAGAAAAGATCTTACCTCTACCATTTTTCCTTTCGTTTCTCATTTTGGCAACCTAGCAATATTTATTATTCCTAATAAAAATATATTTGTCAACTCCACTTACTCCCCTGCCTGCTTCTCCCTCATTAGCATTTTTCCATGTTTAATCTTCTAAATGAAAGAACATGTACATCATCCAAGAGCTGAAAAATAATACCAGTTAGAAAAGATGTGTGTGAGTATGTACTTGTGTGAGGTGTGTGTGTGTGTGTGTGTGCGTGTGTGTTTGTATTGAGACTAGATACAGAACATGAACTATCATTTACTTTTAGAAATTTCACATGTTTCAGATTTTTAGAAGCGCAAGTTACTTAGCAATAAGCCTATTCACAGGGTGCCTACCATAGACATTTCACAAGGAAAGGATTTGGAACTTCAAGGTTGTTAGTGCTTTCAAGCAAACAATATGGGAGTTTATGTTATTTGATCACTGCTTGAACTAAACTTTCACAGGAACTACAGGATCTCATATTCAGTTTTTTTTAACTGATGATTGACTTTACTTCCTGTACAATATTGGAACTCCTCTACTCACCCCTGACAGGAGGGTGCTCAAACCCTCCTTCTTTATGTGATGGAGGATTTGTTATCATTTAAGGCCACCACCATCATTTTGAAAAACCTTTCTGCAGCAGATTTAAGTTCACAGTAGCATTGCACAGGGTACACAGATCGCTCATAATGTGTTCAGAAAACACCGGTGAGTAGAAATGGATGGCTTGCTCCATGTGGAAACTTGATTTATCATAGTCTAAACTTAATGTTCTTTTGAATATAAATAGCACATTAACATCCTTATACTCATGTGTGGTTTCAAAGAGAGGACCTAACAGACTTGATTTTCTCATGAATTTTCTGGTTTTTATCTCAATTTAGGGTCTTTTCAAGAAGTTTTTTAACAGTTAAAAATTATCCTTGTTTCTTTCTAAAAGGTAATGCAGAATTGACCAAGTCTTACCTGATGGCCCATATAACTCAACTCTGTAACTAAACTTCCCTGTGACAACTGTTGGAGGGTCCCAAGAAATTGAAAAGGCCTTTCCTGTGACGTTGCCTGTTATACAGTTTTGTGGAGGTCCTTCAGGCACTGAGATTATTATAGAGAAAATAAACATATAACATAGATTAAGATAAAGAGATGCCATATATACTTAGTACTATATATGATGATACAATGTACTTTATTCTTGAAATTACTGTAATATAATCATTGTCAATGTCAGTCTAGTGTAGCCATATGCGTACTACTTATGTATATCTAGGTATAACATATAATACATATATTAATAATATATTTTTCAACCAATATGTATATTTGGCCTGAGAAACAAATATCTGATGGACATACGGGTGGAAATGTCAAGAAATAAACTTCAAAATTAGGTCAAAATTAGTATTTGTCTTTTTCCTAAGAAGAAATGAATAATGTACAGATAGATTTAAATATAATACTGGAAAGACAAAAATTAATAATGACTATTACATTGAAACATATTAAATGTGTTTATATATTGTTCTGTTTTATTGAAATAAATGTCTGAATATTTACTCAAAATTTTTGTCCAATAAGTTTCATTTTACATGACTCACATGAAATTATTTTATATTATATATGAGATATAAAAGAAGGATAAAAATGATTCAAATATAGTTTCAAATTAACATATGAAGGAAAATAATAGGACCAGAGTATATCTTTTTGTAAAAAAGGTAATGTTCTGTAGTGAAATTAACCTACCAATCACTTTCAGTATCCTCAAAAATTACCAGTCATATCTGATGCCTGATACTGTTACAATATGCAAACCAGATATCTATTTTGTATTACTATGTATACTAAAATATCAAGTACATATTATGTTCATAGTACCTATACTATATGCCATGTTACTATATCGCTACCCATATAAACACATGAATACATAAATTATACTTAGAAATATGACCTCTTAAAAATTAATAGTAATAATACTGTCTAATTATGCCCATTCAATCCTAAAACTCCAACACACAGAAGGCTGTATAACTGCCTCCATTTTTCAAGCAAGAAAAATACTGTGCATAAAGACATAAGTAGTTATATATTTAACTACTGCTATCATCTAATAATGAAATGTTGGTCAGCATTAGCTCTGCTGTTTCAGGTAGTAGCTTGTGCATCTAGTAATAGCAATGCCAGTGAAAAAGGCCATAGATAACTAAGACCCATTGGAAGAGGAAGACAATTAGGAAGAACTACAGAGATCATGGACAGATAAATGTCATTCATACTAACTGAAGAATTCCCTTTCCAAACCGCTTTTCCATTTAGATATGTAGTTTAGCACTGAATATATTCCCAGTGGACGCCTATTATCTATTGTGGGAGAAAGGGTTACTCAAAGGAAAATAAGGCTAACAACAACAACAACAACAACAAATTCTATGATCAGAACAAAAGATTATTCCATAAATAACTTCATGACATTTTCTCTTTTTCTGACAAAATCAACTCCTACCTGATTCTGGTGTCCTAACAATGGTACTGTCAATATAGCCTGCTTCAGTTGTAACCGCTGACACTTCAAAGAGGTATGTTGTGTAGGGTCTCAGGTGAGTCACCACAAAACTGATGGGCTCTTTCCACACAGAGCTGATCTTACTCCTGGCCAGTGTGCTGGATGAATGTGTGGTACGAAGTGGGGGCGTAACTCTGCCCACGGTAGGAGAGGGGCTGGTGGTGCTCCACAGAAAAGACTCACTGTTCTCCTAGTGGGGAAAAGAGACAGCAGGAAGAATACTCACATGGTATCTCTAGGTAAACGTAGAAAAAAACACAACCCATTTATTCTTTTCTTTATACTATAAATATCATTTCTCAATGTGTGTGAAAAATTTTAACAAGCTGATTTTCAGATGAAAATGATAGATTTTAATTATTGTTACTAAGGTCTATAATATTAGGACAGAATATACCTATTGTATTCATTACACTTTAATTTTGAAATCCTACATGGGATTTAAAGTAGCGCATAAAATGAAGGTAAAACAACAGCTAAATCATCAATAAGAATTTTTAGAATTTATGTTAACCCAGTGGGCAAAAGACCTAAGATCATTTCAATTTATGTTCTTAACTATTCCTACCATTTTTAAATGATAAGTACACAAATAAAACAACAATAAGTTACCTTCTGAGATATTAAGGTGTGTATGCATGTGTATTCAAAATGGATCTCAATTTTAAAAAAGATTTTTGAGACTTCACTAAACTATTTAAAAGAAAACAACTTTGCTTGGCTATTTCTCAATCAATAATAACAACCAAAAAAATTACAAAGATAATTTGAGAATGGAGGATAAAACATTACCATAGTATTTCTGAAGGTTTCACAGCAATGACAAAAGCAGCGATGTTTTCAGAAACATATGCCACCAAACAGCCCACCAGTTTAATCTAACCTAGACTATGTATTGCCCTACAGGTACAGTCTCCTGTTTCACAGAGACTTATGGTCTCTACTCCAGTAAAATGACACTTGCCCACCTCAGTGTCCCACCAGCTGGAATCCAGCCCACCACATAGTCTATCCCCGTATGCCCTTCCTCCACTGCTGAACCAAATGCTTCCCCAGTAGTGAAGTCTTTTGAATCTGTCTTAGAGATGTTCTATTCCCACTTTTAATTCACACCCCTGAAGTACAGTCAACTTCACAAAGCATTACAGTATGGCCAATGAATATAACTCTACAAAATATGAAAACTTGACAAGGTAAACTTATACATTTTTCAATGTATGATATGTGTTGCACAAGACTCACGTTACATTCAGGTAATTTCCCAGACAAAATATCTTCTACTTTGATGGACACATCCTTCACTACTATGCCACTTCGGGCATGTTTGACACTGATCTTGAAGCTGGTGATTTTGCCATTTGGTTGCCGAGGTAAATACCAAATCAAGTTTACTGCAGAATAGTTGAGAGCTTCTACAGTGAGATTGACCACTTTCCCAGGAGCTGGAAGTGACAGAGAGATTGGAGGAAAGGGGGAACTGCTGTGGGACGTAAAGTGGTATTTGCATTCTTTAGAGATAGTAAATTCCCACATAATATGAAACTAAGTGAAATCAACTTTCTTCACACACACACATACACACACACACACACACACACACACACATGTTTTACCTTAAGATGTCTTACAAAATGCATTTGAACCATATGCACATATTTCAGAATTATTGATACAGCACATCTATTATTCAGTGAAGCATTTCAAATACACATGAAAACATTTCAATCAGTAGGGTGTTTTTTGTAAATATGCAAACAAATATAGACTGAAGTTTTGCTTCCTTAGATATTTTGGAATTACGTATATTTTGGAATTTTGGTAAATTCAAACTAGTAGCCAAAATATACAAAATTCATATCTGAAAGTTTATGAATATCTAGTGCTTAACATGAAGTGGATACAAATAATAACTCATAATTCTTTTATTTTGAATTTTATATGCCCTCAAGTCAATTTTTATCAATATCTTATGAATTATTAATTATCTATAATGATAATCTGTATTTCTAGCTTTGGTGAAAACTATATTGCATCAGAGTGAAAAGAACGTGTATACCTCAATTTAGGTATGCAAATAAACAACCAAGCTCTCTCAAATTATAGAATAAAACAACAGTGCTTGAGGTAAGATGACATCTAGCCATAATGGTGACTGGTGTTAAGATGCTAAATGGCTGGAGTTGAGGTTTTCATTGTATCAAAACACGCCAAAATCTGATTTGTAAAATAAATTTGTGTAAACCATGCATGTACACAGGAAGTTAAGCCCTGAGAAGAAAGATTCAATACCAGTTAGACAATAAGAATGGATAAATACTAAGCAAAATGCATTTAATGACAAAATTACCAGAGTTATTGAGAATGGCAACTAATAGATAAAATAATAAGTGTGACCTTTTCTTAAGGAGAACTGATGAGATGGAGTTGAAGCTTAGGAAGTTTGTTAAATATTTAATTCACTTGGGGTATATATATGAAGTACAATAAAACAAAGAGGCAGAGATTGTTAAATGCACGATACTGTACAACTGTAAAATTAATTTTTCATAAATATTAATCATTTTAAATTTTCTTATAATTATATGAATATCCTTGAAATATTTACAAACCAATGACAGACTGCACACGAATACACACATTTCTAGCTGGGCCTTAAATGAGTTTTAAAGAGTAAGAGAAGGGTCAGTGAGGAGTTGGGGGTGGCGCATGCCTTTAATCCCTACACTCAGGAGGCAGATGCAGGCAATCTCTGTGTTCCTGCCAGACTGTTCTGCAAAGTGAGAACATGGCTATACAGAGAAACACTCTCTCAATATAATAATAATAAAAATTAAAAAAATAAAGAGTCATAAAGAAATGATCAAATCAATAGAATTTATAAAGTAATCTCTGAAGCTTGGTTTCCAAAACAGTAGGTGATAAACGTTAATCAGATAACAATATATTAAATTCCTGAGGAAGTGTGTTTATATTAACGTTTCACATGATTTTGCTTCAAGGAAATATTTCCAAGTTTTGTTTGTTTGTTTGTTTGTTTGTTCACTTTGGTTTTTGTTTTTTTGTTTGTTTGTTTGTTTTCTGTTCTTTGTTTAGTTTTTGTTTTGTTTTGTTTTTGATGTTTCTTTGTATTTTAAAATTAATCCTGGTTCTTTCTTGGGTGGAGTGCTTTTCTGTACTTAAATATTCTACTACTAAATTGTATGTGCCAGCATCGCATTTGTCGTATAGAGAGAGACTTCATCATCTTGATCCAACTTCAGCTTTCTTACAAAGTACCAAAAGTCCCATGTATCAAAAACTTTTCACCTGTATAGACATTGACTTCCACAGCTTTGGTTTTGTGTTTAGTTTTGGGTTTTGTTGGTTTGGTTGGTTGGTTGGTTGGTTTTCCTGGGGTTGTTTATTTTGTACATTTCTATTTAGACTTCAAGGTATAGGTTCTCCTTTTAATATTTGAAATAAGGTACACACTTACTTTCCAGGGAAAAAAAAGCTCCTTAGGGAGTTAAGTGAGGGGCTTTTAATGTTGGTGCACACAAGTATACTTGCTCAGCTCAGAATCACTGATTAATGTGTATGTTCTTCTCTGAAGACACTTTTCTCATAATAAAACAAATTTCTCCACATTTAATTATTACACATTCAATGTATTCTGTGGAATTTAACATATTTTAAACCTGTAACTTGATTGCTGAATGTACTGCACATTTTTTTCCTATACTGACTATAATGGTGTGTCCTTTTTACATATCAGGAACCATGCCCAGATACACTTAGAAATTGAGAGAATTTTACTTAGATATATATATAACATTCATAATTGCAAAAATCATAGAAATTATTATATAGTCAAAATCTACCTGGCATATTAATTCACACATTCATTTATCTTGTTCCATTAGAAAATAAGATTCATGTTAAATATTTGCTAATTGGAGATACTGTTGTCTAATTAGCTATTTCTTCTGTACATTTATTTGATTCTAACTGGATTAGAAGGTATTTTGGTCATCTAAGAAAGAAATGAAAATAGGTTGAACTGCAAGATTTTCAGTGCGTCTTAGGACGTTGGATAAATTTTATAAAAGTGCTGGCAGGCATTGCTGGAAGATTTAGACATTACTTGGAAGAAGGAGCTGACGATGACATCAAGATTCCTGTCAGCCACAGGAAGAAGGGAGGTGTGTAAATTGGCTTGATGGTGGCTGCGTGTTATAGAATGGTGTGTTAATCACTGAAGTCTGTACATTTGTGTCCAATGTCACAAAATACTTATATCACTGGTGCTAATAGAAAAGGAGATATCTGCTTACATGGCAAATGCCTACTTATATCACTATATAGTCACAGGAACATATATGCATGGGAAGAGAAGAAGATGAGCTACCAGTGTGCGAAAACATGCATAGAGGTGTTTTATAACTTGGTCATGATGGTACCTACTTATAAGCTCAGCAGTCAGGGCATCCATGAGGAAGAGCCTATGCCTCGGGCAAAACTGGATGGCATAGTGACTTCAAGTCTACCTAGGGTGCTGAGAAAGAACGTCCCTTAAAATAAATAAATTAAAATAAAATAGAGCTGTTTTGCCTAACATGACAATAAGTGCTTTTTTAATTCTATTTTTTCTTGTGCATTCAAATGTTCTGCCCCAAAAGTGATGCTAAGTAGCTGTGATGGTTAAAAACAAAATATCTTCAGGCTATTTTTACTGTACCAAATAACTAAAAGGAATTTAAAAGCCATTCTCAATAATTTTAAACATGTTGCCCCATATTCTCAATTACATTCCAATTTTTTTTTTCAAGACAGGGTTTCTCTGTGTAGCCTTGGCTGTCCTGGACCCACTTTGTAGACCAGGCTGGCCTCGAACTCCCAGCGATCCACCTGCCTCTGCCTCCCGAGTGCTGGGATTATAGGCGTGCGCCACGACGCCCGGCTTTACATTCCAATTTTTAAAAGAACAAAATAATCTCATGATTAAACGAATGAAGAATTTATGACTTAGGAAAATTACCACTTTCTGCAGTTTGGAAAAGAAATGGGTCACTAAACACTCCGATGCCAGCACTGTTTTCAGCAGCAACCTGAAATAGATCAGGGGGTTAACACATAGAATCTTAAATAATACAACTTTCACTACCACCAAGGTATGTTCTAAAAGGATTTTCCTATAATTCTTACAACATTCCTCATCTAGAAAGCAACATGGTGCTGGGGGTGGGGGGGGGGGGGGGGAAGGTGTTCAAGTGATCAAACTAGGAACTAGTCTAGCCAACATCCTTTAGATGAAAAACAAAACAAAACAAAACTGGGTGAGAGAAGTCAGAAAGGCTTGGTCAGGGCCATACAAGAAATAATGGCACAATATGAATTCATTTGAAATACATGTGGCAGTGTTCAGTCTTTATCCACAGTATACGCTATATAGAACTGGCTGTACATGTGGTGTCAGACCTTAAGGCTCACGTTCTATAATTGGGAAAATGAGTACTCAGGAAAAGTGTAAGTGAAAATGGAGTAGGCTTGATTAACAACATGAGTACAAAGTCGTAACTACTTTTACTTGCACTGTTTACTGAGGTGGATCAGCAGGAAGAGAAGACACTGAGAATGACATTAAGCCCCCTAAGTGTTTACAGAATGCCATCAGTCGAACTTGACGGCCTTGTTGTTATAGCCTCCCGCTTGCCAGATGGGAAACTTCAAGTAATTTGCTTAAACTCTTTTAAGGTACATGTTTTTCTCATATGTAACTGGGAATAATAATTTACCTATGTCATAGGGTTGCTCCGAGACTAGCTGAAATCATATACATAGACCACTTAACAGGCTTTCCCCACAGTTATTACTAATACTCAAGATATCAAATGTACCATGCCAAATTCCCTTTGGAATTCATCAATGGCTAACATTTATTTGAAGAGAGCAAATGTCACAACAGTGATTTATGAAGTGTGAGATGAAACATGCACTGGAGGCTTCTTAATCAGCTTGAAATAAGAGAATTGAGAGAAATAAAATGCAAACTCATAAAAATAGATCTAAGCAGAACTAGTCTGGGCAAATTGACTTTCTCACAACAATAATTTCTTACATTTCATTAAATTTATTATTGACTTATTACACCCAAGAGTATATTTTGCAATACTAGTTTACCTAAATATGTGCATATTTGTAGAAAATAAATTTTGCAGTTTTTAGGCATCAAAACCTTTCTTAGAAAAGCTCTTCTGTCATGTCTTATTATTAAGGAAGGGTACAACAGTTAATAAGACCACACACTCATTTTTTACAATTTCCTTCTATATGCTCACTTGTCTTCAAGACTAAAAGAAAAAGTGCATGTTGGCAAGATGGCTCACAAGGTAAGGGCTGCTGCCACCAAGCCTGAGAACCTGACACAGAGCTCTGTAACCCATGAGTGGAAGGAAAGAACCAACTACCACAAATTGTTCCCTGACCTTAACACATGGACACTTGTACAATGCCATGCACATCTCCAAACAGCGCAGCAAGCCAGCCAACCAACCCTGAAACAATAAATAAATGTTTCCTAAAGAGAAAAGTTGTCCATCTTAGGTTGAATATAGCGAGGAACCAAGAAGAAACCCCTGTTCGTTACTTTCTCACCTACAAATGTCATAAGTGCCCCTTACAGCAAAGATTCCTATTTAATCTAACACAGTGCTGTTTTATGTAAGCTCATCTTCACTTAATATCCAAATAAAACATTAAATTGTGAATAGTTAAAGTTGTAAAGTATCCCAAACTTTTAGAAACACAAAAGAAAGTAAGAATTCAGCAAGTATTTTTTTGAGAGAAACAGAACTGAATTCATTATTTTTAGTAAAACTGTTTCTCCCCATAAGTTTTCAATCCATTGTTCAAAACTTAAAACACCCAGTTTCAACAGTTAGAAAAAAATACCAACCCTAAGTTTAAGTCTGACTAAAAAGAACAGTATTTTAGTCTGGGATGTGAAATAGTTGTTGAGTATTTGCCTAACGTGCATGAGGCTCCAGGTTCCATCCTTGCACAACAAAAATATTTAAAATAACAAACAAGTGTCTTGTAATATTTTCACTATGAAACCTGAAGTACTTAATGTAAACTTAATTTGCTTTTCATGGAAAATATTAAGCTAAAATTTTTTTAAAAATAATTATATACGTAAACATTCATCGACCTAGACATGATAGATCAGAATACTTGAGCAGATTTTACACATGCATTTGAATCGGTTGTTACTGCTGCTGTTGTTGTTGTTTTCTGCATTTGAATGTTGAACACATGATAGCTTGTCACTCTCCGGTGAGTCACTGCGTTCATCTAGCTGACTTACAAGGTGGGCAAAAACTTTCACTTTTCTCATGGATGTACCATTTTAATACTAAGCATACACTCACAAATTATTTACCTTAATCTCATATGTTGTTCCAGGATGGAGGTTAGTGAGAAGAACCTCCAGACTGTCTGGCTTTGCTCTTGCTCGGGTGTATGCTGTTTGCATCCACGGGCACACTTCCTTGTATTTAATAACATAAGATATGATCCTTCCATTTGGGTTAGGTGGAGTATTCCAGGAAAGAAGAATCCCAGCAGATCCAACTCTCTCCCCGGCTAGGAAGACTGGAGGCCCTGGTTCTATTTTTAAAAATTCACATTGTTGCATGATTAGATAATTATTTTATGTCCTCCAAAAAATAAAAATGATATTTATAAACATAAATTTTTGAAGTTCCCAGAAACAAGTATGAATTTATTCTTCCTAGAGCTTTGCTATAAAAAAAAAAACTAATAAATTCTTTGAGGAAACACCACAAACATTCTTTTGTAAAAATGTGAAAAATGGAATGCTACTAAATGTTACATGCCAAATATCCTTTTTGATGCCAAGCCATTTTTTGAAAGGCTTTGCTAGTACAAGAACACCTGTAAGAACTAAGAAAACAAGAAACAGCCTGAGAAACTGAATAATCTTTTCTTCACGAGAATAGTGAGTTTGTTTTCTTAGCTCTAATAATTCAGTGTCACCATTAGCGGTCTCTCCAATCCACTTCACAAACAAATGTAATTACATTTTCCCTTTGAAAATAAAGGAAACAAGATTGCCCTTGGAAGGCTTGTTCTAAACATTTTCTTAACATTCATTGCACTTCACTTGATTTACTCTCTGCTGATTTTAACACATAATGCAAATGCTGCTGGTGTAAGTACATCTACTCAGCAGAGTTATAATGGCCAAAATGCACTCAATAAAAAGTAAGTTAAAACATGGACTTACTAGTCACATTCGTTGTCACTGTTCTGCTCACGGGTGAGCTGAACGTTGTTGCAGAAAGTGAAGAGAGCGCTATATCATACCCAGTGCCGTAAATAGTATTGGAAACATCAACCTAGGATGCCAAAAAATAAATACCACGTCATTTCAGAAAAACAAGTTAACATAATAAACCAGCATCATTTCAAAAGTTAACACTTGTCTACATAACTGTACTGATCAAAACAGCAAGAACAAAGTTCCACATCACTATAAAATATGAATTTGTTATATAATATACTTACTAACTAACATAAAATAAAAACCTATGAAATACCCTATGTTATCAACTTAAAATCAATATTTCTACCTTAGCCAGCTCTTTGTCAACAAAGAAAGCACTGACATCTTCAAAACATCTATAGCCTGTTACTTAGCCCCTTATTTTTTAAGAGAACATATAACATACCTGTGTCTCTGAAGTTCCAATGAAAAGGAAAAGAAAAAATAAAAGAAAGTCCATCGTTTTTACATTTTTCAGGCAGTAGAATCACATTGATGGCTCTAAAGAGAAATGTTGCCTGCATTAATGATTTAAAGTCAGATCCTCCTGGCAAGTACACAATTAATGAGCCTGGATTACTCAATAGCTCTGCCCTTTCTTTGTTAAACTATTCATGAACTCTTGGATGGATGGCTGTAGGTTCAGACACACACAACACCACACACACACACACACACACACACACACACACACACACACACACACGGACACGGGGTGGGAGGGCAGGAGAGAAGGAGGAGCAAGTGAGGGAGACAGAAAAGAAATGGGAGGGAGGGAAGAAGAGAGAGGAAAGGAGGGAGAGAGACATAGAGAGACAGAGACAGAGACAGAAGAGACACGGTTAAGATAAAACTCCAGTATGCTGAAATTTGTACTCATTAATTTGACATTGATGGGTTTTTTTGTTGTTGTTGTTTTGATACTTTGGTTGGTTGGTTTTTTTTTTTTTCTACATCTTATGCTTTTAAAAACCTCTCAAGGAAAAAGTTTCCATAGTTTATGAGTTTCTTGAAAAAAATTTCCAGCCAGAACCAAATATAACTACATTCAGGCAAGCCAAGTACAAGCACGAAAACTAAACTTGCTATTCTCCACCTCCAAGATCTGTGATAGTAACAAAGCCACAGCCAGGAATAAAATCTACTCGAAGCCTCTCCGTACAGCTCAGGCAGGCTCCGGTGCACAGCAAAGCATCTTGTAGACATAATGAAGCCTTTACAGCGCTCAGGTTTTTCCAGATACTGAAAAAATAGAGGTTCAAATACAATTGTTTTCTTAAATGTTCCCCGCCCCCAATTTTTTAAACCAACAGCCTATAGTTTCATTTTTAAATAACCACATTGTTGATAAACAGTGACTCCGAAATGGTATTTATACAGGGATGTTAAAGAAAGTATATCTTCAATGACATTTAGTTTCTTAATTTTTAAATATAGTTCTGAGAATATATGAATTTATTTTTGTTCCTTGATATTACTTAGTTCATATCATTAGTTGGTTAATATGCTCGTGTTTTTTTTATTTTATCATCTATATGAACATTAAAGTCATTTTAAAATTCAATGTAGACTACCTGATTGACTGACAGTTTTCCATAGAAAATTTTCAGAAAACATATGACCAAAATTCATACATTTCTGAGTAATATTTAGGTTTATGTTTTTTTTAAGTTAGTCTTCATACTGGAAATGAAATTAGTTTTTAAATTAAAAGTACCAATTGTCATCACCATTGCAGTTATTTTATTCAACCTTTGCATCCCACTGATGTTTCTGCTTGCACATAGAGTGTTTTGCCAGTGAGTCATGTTTGGGCTCTGCCTTATCTTTAGAGCAGATTCCAAACAATATAGGTGGAAGGAAAGAGGCAGTGAAGCAAAGCCTGTCAAAACACACCTGACACAGACCTAAGCCAACACCAAAGGAATGGGGTCTGCGATGAGTTATCAAACTCTATTTATCATTTCAAAGCTCCACTCCTAGGTAGGTTGTGACAATGATATAATATAAAATTCGGACTTCTTCACAAAAGTGCTTTGCACTCACATAAATTCGAAAGTAACATAATATAAATTTTTCAGTGTCTTAGAGAGAACATTTTACTGCATTTTTCTTATTTATTTGCTTATTTGTTGTGTGAGTGTGTGTGTGTGTCCACACGTGTGTGTACACATGCATGTGTACACACATGCAGTGGTTTGAATGAAATTGTTCCCATAGTCTCAGACACTTGACTATTTGGTCCCCAGTTGAATGCATTATTTGTGAAATCCTATGAGGTGTGGCTTTGTGAGAAAACGCATGTTGCTGGAGGAAGGCTCTGAGAATTTAAAGACTCTCCATTCCATGGGGCACACTCTCTGCTTTCTTCTTGCAGCAGTAGATGTGAGCTCTCAATTGATGTTCCCGGGATTCCCTCCCGGGATGGACTCTCATCCTTTCTGGAACTGTAAAGTCAAGTAAATGCTTCCTCTTTGAAATTGGCTTAGTCATGGTGCTCAGTTGTGACTCTTCCACGTCACTCTAGGCTGTCAAGTTGAGAGTTCACATTAACTAGGACAGGAGTGGAGGTCAGGAATTCGAGATCATCCTCAGCTACATAGTGAGTTCTAGGCCATTCTGGACCACAGGAGAGCCTGTCCCAAATGAAGGAAGAGAAAGGATAGAGGGAAAGAGATGTTCTGCCCTTCTTCATAGCTTATGTTAAAGCATACTAAAATAGACAGAAGCACACCATAACTGATCAGTCCAACCAACTGTCAGGCCTGAGTCCTGATTTGTGAGTGAATATCTTCTGAAACTGAGCAAAGTCCATGAAGCTTTGCAGTAAAAGTTACCTAGTATAAGACTTGGGAAGCTAAAGGAAGGACTAGTGATTGGGATGGCTTTGACCTTGGATGTGGCCTCCTAGACTGTGGCTCAAGGTTAGACACTGAAAGTCCCTTGACTAGGAATGAAACACTTCTCACGAAGAAGAGGAGGAATTTATTTGTCTGGAAATATGCTAATCTGTTCAAGAGGAAAGGCCTTCCTAAAAATAGTAGGTAAACATGCTAGATATAGAAAATGGGATGACCAAGAAAACATAGGCTGTTTCTGGCATTGAGTCTGATGGTCATGGAGGCCATATAAGGAATTATGAAATTGTTTTCCCCTAAAGGAATAGGTACAGTTTTAAGTAGAAAAACTACAACCTTACTTGATTTGATGGTTTTAAAAATGATTTTGGATTATTGCATATGAATCACGGAGTTATGAAAAGTGGGGTTCTGTGGGAATGTGAGGAGACAAGAGGAGACAAAGTAATGTGGAATGGTGCAGCATCTGGGTAGCTTGAAGACAGGATTCCCTGAAAGGGCTTTTCCATAGTAAGACTATGAGTAAATGCCCATGGAATTTCATCTCCTAGATGTAGCATAATACAAAGCAAAGTACAAAGGTACTCTCACAATTTCATTATTTTATAAATAATAATGAAAATATCAACAGGTAAAATTAAGTTTGGTTGGGGCTAGCCAAAGGAATTCTACTTTTAGATGTTTATCCTGGATGATAACTTTGCAGAAATTAATCTTCAATGTCTTTGCACATCGAGTGATCGAATCATTTTGTCATGTAATCAGTGTCTATAAGGAAAATAATTCAAAGATGTTAAATTTTTTCTTACAGAAAAGATAAATAACCTTTGAGAACAAATAAAAAATATGAAAGTGAATTGTACCATTGCCTGATTCTTGTTAAATTCTCATTTCCAAAGAATATATGCCTAGTGGGAAGTGTGGTATCCCTCAGCAGCACAATAAATGCTCACAGAGATCTTCCAAAACACATTAAGAAGTGAAAGACTCTAACATTTAATTTATATTTGCTATGTATAAAAACTACCTGATAAGCTTTAGATGTCCCATTTAAATATTTGTGTGGCTGAACTATAGGTTGGGCATCAGATACTCTGATAGATAATGGAACTAAGCTTAAGAAGAGCAAAACAAAGGAACTCTTGGAAAGGTTGTGACACAGCGTGATCAATGGATACTATTATTTCCATGCAAAATAGCAAACTAAGTTAGGTAATTTTAACCACTTCTCATATGAATAGGTAAATAGCACAGCCAAAATTTAGCTCCAGGGTAATATGTTCAAGTTTTAATCAACAGGGGAGCTGCCATGTCTAACTTTCATATAGTAAAAAAAATAGCAGCATCCCAAAAAATCTAGAATGAGGTCACATTTAGGGGACACTTTATCATCAAATAGGATGATCTATCATTTCTCTTTCCAAGTTTAAGGTCATCATTCCAAGCTTAAGAGACTCAGTCTAACAATGCCTTACAGCGAGGTGTCATGTAGTTATTAAGTTGCTTTAGCACCTAGAGGGGTTGGACTTGAATCATCTTATCAGTTCCCACCTCTGAAGACTTGCCAGGGAAACCCCAGCAACACAAAGGAGTAGATCGTGATGCCACAAGGAAAAGGTAATAGGAGACTACAAAGGTGAAGCCGGAGTCGGGTCTGGGTTGTCAATGCAGAGGGTCTAGTGGGAACCATGACTCCGCCCCCCCCCCCAGGGTTCTGCAGCTAGTTCACACATGTTTCTAAGGAGAGAGACACATATGGACATTATTTAACAAGGAGAGAGCCATTATTAAACACATGTCACTGAAAGCCTGTCCATGACTCACACTCATAGTAAAAACCAACAGGAAAGAGTTACGAAAATGTGCAGCTAGAATACAAAAGACACCGCAAATATTGTGAAAAGCATCAATGACTGATAAACGACACACTTCATGCTGCTCTATCTTTCATGTAATATGGGCCACACCATTAAATCGCTCATTAAAACCATGAGGATCACCACTGAATTTAGACATTTCCAGTTAGTAATCTGAGAGTTCTAAAAACCAAGATTTTTTTTTTTATTCACTGAAGACTTTATTCTTCTTCACTCCATGCTTCTAAGTCTACATAAAAAACAATTATATTAACTTTATAAATTATTTAGACTTTATTCACTTTGATAAACAAATTGTTGTGTGATAGGAGTGAGACTGGTTTCTTAGGCAGACGAGCACATCCATCTTCTGGGAAGAAAACTTTCTTACTGAAAGGGGAAACTCATGAACTCTAGATGCGTTTCGGTGGTTATTGACTCATGGCTGTCACTGACAACATTCCTTGCTTGTCTGGAGTGGAAAGATAAGGGAAATTAGTAGAATGCTAGGAACCTGAGGTACGAGAGGGGTAGTAGTAGGAAGTAGCACACAATTATTCATGGAAATTATTATCTTAATGAAGAGCTATGTAAAGACACAGTGAATCATATTGACACATTAATGAAAGGTAGAAGGAAAAGAATTTTATGTGATCTAATCATAAAATTCTGTAACCTTTTAATGGAATAAAAACATACAGAGTTCTCATTAAAAAAAACAAAAAACAAACAAACAAAAAACCAAAACAGCACATAAAGAATGTACACCCACCAGAAGGCAATTGAAGAAAACATAATTTGTGCCTTATTTGAACTTTCGAAGGGTGTTTGGAGACCTGGGATGATAAATTTTATATGAAGAGAGAAACGATCCCAATTATGCAAGTGCACTTCACTGAGCAACTGGGATATTGTTGCACAATTCATTAAACTTTAACAAATAATCTCATTGATTGCAAGTGGATCAGATAACCATTGGTAACATAATGTTGTCCATAAGAATGATTTGAATTCCAAAGATTAATGTGCTTCTAGAAACATCTTTACTTAATAAAAGATATATAATTTTCAGTCTGAAGAACATATAGTGAGACACCTTTGCAGGTTCATATATTCCGTTTAACAATGAATAATTTTAACTGGCCTCAGTGCAACACATGAGAAGTCCATTCCATATGGCAATTGACCTAAAATACAAAATTTAGGGCAGATAAACAGGGAAAAATGAGAATCCTTTACAGTTAACATTAAAAATTCTTCCTATTTACCTCAGAATACTTACACTGAATATAGGAATGAATTGAATCATTGTAGAAAGAACAGAATTTTTCATGAATGATCTATTATTCAGGATGTCTCTGTCTTGAATGACATTTACAAATGACAAATAGAATGCTCACTCCTGACTTCATGACCTTGCTAATACAGAATATCCTGTCCTCTTTTCCATGAGTCTGATGCTATGGGTTAGGACAAGGTCATCTCAAGTTCAACTCTTCCCTAATAATGACATCCAGAATTAACATCAGCTTTTCATAACCACTCCAAACATATGTGGAAATCACTGTGTATGTAGTTTTTTTTTTTTTTTTTTTTTTTTTTTTTTTACTTACTTACCCAGCAAATACTTTTTGAGCACGTTCTAAAAGTGTAGTGTGATTCTAGGACTGGTGTTGTTTTGGCAAATCAGAAAGGCTTCTTCTGTCTCAAAGGAAGTTATTTCCAGCGTTGATGCCTGCTGACAAATGACTATGTAAACAAATAACATAATCAAATCACAGATACACCAGAAAGAGGTTTTATTTGAATTTGACAACCATGGAAGAAGATAAAATCATGCTTAAACTGAAAGATCAATGATAGGGAAAAAGTTAATGTCCAAGCAAAGTGAATGTTCCTGTCATTTAAGGTTTAAGGGCGATGTGGTTGGATGTTTGAGGAACAACAAGATACAAACACCTGCTGCACAGTAACTTAGTGGGCTGGAAAATTAAATAAAGATCAATAAGGATAGCTTTCCAAGGCCATAGTTCAGGTTGTATTTGAAAAGCAAGTGGACAACTAAAACCATAGCCAACTGTCAGAAGAGAAGTCCTTGTGTCACTTGGATTGCTTGCCTGGGTAAGAAAAGAAACAGGTCTATAGTGGAAATGGTTGGGCTCAGGGGCTGCCTTCGAGGTTAAAGAGGACTGCCACTCTCCTGAAACTGAGCAGAAGGCTAAATATGGTTTGTTTGTTTGCTTGCTTGCTTGTTTGCTTGCTTTCAAGTACTGGGAATATAGTTCTTTCACTAAATTATTTTTTCTCTTGTGCATAGCCTCGGGTCTCAGTAAAAATGGGATAAGAGCAGAAGAAATTCTTGTCCTGGAATTTGCAAAACAGAACATTTACTAAACATCGTCTCACTGGCTTTTCTCAACCAGTTTACAGAAAACCCTTTCACAGGTGAGGAACTGGGATCAGAGAATAACTCGTTATGTGTAACTAGCTGTAGTTCAGGGTTTTGCATTGGGCTTGAAATCAGAATTCAAAGCAAAGAATTCTTGGCCCATGACTCTTCTACATAGTCTACCCTGTCCTGTAAAGACACCTAAGAACTGTCCAAAGATTAGCATATCGAAATTGCACTGAATGACATTTTGTAGCTATTCCCTGGAGTCTTGAAAGAGGAAGCTGTGAAGAAAAATAAATGACTGCTTTATTCAGTACACCGATCTGTGACTTTATTGCTAAACGGGCTAAAGTGTCCTCAAGAAAAATGGCACGAGCAAGTTAGCATTTAAACTTCAATAGTAACAAAAACATGGTCAAGGAACACAGTAAGAGTTAAGAGAAAGTTTCGCAGACTACCAGGATGAGACTTTATAGGCTGTGACCATATGGTGGGGAAGGATGTCCCCTTCTGTACAGACCTGCAGGAGGAAAGGGTGAAAGAGGGAGGGAGGGAAGAACGGGAAGATAAAAGTGAGGGGATAACAAATGAGATGTAATCTGAATAAATTAATAAAGGAAATTAAAATACATATATATAATGAAAAAGAGTTAAAAGAGAGTTTCATGAGTGACCTGTACAAGATCATATCATTTCATACTGATAATATCAGAGAGGCTTCAAAACGGATGTGAGAGTTGAGCTGGACATCAAAAAAGCGATTTTTGGCCCACCTCCACTTTATTATGAAAATTACATGACAATGGTTACTCTCTGTGGCTATTCTGCCTGTGACAGCCGCTTGCCATCCATGGTCATCACACGTCTCAAATATGCATGGGGTGGATGTGAAATGTGTTTCAAGCACAAAATAGAAGCCAGCTTAGAGATTGTTAATATGACAAAAAATATGTAAAATTCCTCAGTTATTTTTATCCTGGTTACCAATTAGAATTTTGCATACATATTAGGGTAAAATATATTACTTAAATTATCTTGATTCCTTTTTTTTTTTTTTTTTTTTTTTTTTACTTTTCAAGTTTCTGATAGACAATTTGAGGTTAAGTGTCTCACATTCCTGGTACACTTCTTAATTCTATTGCACAGTACTGACCTGATATAATGTAGATTTACTCCAAATTAATAAAATCCAGCTGAAGGGGGAGGAACAGAAATGACAAAGTTCTGTAAGCATTCTCTGTCCACCGCGTGTTGCTTTTTGCTGTTTTATCTAAATTCACAGGGAATTTTTTTTCAGTCTTAAATATGGGAGCAAATACATTTATTTTTTTTTACATTTTAGTTTGTTTGTTTTTTAATGCTTAGGCTACTGCCTTCTCTTCTATCACAGTTCTGGATTCCTTAGGAGATATAAATTGTCCTTCACTCCTCATGTGAGGGAAGGAAAACCAGGAAGCAAATAGTTTCAGAGAATTACTTAGTAGGAGAAAAATTTGGTGCTTAATGAATTTCAGTTTATCTATAGTAATAAACATTACTTATCTTTTGAACTTGGCATATGAAGCAAAGCAAAAAAGCAATTGAAAGTTCTGTTTTATGATAAGCCACAGGATAAGATTGTTATTTTTTCCCCTTAGCACAGTGAATATTATTTTTTATGTGTTAAAATTTATTCATTTTATATCTCCACTGTATCCCCCTCCCTCATCTCTGCCCAGTTCCACCCTCCCTCCCTCTTCTCCCCTATACTCCTCCTCTAGTCCCCAGGGAGGGAGAGCTCCTCCCCTCGACCAACTGACCCTAGCCTATCCTGTCTTACCCTCTCCTCTGTGGTGTGGTAAGGCAACTCCACCAGGGAGAAATGACCAAAGTGCAAACAACAGAGTCCATGGCAAGGACAGTTGGCTACATCTGAGCAGGAGGTTTAGGTCCTCCTGAGGCATAGTCCTTATTTGGTGCATCAGCCTCCACCGCCCCCCTGGGGTTCATATTTGTTGACTTTGTTGTTCTTGTGGCACTTCTGTCCTCTCCAGGTCCTTCTATGCCCCCATTCTGGCATAAGACTCACTGCCCTCAGCCCAAACTTTGGCTGTGAGACTCAGCTTCTGTTTCTTAAAGAATAGTTTTATCAGACGCTCCCAAAGCTAAGGGTGTTTGGAGGCACTGCCTCCCCTCCCCCTACCTTTCTTGAGCCACTGTTGTAGCGAGTGAACATCCTTTCCTTTGTTTATGGTTCCGCCAGACCACAGCTCCCATAAAGACAAGAACACACCACTAGGAAATGACCTCTTCCAACGTTCATAATGAATTTGTTTAGTGATTGAACTCTGTCCCAACGGCCAGTCTCTATTTCAGTCTAAATGCGTATATATCACTCATCTTTTTTTAAAAATCTCATCTCTGTCTTTCTTCTATGCTTAAACTACAGTTAACTAAATCATTATAAGACAGAGGCCAAATGCATGTTTTGTCCAATTAGATCGAGATTGGATGTCTACTTCAATCTAGAGTACTTGTTTTTAAAGTATGCGTTAAAGGACATGAAACACTTAGGGTTTTCTAGTGGATTTTAGCACTATATGGTCTGGTGTAAACTATTTTACCAAGACCAAGAAAAGAAAAAAAAAAGTCATAATTCCTCTTCCAAGAATAAAAGCATGTAAGGGATGGACTTTCATGTTACTTTTTTCTCACAGGAAAATTCAAAATAAAGTTATTAGCATTAGGTTTTCTAGCATAATTTATGCACTGGATGAAATCAGAAGGTAAGAAGTGGGGCTGCTATTCCCTTCTTGGAGCTTCCACTCTCTTTCCAAAGAGCCCAGAGGTTTACTTTTTAAGTTGACGCCTGGTCTCTGTTTCTCCCTCATCTTTCCATTTAACATACATCATTTATAAACAGGGAGAAATCTAATTTTAAATTGGCCATGGAATAATTATACCACAGAAAGTCTATATTCACATGAAACTATTGGTCTCTAAATGCACACTGATTAATGCAAGCTTATCAGAATTCAGCTTGCTGATGTAGTCAACCCTGTTCCCCATTCTAATTCCCTTATTGTCTAGATTCTACAGTGCATAGTTTCTTCTAACTGAAGGTAATTTTTATTCCTATAATATGTTTTAGTTCCATTTGTTTGTTTATTAATATCTCTCTAATTCTAAATGTATTTGAGAGGGATCACAAAGAAAATATAAAAAGACAAAATTATTAATAAACTGAGGAAGACAAAAGAAATTGAAAAAATGAGGCAGATTAAAACAGAAGTTTAACACCTGCTTTAAAGTCAGATAAGTAGATTAAAACTACACGTTTGATGAGTTATGAGACACTCTGAGCCTTACTCTACACTTGGGGAATGTGCACCTGCTCAGTGCAGTACTGTAAATGCGCAATTCCATGCTGTGGCGTAATAACTGCTCAAACTGTTTAATTGTCCACAATTGATGCGCCTGTGGTTGCATTTTTAAGTCCTTTCCTTTCTTACACATGTCAGGTTCTAAGCAGAAGTCTCCTCTCACAACTAAACAAACGTTAGCACTTGAACATACTTTATTACAACCGGGAACCCCACAGCCTAAAGGGATATTTTACTTGATTGTATATGTTCAGAACAAGTTTATATGTAAGTGATATTCATAATGTTGGAAAAGGCTAATTGAGTCCAAACAATGCAATTAAAAGGCAGCATCTTCCATTTTTCATATTCCAGGACTTCTTTTTCTCATAAAATATTAATAGGTATAAATAGCCAATGCATTCAGAAAAAATTGGGGATTTCATCATAATAGTGCCTTGAGTTTTGAGTACTTTTCATTTTCCCAAATAGTTTTGCACTTGTTTTTAATAAGGTTTTCTTACCTATGTAAGAATAGCTCTCCTTATTTTCCAAGTGGGAGTTTAATTGTTTTGCCTAGGATTGTCTAACTGACCAAGGAAGCACTGTTAATTCAGACATTCTCCGTGAAACCACTGCCTCTTCTTAAAGCTGTCAGCATCCACGTTGAAGTCATTCGCTTCTAATGGAATACTGGCTCCAAACATAGCTATTTCCTTTCTTTTTCAATCCTGTAGATGTTAATTAACTATAAAGTGAACTTACCAATGCTGACGATGATGACAATAAGACAGCTTCTTTTTTTGTTTCTCTTAGTCATAACACTAATTAAAAAGTCCACCCCTGGAGAAACACTATTAGATAGCACTGTTCTCTGGGTTAATGAAAAGCTACTTATTAAAACATTTATCTCAGAAACATCTGGAAAACTATTTTCTCACACCATCTGCAGAAATAACTTTATTCATGCTTTCGTTTCTATTTCATTGTCTATTATGGAAATAATTTTTGTGCCTATGAACAAGTGGTTAAGCTATATCTTCTTTGTAGAGAAATTTCATTTAAATCAAAATTTTGTATTATCTGTATGGACAGGAGACTGCTTTGAATTATTACTTACTTACAGTTATGACACTGCTGTGTGCTGGCATCAGCTGTTCTAATTTATTATGGTTAAAAATACCCTGAAATTTGTTCTAACTTTTGCTTCTTTAAATACATTGACATACCTTTCATGCACACATTCGCACACATAATGCTAATATTTTAGTTTAAGTAATTTAACACAAATATTTTTCAATGCTGTCATATCTCATAGTGAAAGGCAAACTGTTTCACAGAATATTGAACTATTGTCCTCCGCCCAGAAGAGTTCTAGCTGGGAGTCAATGAATAGCTCCTGTTTTCAGTTTCTCTTATAGTTCATAAGCTCAGCTTCACTTAGGGCTGCAAACGATAAATATCAAATAAGACACAAACAATAAAATCACACTCTTCCAGCGTATAGTACCTGCTTTAAGACAGCCCTGACACACTCTTGTTCTTTATGCTACCCCTCTGTGAACTCAGAGGGTAACCAAGACGTGTCCTTTTCTCTGCCTAGCAAGTGTGAGAAGCTAAAAGTTGGAAGAGAAAAACCACAGGAAGAATCATTTTAAACTTTGAAGTAAAAGTGGCAACGTGTCTCAGTAGTGTTGTATCCAAAGGAGCCCTATTTTCTAAAGTGTGGGGAATATGCTACATCTTAGTTTTATACAAATACAACCTCATACATATGTAGTTATTACTATGTATCCTGAGTAGACTCCAAACTGTGACACATCAAGTGTCACAAGAAAACTAGCTGAAATATAAATAAAATACCACCCTTCTTTCATTTTAAAAAAAAGCCTTTAAGTCACATAATGCATATTGCATATTTTTCCTTCTTTTTATTAAATTTTAATTTTATTAATTTATTCAGATTACAACTGAATTCATAATATACCATCACTTGTATCCTCCCATTCCTCCCTCTCTCCCGCTTTCACACTATTCTCCTCCCCTAGGTCTAAGACCGAGGGGGACCTCCTCCCCCACTATGTGGTCATAGGCTCTCAAGTCTCATCTTGGTAGCCTGCTTATTCTTTCTCTGAGTGCCATCAGGCCTTCCCACTAAGGAGGAGGTGGTCAAATATGGGGCACCAGAGTTCATAAGAAAATGACCTCAAATCCTTAGTAATGAATATTATTTTTCCTTCTTAATACTCATCTGAATAATAAAAGTAAAGGACCTACATTGCCGATATACACTTCTCAATCTTATTTTGACTATAGGAAAAAAATACCAGCTATGGCCAAGTTCTAAGTCCATAAGTACAACAGCGCCAGTGTCAACAGCAGCTAAAACACTTATTTTCATAGAGATTAATAGTTGATAATTTTAACTCACTGGATACATGGCAACTTATATACTTATATATTCTGTGTGCTTTTTTTTTTTTTTTTGACCATCTTATATTTCCAGTGACTGCCACAGTGTAAACCGCCATCTGCAGCTGGAATGCTACTTGCAGTAGGAAAGTAGTGGTTCATTCTCAGCTTAATGGAACAATGGTAAAATTAAAACACAAATGAAAAATCTGGCAGACAACAAGCAGTTAGCAACTCTATTGTCCGGCAACACACCCACAAAGAATGCAAAGAATGTAGAAGTCCATATTGAGGAGGAAAAGAAAAATCAGAGATAATGCAGAATGGGAGGATACAAGGGATGGGATAACCATTGAGATGTAACAAGAATAAATTAATAAAAAAAAGAAAAAAACCTGAAAATAGTCTAATCAATTATTCTTAAAGAGACAGAGAGCTATTTGAATATTGAAATATAATATATGCGTACAGTCTTTGTACCTGTTTGTATTTCTTTAATGTTCAGAGGACTGTCATTAAAACAGTTTTCAACCCTAATAGAAACAGTGTACAGGGTGGCCAGACAGAGGAGAGAGAACTGGGCCATGTCTTGCATGTCTTTCCGGACCTTTTTGGACCAGCACAAATAATCAGCTACTGGGTGTTCACTTTAAGAAGGACTGCACAGCTTACACAAGCAAAATAGCTCAGGCGTATTTAGTTTCACTCCTGTCTGCTGTAAGAATGCGGTAATATTGGTTTCAGCATGAGCAAATCAAGTTTAATTCCTCCAAGCGCCTTTAATAACGCACCATGAAAGCAGAAGCACAGTTTCTGCATGTGATTTCATAATGCTGAAATTTTCCATCAACTGCTGCCAGACAGTGTCTGCCTTTATGGATGATCACTGGCACTCTAGACATATTCAAACTTATAACACAAATAATAAATTACTCCTGGATGTTTTCTAGCTATTGTTTTTGGTTTCTCTCTCCCTCTCCCTCTCTTTCTCCCTCTCTCTCTCTCCTCTCTCTCTCCTCTCTCTCTCCTCTCTCTCTCCTCTCTCTCTCCTCTCTCTCTCCTCTCTCCTCTCTCTCTCTCTCTCTCACATACACACACGCACACACACACGCACACTTTTATAATGCTAAAGAAAGTAAAATGCACAGTAAGAAAAAGAGATAAGGTTTACCAATCAATCTATCTATATCCAAGTTGAAAATATTTGTTATATATTCAATATCAGTTCCTGAAATGTTCTAATGACTTACAATTGATGTGAATCCCCTTTAAATGCTATTGGAAACATCTAATTTTGATGTGACAACAAAAATTATACATGAGAAACCCAAAGGAAAAACTACAATACTCAAAGGATAAAACATAGATTGCAGTTTCATGAATGCATGGAATAGACTGAAACACTGGTTCTCAACCTGAGGTTGTGACTTTAAAGTGTTGTATAACCCTTTCATGGAGGTCTCCTAAGACCACCAGAAAAGATAAATCTTTACATTATATAAGAGTAGCAAAATTACCGTTATAAAGTAGCATCAAAAGTAATTGTATGGTTGGGGTCACCATAACATGAAAAATTGCATTAAAGGGTCATGACGTTAGGAAGGTTGAGAACTGTTGAGCTAAAAGGACAGATGCATGAAATCTACATGAAGGAGAGAAGAGGAGCCTGTCTGTATTCAATATTCACCAGAGAATAAAACAAGTTTTATCTGGAAGAATACAGTATGCTTTTGCACCATTTTGAAGATCCCATCTACCTTCAAAAATAAATCAGAATTATCTAGGAAAATGGCATAAGCTAAATTATCATCTTATATAGTTCTTTTGTCAGTTCCTATCACCTAATGAATATGTAATCAAGAATTATATAATTTGGAGCAAGGAATGGTGTTGCACACCTTTAATCCCAGCACTTGGAAGGCAGACTCGGGTGGATCATTGTGATTCCAAGGCCAGCATGGTCTACAGAGCAAGTCCAGGAAGAAAAGGCTACACAGAAAAACTCTGTCTTGAAAAAAACCACAGAGAGAGAGAGAGAGAGAGAGAGAGAGAGAGAGAGAGAGAGAGAGAATTACATATTTTCATAGGAGGAAAAACGCTTTATAATATAAAGAAGGGAATTAGAGAATAGAGTTCTAATATTAAAAGGGCATAAAAACCACAAGCAAAAATTACATACACACACACACACACACACACACACACACACACACACACACACACACTTACTTCAAGGAGGGATAGCAAGATGCCTCAGTGAATTAATGTGCTTGCCATCAAACTTGATGACTTGAGTTCTATCAACTGAACTGTCACCAGGAGAAGCTAACCTGCAAGTAGTCTCCTGACATTCACTCACATGCTGTGACATTCACGCTTGCACACACAAAAACAATAAATAAAAATAAATAAATGCAATTTGAAACATAATGAGCTGACAACACTAAATTCTATCAAAACAATGAGGTTTTGTGGCATCAAATTAGTATTATATTATGGAAAGGTAGTTTAAATAAAAATGGGAAGATCAGGAGGATCCAAGATGGCGGCGCTGATCACACACCACTTCTAATCAGCAGGGCAACCAGGACTACACAGCGATCTAACGACCAAACTGAGAGCTACAAAACACCAGTGCTGCTGATTCCCAGGTGAGGGGATCCACACTTTATGTGAAGCACAGGTGGGTCGGACCTCTGGCCACCCATCTAACCCACAAAAAACGTCCTGGAGGACAGCCCACATTAGCCGCTATCTTGAGAAGCACTGTGAGACACTCATGAAGCTTTGGGCTCTCTCTGCCCATCATCGGCTGCTTACCTGACCGGGAACACAGAGCGGACAGGCAGAGCTCAGTCCCAGTGCTGGGCACACTCCACATTGGCTGCCATTTCTTAAGCCCTTTAGGTTTGGATCTCTCTCCACCCACCATACCAGCCTAGCACATTTGGGACACAGCAGATAAGCGGAGCCCTGCCATCTCAAGAAGGCCTGTAGAGCACCTCAGCAGCTTTAAACTCAGATCCCCTTTAGCCCCCTAGCTGCCTACTAGCCTGTCCCATCCGGGACACAGAGAAGATAGGCAGAACTGAGTCTGGCTTGGTCCACAACTCACATCACTTCAGGCTGGGATCTCTCACAGCTCCTCAGCTGTTTACTGGCTTAGCCCATCTGGAACATAGAGCAGATAGGCAGAGCCCTGCCATCTTGAAAAGGACTTTAGGGCACCAGAGAAATTTTGGGTTTGGAATTCTACCAGCCTACTCCTTTCCTGCCTGACCCAGCTGGGATACAGACAGGGAACTAACTGTAGGCTCAATTTTCTTAACTAATATATTTTATTACAACGTATTAACCAAGTGTTAGTCACTTGTAACCCAACTAACCAAAACAATAGGAAAAGAGAATTAAAGAACACAATAACAAAACTGTAAGGATATTAGTTCCGAGGAACGATTCTCCTGGCATGAACAGCAGGATTTCTTCTGCTGGTACCTGGAGTAACCAGAACCCAGAACCTCAGCAGGAGTCAGAACCCCGGAGCCTTCTCTTGAGCAGTTCTCTCTAGGAGCGTCTCGAAGTGAAGCAAAGAACAGCCAAAAAAACTATCCGAAGTCTTCAATGGCTCCCTACTCCAGTTCTGGATCATTTATATATCTCCTCCCAGAGTCCATTCACGGGATCTTTTCAGCTGGCAACAATCAAGCTCCCGCATGAGGTGGCTGGTCTTCTAGTGGATTAACCTCACCTGTTCTCTCACAAGACTGTTCCGATCCCACACTTGGGATCATAAAAAACAGGTTTATCTCTCCTTCAGAGAACTCAGCTGAGCTGAGCTGGGTGCAGGCTCCAACACCTGCTGTCCAACATTCTGAGGAAACCTCTAGGGAGCCCTAGCAAACAACCTTTGGCTTGGAACTCTTGTTTCTTGCTCCCAACCTGCCTAGCCCAAATGGGACACAGACAACAACCCTATTGGAGCAACTTCTAGGCTGGATAACACCAGAGACAAACAGATGCCTAAAGGCCAGTGCAAGAAGACTAGCAACAAAACTCAGAGCCATGTAACACCACCGGAAACCAGTGTTCCTATCACAGCATGCATGATATGAACACTCACAAAGTTCAAGAAGAAGACTTTAAAACTGAGGTGATGAAAATGATAGAAGCCTTGAAAGAGGAAAATAAATCACTCAAAGAAATTCAGGAAAATACATTCAAACAGATGAAGGAATTGAATAAATCCTACAAAGAGTTACAGGAAAATACATGCAAACAGATGAAGGAATTGAATAAATCCTATAACAAATTACAGGAAAATTCAAACAGAAGAAAGAAATGAATAAAACCATTCAAGTCCTAAAGAAGGAATTAGAAGTAACAAGGAAACACAAGCTGAAGCAATCTTAGAGTTGGAAACCATGGGGAAGAGAACAGGAATCAGTGACACAAGCAACACCAACCGAATACAAGAGATGGAAGAGAGAATCTCAATTGTGGAAGATAAGATCGACGTTATCATTACATCAATTAACGAAAACATTAAAACTAAAAAGTTTCTAACACAAAAGACACAAGACATCTGGGATACTATAATAAGGCCAAATCTAAGAATAATAGGGATACAAGAAAGAGAAGACTCCAAGCTCTAAAGCCCAGAAAACATTTTCAACAAGATCGTAGAAGAAAACTTCCCCAAATTAAAGAAAGAAATGCCCATGAACATACAAGAAGCTTACAGAACTCCAAATAGATTGGACCAGAAAATCCTCCTGCCATGTAACAATCAAAACATCATGTGATCAGGTTTATTCTTGGTAAAAAGCTTCCTGGAGTCAAACATATTTTGTCGGCATTGTTCAAGAGACTACAAGTTTCTCAGGAAAAAAAATTATGTGTGATAGATGAAGGAATTCTACGTAAAGTCAAAAACATGAGCAATACATAAAACCCAAAGTGAGCATCATGCATGCAATAGCCCAAATTCTTTCAATTCTTTCCTTTCTCAGTGCTCTGGGGTTCTCATCCCTAAATGCAGAGGTAGTGTCTACACCTCAGCGTCATAATAATTAAAAATGCTAATTAAATTTAATTAACTAATTAAAGAAAATTAATTCACAAGGAATGCCCATCATGTGACTGTTGGGATAATCTTTTTGTGCCATGGGACTGCTGCCTCTGTACCATTCAAAGGCTGACTTCTGTACCAGCAAAGAGCTAAGTATGGTCCAGAATTCAGTATTGTTATTCTTATTGCTCAGCAATTTCTGCATCATGTTTTGTAAACACTCACTTCCTTCACCTTCTGATTGGTTTAATAAAGAGCTGATGGCCTATGGCAGGGCAGAAGAAGAAAGGCAGGACATCGGGCAGACATAGGAACTGTGGAGGGAGGGGGGACCAAGCATGGGAGATTTGCCAGCCAGACATAGAGGAAGTCTGGCTGGCATACCAGGACTGAGTTAGAGGTAATGGGCCACGTAGCAAACATGGAATAGAATAAATTGGTTATTCATATAATTAAGTTATATCAGCTAGTTTGGAAATAGAGCTATAATAAATGATAATAAGTTTCTGTGTCACTATTGGGAGCTGGAGGGCCGAGATAATAACAGGCAAGCAGGGTAGTTAAAACATGGAGTGTGCGTGAGAAACAAATAATTCCGGCCATGGAAATGCCACCTCTGCAGCAACAGTCTGTGCTAGGCCAACGAGGTAAGACTGTATCCTGAAGACAACAGGGCTGCTGAACAGGTGTGCCACTTCATTTTTAGAAACATGGTCTGGGCAAGTCTAAAGGAAGAATTTGTTTACATCTAACACTCTCTCTGACCTCTGCTCTGTCACACTTTGCCTGTTATGCTATTTGGAAAAAAAATTCAATCTTTAGATGATTTCTGCTCATATTATATTTCTTCAGGTAAATTTTTATTTCTATTCTATTTGTGGATTGGTGGGATATCTTATTCAGTGCTTCCTCAAGTCTGTTGCTCTTATTTAGCAGACACCATCCTCTAAGATACACGTTTTCCCTCTAGAGAATAGTGTCCTCTTTGTAACATCTGGCGTGATGCAATGGGATTTATTCCGAGTTGTTATGTTGTAGCTGCTAATGCTGTTCTGCCACTTTACCCAGGGCCCATACTGTGTGGAAGAATTTCCACATAGTCTATAATTAGTATCCTAAGAAATGAAAGTCATGCAATAGCTCCACCCACCCCTCCAGTTGTAACTTGGAACCTTCTTGCCTTTTCCATCCTGGGTGGTAATGAGGAAGTTAGTGTTCAATAAACGTCCCATAACAGATTCCATATGGTACCTACTGAGTTTCAAGGTGCATTTGCCAGGCTTTCCCCTCGCCAATTATATTTTTCTCTGTCATCACTTGTGTGTTTGTAGGTTTTCTCTCTAAATTCCATACAACCTTCTTCAGTTACAAAGGCCTTACAATAACTATGGCCTTTTCAAAGCTGTAATCCCTCTGCGTTTGTGAACAATGCTCTGTGAAGGCATCCAAATGTATCTTGAAAAGGGACTAAAGGACCTAGGGATGGGAAATGAGTGGCCAGGATAGTCACAGGAACAAATGTCTTCCATTCTCTGAATGCTAATGAGCTTTTCTTAAAGAAACAGGTAGGCATAGTCTGATATCAATGGCAAAATGTATGAAGAGAGTGGCCCTGCCTCTAGTGGATAATCACGTGACTTCCCAACAATCCTACTTATCCTGGGAAAGGGACAAACAGACATAAAAACAGCTAAATGGAAAGTTCTGTCTTCCCTTCAAAACACCTCAACATTCACATGACATATTTTGATAATAATAATAAACATTCAGGGGGCTCCCCATGGTTTTCTATCTCTTTTGACTATGAAGTCTGTCTTCATGTATCTGTATTAAGACAATGACATTATCAAGGATTTTATGGGTTCTTCAATATGAGATAAACTAGACTTAGACTAAACTAAAGGATTTGTAATTATAGGCAACATAGAATGAATCTGAGGGATGGCTGATCTGTCACAAAAAATAATAATAATGCTATACATACATGAAAAAAAGTGAAACCCAAACATGAGTCCTTTCATAGCCTGCTCACCCTACAGTCCATTACTTCAGTGGAGACCACGAAGACTCTGCAGTGTCCTTACTTCCAAATTTGCATGACCACAGCTGCTTCAAAATGTATCCAAGATAGATAAATACAATATCATAGAGGAGAGATGGGGTTTTTAAAATATTTTTTGAATGACTACAAGGAAAAATACCTAACTCCTTACCTTAGACCTATGCAGTTTGGGATAGATTAATATTTTTAGGACGTCAAATAAAAGAAGTAAATGTGATTATAGAAAAAAAAATCCAATGCTGAAAGTGATTACCAATCTAAGGAATAAAAACAAGACCCAATAACAGTGTGGGGCATATTGGAACTCCTGGAGGATATAGAGAAATAGAGATAGTTTCCCCAGAGGAACAACAGTGCAGGAAGCAAAGACACCTAGTGGATGTGTAATGTTTAACAGGCTCTTGGGTAAACAGGGGAGGAGGCTGGCTCTGCAGTGCTCCCTGAAAAAAGCTCAATCCGAAATTGATGTAGGTAAATCATGAAAGTCCCAGATACTCAAATACAACACTTGGAGCTATGAATCAGATGAGAAAATTGACAAGGACTCTGTCCTAATTTTAAAAATTCTACTAGTAAAAATGCTATTAGAAATGTCACTACTAATACCAATAAGTAAGTATTAATCTATTCCAGGGGACATAGGTTAAAAATTAATTATTTTCCTAGAAATTTGGCAAGATACTCACCTTTAAAGAAATGGCAAATTTTGTATATTTTAGATAAAGAGGAACTAAAGCATATTACCAGGCATCCTCAAGTTAAATAACTACGTGGCGTTTTGTCAGGAACTGTATTTTAAAATAATGGCCTCAATGTCTTAAATGTTTTCAGAGAGAAGAAAGATGGATGGATTTTCCTTCTGTACTGTCATAATGTTGCTTACTGCAATCTTTTGCCTGGATTTCTAAAATATCCTCCTTGACAGGTTTTCTGATTACAGCCTTATCCCTTTACAAATCATTTTTTATACATAACCAGACGGGGATATTTTGAAACACAGGTCAAATTATACAAGAACTTTGATGGTTTCCCTGTTTCTAAGAAAAATAAGCAGGTCATTGTCTGTTACAAAGATCTGGCCTCTGGGTACCTCTGCACAATTTCCAGTTCCCCCCTCCGTTTCTTCCTCCTAAGTAGATACTCTACTCAAAGACATGAATTGTAGTTTGTTGTTTTTCTAGATCACAGTCTGTGTGCTTGCATTCATGCCTGAGATACCCTTCTATTTTGCCCCATGCTGTTACCATTTCACCCTTTCAACCTCTATTCAAGTGTCTCTTCTTTCTTTTAGAGCCTATTTACTGTACACCCCTCGGTATAGCCCCACCTTTCTTCACTTAGTCCCTATATATTGCTTTACTTCTTATCCCCTTCTTAAATTTACCACAATGTACAAAGATTTCACAAAGCTTTCAGTGAACATGAAACAATTTTGTTGTTCCCAAACATTTTATCTTGTTGATGTACATGATGCTAATAATCTAATAAGATATGTGCTATTGTCTTTCTTACTTTGCAAATACAGAAACCAAAGCATAATCAGGTTGAATATATTGCTCCAAGTGACTCAAAGGGTGGGACTGAGATCCAAACCCAGGCAGGACGTTTCTACCTTGAGGAATTATGGAACATTTTTAGGGAAAAAATGCAAATTGCTCTAAGTTCCAAGATTGCTGTTAGGTAGGACACACCCAAAATGTACTTGAATACATGTAAGCTGCTCCTGTAGGCTATTATCAAGGAATATTTACATTACCCTTCACTTATAAATATCTCACAAGTGTGGAAAGCATTGGAGTCTCATCTAGAGTGTACTCGGCAGTTATCAGCCCACTCTGGCGCCATGAATACCTGTTGCTACTCCAACAGTCCATGTCATTCTATGAATGAGTTGTTCAATTTTGAGTCTATCTGATTTCTTTATTAACGCTTTATGATACGACTTGAATCTTACACAGATTTTATTTCAATGTGGATCTCATGGGTTTCTTCGTCCTGAAAGCTTCCACTGAAGACTGAGGCCGTTTCTTCCACATCTCCAAGTTTAACACAGTCCTTTTGAGGCTTAATACCTTAGAGAAACAAACAAAAAGAGGCACATGTTTCAGTGTGTTGCCGTTTCTCATGCTGTTGAGCAAAAGTATTCCAATTCCATGTTAAAGTTTAAAGTAAGCTTGATATATATATGCACATATATATCAACATATCTTGAAAAAGATCAAATTTAGAGAAAAATATTTTATTGTGTGGAATATTTATCAGCAAGACTAAATATATGCATCATGATTCAAGAAAGCTGGACTATAAATCCTCAAGTCTTTGGCATAGTCATCAGCCTTTTAAAGAGTGTCGTCAGAGTAATGTTCCCATTGTTGAAATGAATCACTCTCTCATTAACTCTGTGTGGGTAGGCACTCTAAATCCATCACTTGCATGTGTGCAAATGGCATCTATAAAAGCACTTCTGTCTGTGACATTTATATTCTAATGTGTGGAAATAGACAATAAATAATGCATGAAATAAAAACCATACATTATATAGAACTATGTGCGTAAGTCCTTAAAAAATAAAAATTAAAAAAAAAGAAAATAGAAAGAAAACCAGAATGAATATCAAAAATATAGTGATCTGGGGGAATAAGCCATGTTGTTATATAGCGACTTTAGGGCAAGGGTCCATGAAAAAGAAATGGAACTTTATTAGTAAAGTGTTAAGGGTGTGAAGGAGTTAGCCACATGTATTTCTGGAAGAAGAACATTAGAGCTTAAGAAATACATGTGCAGAGGCCTAAAGTTGAAGGTTACCTTAATTCTCAACCTGTGGGTCACAACCCCTTTGGGAGGTCAAATGATTCTTTCACATGGGTCACATATCAGATATGCTGCATATCAGATATTCATATCGTGATTCATCACAGCAACAAAATAACAGTTATGAAGTAGCAATGAAATAAATTTATGGTTGGAGGTCACCACAACATGAGGAACTGTATTAAAGGGTCACATCACAGGAAGGTTGAGAAACACTGGGGTAGTTAGATGTTTTTAGCATTTCAGAACTCATATTCTTTAAAAGGAAAACTCCAATTTTCTCTATATGGCTTCCCTGATTTTCAGAGTTATTAAACATTTATAAACAGACAAGAAATTAGCAGGATATGTACCATTCCATAAGAATATCATTGGAGAATCTTCTTTGTAATTCACAATAAAAACTGAAAAGGGTATTTCAACATATTTCCTTATCCAGTTTGTTTTTTCTGAATAAGCCCTGTGCTTTATGTGACCACGCAATTCTCATAAAATTGTTAATATCTTATAGTCCTCATTGTCTCACGTCATCTCCTTCTGGGCTTTCTCTTCTCAGACACAACAGTGAATCACCAGTCCATGCATATGGAGGTATTAAACCTGCAAATGTGGGAGAAACAGCCTCGGTCTTCAGTGGGAACTTCCAGAACAAAGAAACCCATGAGATCCACACTGAAATCAAACCTGTGTGAGATTCAAGTCGTATCATAAAGCGTTAATAAAGAAATCAGATAGACTCAAGATCGAACAACTCATTCATAGAATGACATGGACTGTTGGAGTAGCAACAGGTATTCATGGCGCCAGAGTGGGCTGGTAACTGCCGAGTGCACTCTAGATGAGACTCCAATGCTTTCCACACTTGTGAGATATTTATAAGTGAAGGGTAATGTAAATATTCCTTGATAATAGCCTACAGGAGCAGCTTACATGTATTCAAGTACATTTTGGGTGTGTCCTACCTAACAGCAATCTTGGAACTTAGAGCAATTTGCATTTTTTCCCTGAAAATGTTCCATAATTCCTCAAAGTAGAAACGTCCTGCCTGGGTTTGGATCTCAGTCCCACCCTTTGAGTCACTTGGAGCAATATATTCAACCTGATTATGCTTTGGTTTCTGTATTTGCAAAGTAAGGAAGACAATAGCACATATCTTATTAGATTATTAACATCATGTACATCAACAAGATAAAATGTTTGGGAACAACAAAATCGTTTCATGTTTTCTAAGTTATGATTAATGTATTCAATATGTAATCACTGAAAGCTTTGTGAAATCTTTGTACATTGTGGTAAATTTAAGAAGGGGATAAGAAGTAAAGCAATATATAGGGACTAAGTGAAGAAAGATGGGGCTATACCAAGGATGTACAGTCAATAGGGCAGTTATATGATTTTAAAATTGTTTAACAATTTTCTTTAAATAACCTTCCTCTCTATCGCCACCTGTTGGCTGACTCCTTCTCCTACTTTGTGACCTAGCCTATCATTTATGAAGTCTCTGGTGATGGAGCTGACCCCTGGCCTTGGATTATTAGCTGTTTCTCTGTAATTCCAGAGAATCCAGAGTGAAGCCCACATGACAGCAATTATAAAGCAGTGTTGGCACTATGTGAGCTTGCTTTGTGTCATCGAAGACGCATATTTCTCATCTTTCTGTCTCGAGTTCCTGATATTGTAAACAGCTTGCTGAGTGAAGGTTAAATGATAAAAGCTTATTTTCTCACCCTTAAGAGAGTAAAACACTACTGGACTCCTAAATCTTGGACGCGTGCTAGTATATCAGATTACAGTCGCTGCACACAACAAAGGACCCAAAAATTAATCTTGCAGACCCACCTGGACCCTGTTCTTGTTCCCCCATTAATCAATCCATTGCACATCAGGTTACAGTTCCTCCCAGGGTGCCTGCCAGTTGGAGGGAAAGCACCGCCCCAAAATGTAAGGGTTCCAACCAAGCCTTTGGCAATTGAAGCATGCTTTCTCAAAGCCCAAGAAGATAAAACACATGCCTACTAGCACCCAGTTAGGAAAATATTTTCTTTAGTATTTGGGACATGGAATGTGTGCTTTTGTTTTTTATAAATATTAAACTTTTCTATTATTTTCATTAGAACATCAAATATCCCCAGTGTATATAGGATGTGCATTATGGATGTATACAGACAGGGTTTTTATCAATCTCAGCTGGAGAACGTGTGCGTGTGTGTGTGTGTGTGTGTGTGTGTGTGTGTGTGTATACATATATGTGTATATATATATACATATATATATTTAGATGGTGAAAATCTATTATTAATGTAACTATTGAGAGCCTGTTCAATATGGACTACACTCAGAATATGTGCTTAATGTTTCTGTAAAATAGTGTTTCATATTATACAAATACAGTGTTATATTAAAATGGTATAAATAAGATTAATTACACAGTAGATTAATAATTGTGATCTACACAAGGGCTCAAACATTTCCATGTGATAGATTGGCAGAGAATTTTGCAAAAATCCTGTGATGAGACTGACCCCTAGAGGTCAACTCACCACATTGTGTGAGAAATGAAATGAAATTGATTAAAATGTAGCTATCTACTCTTCAGATCGAATGTTACTATACTGAGTAATAGTCATATCATTTGGTTTTTCATGGAAATTTTGCGATTAATTTATTTTCTGGTAAAAGTTAATATAAATCAGATGACTATGGAATCTCTAGAAGGAAAAATTATAGATTAAAACCATGTAAAATAGCTCAATGGGTCTAAGTAAATCAGGATTTAGAATCCACGCCTATAATTGTAATTAGACGATCAGATCCATACTCAATTGTAAGAATGTATACCACAAATAATTCATGTAAGCTTCAAAAAATTAATATTTTTAAATATGCTGTCAGCATTTTAAAAAGAAAAGGTATACCCAGGCTATCCCACCTGTGCTCATGTACCGCTGCTCACCTGTGACAAACACAGCATGTTTCCAGGAACAACTTAAAGTTCCTCTTTCTTTTACAGAGAGATGCTCATCTGGAAAACAGAGTGCCAGGAAAGGTAGAAGCTTCATGAAGAAGACAGACAAGTGTCTTTGGGGATTGGGCTAGGGGTCTGGTGTTTCAGTCAATCGCTGACCAGAATGAAAGTTTGTGAGACATTCCACGTTTTTAGGAAAACTGAAGAAAAATGCCACACACAAGTCTCATTTCTTTGTCTTTTAGTATAACCAGGATCACAACCTTAGGTGTATGGAGGGAAAAAATAAAACAAACACCCATATTGGGTCATATTATTATTAATTTTTGTAGAAGAGGTGACAAATACAGAAAGTAGAACAGGCTTGAGGGGAGGGACATTACACATTCAGTTTGACAATGTTGAAATAGCTGTGGAAAAGACTAACCACTTATTAAGAAAACCAGGCACACATGGCTGAATCTCATTGGAAGACAGTAAGTCAGTAACAATTTCAGTTGGATAAGGTTGTAAGCTATGAAATGGATGAGACAGTCTCATCCATATGAATCTAGTCTGACCAAGGGAAGGCCACTGTGAGGACATAATTATCCCAAGAATCTGAGGCTGAAATCAAGGAGGCTGATGTAAATAGTCTACAGAAATAGAAACTATGTCTAGTATATGAAATAATATATAAACATTTGTTGAATAATGAAGTCAGGACTAATGAATGAATAAATAAATGAATGAACATAGACAAAAGTTGCATTTATTACAATAGCTCATTGCTGACCTTCATATCATTATGTCTACTCAATATTATTATGTGATTCTTTGACCTAAGATGTGCAGATACAAATTCCCTTTCCTCTTCATCTCCTTTCTTTCTTTCTTTCTTTCTTTCTTTCTTTCTTTCTTTCTTTCCTTCATGCCTACAAGGTGTGAAGAACTTGATGCTGTTGTCTTTCATGACTTATTAACACTGGAAATTCTACAACAGCTATTTTTCCTTGTGAACATGAACCTACCAAAACATGTCACATTAAAGATCAGTTCAGCAAGATAACGCCATACAACTACCCTTATTAACATATGTAGAGATTTAACAATGCAAACCTCCTAGTTTTCAGTGTGTTTTACTCATACGTCTCCCAAACCAATAAAAATGTTAATGCTTTTATTAATCAAGTAGGAAAAGAATTGTCACCAATTAAAGAAGTTTTAAAGTAGCTGCTAGAATTACTTGTGCAGAATTTGTGTGCAATTATAAATCCATTAGAACAAAACACAGATGTTTTTCTTTCTTAAAGGGAATCCAACTTTAGATTTATTCTTCTTTCATTTTTAAATGCTTTCTCTTTCTTTTATATTTCAGGGTAATACACAATCTTGCAAAGAATTCTATTCTTGTTCTCCTGGTTTCAAAAATCTTGGCCTTCTAGAAAAAGTTGGGATAACTGCTTGATTTTCTTTTTCATGATGTGCACTAAGAAAGACTGGAGACTGTAGCCAGTTTGGAGATGTGCCCATCAGTGATGCCTCAACCCTACATCTCAGGAGTTCTTGTATTGTTTATGGTCAATAGAAGGGTGTTGGGAGGAGATGTTTTACATTACTAATTGTAACTCATGAGCTACCATAAAAATATGTCAACTAGCAATTCTTTACTTTTATTTAAGTAAAGTGGTATTACTGGGTAGTTATTATTTTCTTTGAACTCATTTTTGATGGATACACAAGGACATACGAATTATACACAGGACACAAGAATTCTACATATCTATGAGGTATTCTATATACCATTACTTGTATACATTACATAATCATGTTGAACATGTCTGCCTCAAACATTTGTCACTTCTCTTAGGTGAAAACATTCAAAGTCCTGTGCTCTACCTTTTTGAGAATGCAGGGCATGACCATTGTCTGAAGACACGTTCCTATAAGGCAGACACTCTTATTTAATTGAAACTTGGTACCCATTGGTGAACCTTTCTCCATCTCATCCTCTTCCCTACTCTCCCCAGCTCTGCTAACCACTACTCTACTTTCAATTCCTAGGAGAGCAATAGTGTATATTCCATGGATGAGTCACGCAATGTGACATTTGAGTGCAGAATGGTTGGCCTTGAGTCATTTTCTGTCTTTGGTTTATTTGTGCATAATGAAAATGTTCAATAAACTAGAGAATTGAACATGACTTACTTTCTTTAAATTACAAAATAAAAACTTTAAGTTTCAATAGGTTGATTGTCAGTTAGCCTTCTGGACCTCTGGATTCCATATCTGTGGACCCAACAAACCTCAGATCAAAAATACTTGGGAATAGTTGCATTGTTCCTTAGGCAATGCAGCACAACAATATTGTGTGCCATATATTGTATTAGATATTCTAAGTTAGTCTAGGCCTGATTTAAAATACAGAACAGTATACACACAGGTTATATGCAAATACCATGTCATTTTATATAAGGAGCTTGAGCATCAAACACTTGAGCAACCACAGCATCTCTACAGACAGAGCTGTGTTTATCCCCATCAAAAAGCCAACCTCAAAATACTTCATCTGCCATCCCCTTTACCAAATTCTGATCTCTTCCCTGCTGACTAATAATCCCATATTTGTAAGGACTGCAAACAGGTGCTATTTACATATGCACATAGATGCAACACCCAACAAAGGAAATTTTTCTTATGAATTGAACCTCATATAATTATTCCCTCTTAATATGTCCTTCATTTCCAAAGTGACAGGCTCAACTCAAATCAATTATATGTTAATTAATTACTGTCAAAAAGACACACTGAAAATGTAAATGGAGCAGTAGAAAACTGATTCTCCACCTGGAAAATAATTCATGTCCAGTTCAAGCAAACATGCATATATTTAGCTTCAAAATTAAAGTATTTGACATTCTTTAATGTGTGTGTGTGTGTGTGTGTGTGTGTGTGTGTGTGTGTGTGACTTCAATATTCTGTCTTTTCAGTTTTAGATTGACTGCTCATCCAGGTGACTGTGAAGGCTTTAATGAGTACATGATACATAATATTCTCTATCTAATAAAATTGAAAGCTTCAGTATTTTCCAACAAGTAGGAAAATAATTTGCTTCTGAAAATCGTTTTAATTAGATATGAAGAAAGTTGTAGAAATAAAATGAATTACCAAGCACTTACACAAAATTACATCTCATTGTGCAAACTACTTAACCTCAATAGATGAACAATTAAAACACCTACACACTGCTACTGCATTGCAAGTATTCCCTCACATTTTACAATGACACCATCATAATGAAAAATATTTCAAATATCGTTGATAAAATTGAAATTTAAGTAGAAAGCCATGCAAGGGCAGATTTACTTTTTAAACACTTTTGCCTAAAAGCTTGTGCGAAATATTCAGGAACCCAACTTTCGCGTTAGATTCTTTTTTTAAAAAATGCCCACCTATAGAATATGCCCAGCTATAGAATAAGACCCTGTGTCAAAGTCTCAATAAACAAAGAAAGGAAAAGGAAGGGGGGAGGGAGTAAACAAAATTTAAAATAGGAAATAAAACAATGCAGAGACAAACAGGTCCCCAGAATCGATTCAAATGGTCACCCTGAAGCAAGTTTCTTTCTGCAAAGCCTCTTTATTTACTATTAAGCAGGTGTTTGCCTTAGAGAAAGCACACATCAGTTATAAAGACACAGTTAACCAGCAAACTCCCAGGCCCTGGCACAAAATGACAATGCTTTCACTCTGCTCATTTTACTGGCGATCTGATGTAAACATTCTGTACTCTGGGTGTCCATCCAACTCCACATGTAAACTAGGATGTTAAAGATTTGTGCTGTTGAAGATCAGAAAATACTTGCCTTCTCTTGTGGTGCAAACTCTGATTGACTATACGTCACAGTGTTTTTACCCCTTTGGTGAACACAGACAGACCAGATGTTCTCAAATGCACTGTTTTCTAAATCATTCAAGGTGGCCTTGGTGGCCGAGGTGGAAAGGCACCCCTCAGGCAGGAAAAAAAAAACCCTACCCAGATCTAGCCAATGGACAGGACATGCTCCTCAGTTGAATGGAGAGTGGGGACTGACTTTGACATGAACTCTGGTGCCCCGTATTTGACCACATCTCCTGGATCTGGAGACCTGGAGGCACTCAGAGGAAGGATAGCAGGCTATGAAGAAGAGACTTGATACCCTATAAGCATATACAGGGGGAGGAAGTCCCCCTCAGTCACAGTCATAGGGGAGGGGAGTAAGGGAGGGAGGAAGGGAGGAATGGGAGGATACAAGGGATGAGATAGCCATTGAGATGTAATATGAATAAATTAATAAAATATATTTTTAAAACGGCTGAAATGATGAATAAAGTTAGCTAGTCAAAGCACAGGGTTTGCACATTTGAGATGCCTTCTGGTGCCTTGAAGCCCCACAGTTTGCCCTGAGCTCTATCCTGTCACAGGGAAGGTTCCAGGTCCCCACCACAAAGCACAGTCTAAGGCCACCACCACCACCACCACCCCCCATCGCCCTCCTGAGTGTCCCTTCCTCCAGCTCTCAGAGCTCTGGCTCTTCCCTGGCTGTTCTGCCACTTCTCCTCCCTCCCACGCCCCGCCACCCACAATGCTGTCTCCTGGGGTTGGATTGAGTGAATGGTCTCCATGGAAATGCAAAACTGAAGGGGAGAAGAGTGGGAGGCTAGTCCCCAAGCACCCTTGTTGAAAGTGCTCAGTACTTACAAGGGGAGGAAGCAGAGGCGATGAAGGACAAGCAAGTGAGAATATTTCATCTTATGAAAGCCAGAAAAGAAGAAGAAGAAGGAGGAGGGGGAGGGGGAGGAGGAGGAGGAGGAGGAGGAGGAGGAGGAAGAGGAGAAGAAGAAGAAGAAGAAGAAGAAGAAGAAGAAGAAGAAGAAGAAGAAGAAGAAGAAGAAGAAGAAGAAGAAGAAGAAGAAGAAGA
>OU015756.1:70397728-70419215 GCA_907169655.1 Acomys percivali
AGAAGAAGAAGAAGAAGAAGAAGAAGAAGAAGAAGAAGAAGAAGAAGGAGAGTTCTGCTTCTGTAAATTGGTTTCCCCATTAGCGCTCAACAGATAACTTCCATCCCTTGCATTCCTTGGACTGTTACGACCTCCCCGTTACTATACCAAGGTTTAATTTAGCCTCACACATTCTTTCTCAGCCTCCTTCCTTAGCTGTTTTTATAAGGTATATAAGTGGCAGAGCCTTTCTACTTAATTGTGGGTCCTGTTTTCCTTTCTCAATAGTGCTGCCTTTACTAGCATTCATCCCATACTTTTATACAGATTCTTTGCTAACACCTCCAAACAGGAGTCTCTCTTCTTGTCACTAAACCAATGGAAATGAGCATATACTAATAATTTCACTCAGTTGTTTCATAGACCAGACAGCAGGATAGAAACTAAATTCTAAATCTTTCCTCTACTGACCCAGCAAATTTCTATCATCTATCCACCTATTTAATCATCCACTGAAGAGAGATTCTCACAACTTGGTTTGCCCCACTACAATTACCATGTCCTTTAGACTTTACCTCCAAAACACATCTTATACAATACAACATTCTCCATGTACCCCCTACCATTTTCCACCTAATCTAAAGTAGTTGTATTTCATCAATGCCTACTTATTTGGCCTCCCAGCTTACTTAATCAGCCGCATCGTGTACGATAAAAATCATGAAAATGCCTAAAAGGGACATTCATGTGGATTAGATTCCCAGATGTCCTTATTTCTCACCACAGGTCTTTTGGTCATGGTATTCATTATTTTTAAAACTTTTTATTTATTATAATTTATTCACATTACATCCCAATTGTTATTCCTCACTCTTATCTTTGTATTCCCACCCTCCCTCTCTCTCTTCTACCCTTCAAAACATTTCCTCACCTGATTCCTGACACAGCCTCAGGTCTCAACCTATCACCCATCCTTTAGACATGACCCTTTACTTTCCACGCAATCCAAGTTAGATTTTGCTTCAATTTTACCATGACACTTTCTTCCCTTTATAGCACATGTCAGAAAAGATTTTTTTTATCATAGAAAATTAAATAAACTAGGCAAAAGAGACCAGTACCAAACACTGCCACTCATCTGTGGATACAAGAGCTTTGATCTCATGGAAGGAGAGGGGAAAACGGTGATGCTAGAAGCTGGCAAAGACAGGCAGGGAAGGTGGTGGAGAGACTAGATAACAACCACCCGAATCCAGCCAAAAGGGCAGAGTACCCTGGTACTCTACAGCATAGCAAATTAACAATGCATTACAATAGCTGATAACATATTTCAAAGTAATTAGTCTAGTCCAAAGGTTCACAACAGAAAAAAATGGCAAGTGTTTGAAAAGGTAAAATCGCCTTGATTTTATCGTTACACCACTTTAAACATATACCAAATAATCATACTATATTCCATAAATATGTAAGGATATTTTGGTAAAAATTAGAAAACGAAATATAAAGACTATCTTCAGCTGACGAAGTCGTTCCGTGATTAAAGTGTTTTCCACACAAAAATGAGGTACTGAGTTTGAATTCTTATAACTCAGCCATGGAGGTTGAATAGGTATGGCCCCCATAGACTCAAATGTTCCAATGTTTAGCGAAGAGGTCATGGCACTATTAGAAGTGTGGCCTTGTTGGAGGAAGTGTGTCACTGTGGGGGTGGGCTTTGAGGTCTCCTATGCTCAAGCTATGCCTAGTGTGACACACAGACTGCTGCTGACTGTGGATCAAGATGTAGACTCTCGGCTCCTCAAGCACCGTGTCTGCCTGCATGCTTCTCACCATGATGACAGTGGACCGAACTTCTGAAACTATAAACCAGCCCCAATATAAGTGTTTTCCTTTATGAGAATTGCCTTGGTTACAGTGACTCTTCACAGCAATGAAACCTAGAGACCAGTTCACATGAATATATAGATTTCTATTTCATCCAGTCATAATATTATATCATGTAGATTTTCATAATTTATTCATTTCTTATAGGGGTGACTACAAAGTTTTCCAATTAAAATTGCTAGCCTTGGGCAAATGCCACCTTGTGTTCATACACATTTGTTTTCTAGGATGTATAGCCTATGTAGGATGGTCAAACCGAAAACCTCCCCAAATATTAATATATATTGCTAAATCTTCCTTAAGATTTTTTACCTTTTTTTAGTCCTCAGTAATAATGTAAGAGAGACTTATTCTTCTCAGACTTTTTAAAAACAAAGTATAAATTAATCATAATGTTTGCTAGCCTGGTAGGAAAATGATTGTATTTCATCATTCACCAGTACAATTTACTTCTCCCTAACAATCTGCATATAGCCTTCTTTTTCACTCATCTTCTACATAATTTTTCAGGGGCTCTTTGCATGCAGGAATGTCAGCCTTGTCCATAAAATATCATCATTCAAGTTTCATGCTCTTCCTTCAGCATTTCTTATTTTTATGCATAATTTTCTTGTGTCATTTTCTTATTAAATTTATTAATCTTCACATGGAGCATGCTATGTACTGAGTCAAACTTAGAATGATTTCCCCCAGTACAAGATGGCAACTAATTTCATCACTGTATTTCTGTTAGAACTTCTATTGGTTCATTTCACATATAAATAATGGATTCTTTTTCAGTTTCTTCTGATGTCAGTGGATATATAAACCCAAATAATTTTTGTTCAAGTAACTATTCAACCATTCCAATAGATGTCATTGGAAGTCTGTCTTTGCTTTTCTGCTGACTTGAGAGATATCTTACACTATATTCCTGTAAATTTTCATGTCTTCACATATATATATATCATCAAACACATCATAGAACTTCAACATGTATTTACTTTATTTGTTGTTTATAAAGTACAAGAAGAATATTTCTCTTCTCTCCACAAATAGGTTTGAAAATCAGTTGATATTTAATAATCGATATTCAACAGAGAGTGAAACTAAAAAGAAAGTGATAGGTAACATATTACATACTTCTATTTGAGATCCATGGCAATTTTATATAAAGTTTTAATATATTTAAACAAAAGCACTTCATTAATTCTATATGCTAATAACACAGATAACAGAAATGATTATATCTAAGGTAAATACTGATATTAAAACAAACAATGTAAATCATTTTTCATGTACAGTAGACAGTGGGACTTCCCATATAATACTATTCATCCATTTCTATGCAACCCTGGAGATCCAAGTGCTTCATGGTTACAGTATTTCTTCTAAGCATGGTTTTCAAATGTTGAAAACAAGGAACTTAGAGGAACTTAGCTCAGGCTGACCCTAGCCTACTAACCCCCAAGCATTGGCTTTTCAATGAAATTTTAATGTCCTTTTATTGATATTGAACTTCATTGGTACTCACAGTCACACTAAGGTATTCTCTCTCTCTCTCTCTCTGTCTCTCTCTCTCTCTCTCTCTCTCTCTCTCTCTCTCTGTCTCTCTCTCTGTCTCTCTCTCTCTCTCTCTCTCTCTCTCTCTCTCTCTCTCTCTCTCTCTCTTTACTACAGAAAAAACTCAAATTATTATATACTCCCTGGTAGAAAGAATTTGGAAATTTGCAAAGATCTCACAGCAAATTATTTGCAAATGTCAGTGATTCGCTGCAGTTTCAAAGGCCAGCCTCCTTTTCTAACATGATGAATATATTCACATAATTTTATCTGAATCACCTCACTGGCAAACCAGTGGCTTTAATGGTAAAATAGCTCTCAGGGTTCCTGGTGTACAGATATATTCAGAAACAGTCCCCCAGTGATAAATAAAGGAACTAAATGTTAAATAGTAGCAATATAATTAATAATTTTAATGGTATAAAAATATAGCTCTAAGTCTTCCTCTATGTAATGAATGACACTGTTTTTCTCCTCCTTATTATTGAAAGAATTATTAATACATGTGTTGCATTCTAAAAGGATATTGGGCTTAAACTTTTTAATTCTATCCAGCATTTTTTAATAGGGAAGATTCTGTGGCTTATTTTTAACACCTTGCTGTATCATTTACAATAAAATAACATGAAATCGTTTACAAAAAAAGACCTAGAAATGACTCTAGTTCTTAACATAAACTCACCACACTGTTGCCACATATATTTGCAGAAGTCACAGAAATGTTATAGGAATGACAGATCTGAAAAGGAGAGGAATCTGCAGAAACATTCCTACTATTCATTGAGGTGTTAACTATGCTAACATCCTGCGGTTCTACATTCTGTTTCTATGAAATACAACTCAATACGGCTATCTGTCAGGCAAGTATAACTAATCACCTTGATAAGACTACATAGCAGAAATTAAAGTCTACCTTGGGTTAAGCTATGGAAGACTTTGAAAAAGAAAACAGGAAAGTGGACTGAAATGAAAGGCACTCTGCCGTGCAGTCTTGTATGTTATAGGAATATTTAAATTTGTTCCACTTTGCAATAATAAATGTGAAAGCATTTCAACTAAACAATTCGGAATAATTTTATTCACTAAAATAAAACAAATGTAATTTTTCCATTAAAACTGTACACATTTTGTACTCACTTTTATGTTGTCAAAACCCAATAGTTTTAAGAATACATTATTGCTATACAGTGTAAGTCTGCCATATGCCTTAATATTCATGATAAAAGCTAACGTTGCCTAACATGACACTGTTGTATAGCGTTCCTTGAATGCAAGAGCTTAATTCCACTGGCATGTGCAGTCGATTGGTTCCTGGAGGGTGTACATAACTTCAGTGCCATTTCCTGAGCAGTACAGAGGCACTGTCAGGTTTCGCACTCCATTCTCACGACAGCACTTGCAGAACCTCAGGTGACTCTCAACATTGATGTTATATATTGTAGCTGATGGGCACTTTCCATCACATGATGCAACACTGATCTGCAAGCATAATTAATGAAGAAAGAAATCTGAACATTCGGCCAACACTGATTATTTGATTCCTCCAGGGAGTCGGTAAGACCTTTTCTTAAACATATCGCCTCGTTCTCCAATCTTCTGTATATTTAAAAGAGTGTGGAAATAGTACAAGATGATTCGTACATACACCAAAGGGTTGTGACATGGTCATATTGAATACAGCAATGCTTACATAATTCAAAGAATGACTTGTCCAAGCATGACTGAATAAATGGAATAACTTAGTCCTGGCCCAATAGTCCTATTGTCACTGGTGCCATGTTTTGTTGCACATTCAGCATAGAATTAAGTAGGCCATACTAAAAGGAGTAAAGTAATAACTTGAACTACATTCCCTGATTAAAAGTAGTAAATGTATGTAAATTGTACTTCTATCTCTCTAGATTTCTATTATCATTTGGAACTACTGGTTATTTATGCTAAGAACAATTTATAATTCTTCAGAAACAAAATATTTTAATATTAAAGTATAGGGACACTCTCAAAGTTAAATGCTTTATGTCACCATCGTCTTGTCTAGTTTGCCAGTGTCCCTTGTCAGTGATACAGATTTCCAGAAACACATACACTCTTTATGTAACCAGTGTTATTTTTCCACTTACAGAGCTCTGGCTTACACAGTCCTGTTTCTTTATGATGGATTTAATGATCAGTTTCTGGCATATTCTTTCTTCTCGTTTGCCTTAAAAGGAAAAGAAAATGTATGTGTTCATCAAAAATCCCATGTAAGGGGTGGAGAGATAGTTAAGTGGTTGAGAGCCCTTGCTGCTATTCCAGATACACTGAGCTCCCAGCATCCCTGTCAGATGGTTCACAACCCTCTGTAACCCCAGTTGCAGGAAATCTGACACATCTAGCCCTCTATGCCCCACACTCACATGGACACACTCACAAGTAGACACACATACCTACACATGATTAAAATAATAATAAATTAGTATTAAAATTCCATGTAAGGTACTTAATTAATTTAAAACATTAATACAATTAGATTGGGAAATTGATGTAGTCATTTAAAACGTATAGTCAGTATCAAATTTTTTTCAAACTCTGATCTTAGCTGCTGTATGCACAATATCTATTTTCTCCTTCCATATAACTTGTATCTTCTAGAGTAATAATTTTTTCATTTATACCTGTTATCCTAGCATAATAATTATTACCATTAGTCAAAAACGTAATACATATGGAATAATGAATTTTTAGATTTAACTGTTATTATGTGTAAATATGTAATACATAAAAATGATTCATATGCAAAACTGTCAAAGAATAAGAAATAAGAATATATAAAGGTAAGCCTCTTTATATTCTACAGCTAATTTTAATTCTGGTGTTCCTGATATGGTAATAAATACACACTAGTTCATATGTGACTCACAGAATACTGAATGAAATGTGTTTATTTTCAATTAACAGGAAAAAAATGTATTGGTTGTTTCATCAGATTCTAGTAACTAAAATGTATGTTACTCTATTCCCAAGGCCCAGTCAGTATAATTCTTGTCAATTGAATTGAGTCCCCTCAAATCTTCCTATGTTCAATGGAGTTATAGAATGTGATTTTTATTTGGCCACAGGCCTTTATATAAAGAGACAATCAGATGTGAATGAGATAGGCGTGTAGATTATAACATAACATGACTGAAACTAAAATAAGGGAGGGGGAAAGTCAGAGAAACACAAATGCAACATACACACATACACACACACGGAGAGAGGGGGTGGAGAGAAACATGCTACAACCATGAAGACGGTCATCTATAAGTCAAGGAACTCTATAGAAAGCAGCTTGTCAACATCTAAGTATGGGAACTCCAGATCTATGAAACAATACATTTCTGATATTTAAGCCACCTGCTTTGTTAGATTTTGTGTTATAGTAGACATAGAAAGAAAGTAACACACTTAAGTTGTAAAAAACTGAACTTTTTGGGGGGAGGGAGCACGGGCCTTATATATGACTTAACTTTGGGCTCATATACAGTGGAACTAAATTTAACCCATCACCACCAATCACAAGAAACATGACCTGGACATTTTGCTTAAGCTCTTTGAGCTGAAAATAATTCCAGAATTTATTGAAGTGGACTTTTGTGCAAAATGAATAATCTATCTTTATACATTCATAGGATTTAGTTCTTCGGGATACTCAGAAATCATATTTTAGAAACGTTTCAGCTTATATCTAATAATTCATCCCTCTTAGATGGCATTATTAACCCAAATTATCCTATAATCTTTTCCAAAGCATCTCTATATAAATTTCAAATATATATTTTAAATTTAAATTTAAGAGAAATTGTAATTTCTCTTAAAGCTCCTACTTTTGTATTCATATAAGGTCATATTTAAATAGTAAAAATTGTTTGTTGCATAAATAGCTCTCTATTTCAATTTTTGATCTAGTTCAATACAAAGTTGCCACAAGATAAACTTGTCATTAAAACAAATATAAAATACATTACACGTACTTAACTAATTACCGTGAACATTTCTAAATATAGGATTTAAATGTAATTCACTATCGGCATTCTCAGAAGTACGGACTCAGAGATTTGTCCAAATTGTCTGAAGACACCATACACATCTGAATAACCAGATCACCATCTCAGTGCCATTGTTATCATAATCTACTTAAGTTTGTGTAGCTGAGCATATTCCAAGCAAATAGTGACTGTGAAATTCAAACCAATTCAAGCCTCTATCCTAGGCTAAAGGCTGCAGAGGGGTTAAAATGTTAAGATGGTTGTCTGCTCTTCTAAAGGACTTTGGGTTTGATTCCCAGCGCCCACATGATGGCACCCAACCTTCTGTAACTCCTGTTCCAGAGGATCTGATACCTTCTTCTTGCCTCTGCAGTGACTATATGCATATGATGCACAGACATCATGCAGGTAAATCAGCTATACACATAAAAGTATCTTCATTTTGAAGAAAATCATAGGCTATGAATTTTCACAAAATGCCACAATAAAGAAACGTCAAAAACGACATGAGAATTTATCTTTAAAAAAAAAAAAGTGTTTGTGTGTCATGGAGGGCGCAAGGTAGGATCCTTGAATCCTATTCAGAAAGGGAAATTGACTAGACATTGAAGTGGATAGAGAGGGGACTCAATGGGAGAAGTATGGGGAAGGAAAACAGGGTGGGATCAGATGTGAGGAGAACAGGGGTCTAGGTGAGAGGGCTGAGAGAAAGGAGGGAAAATGAGGGAGCAAGCATCTCTGGGACAAGCTGAAGTGTTGGTACACAGGGTAGGCTCCTGTGAAGACATGGAGGTGACTCTAGCTGAGAATCCTAGCACTGGGGAAAATGGAGACTGAAGTCCTAGCCAGGCAGGACTTCCAGTGGAGGAAGGGGGACACCATCCCACCCACAAAACCTTCCACCAAAAATGTACCTGCCTACAAGATATGCAAGGATAAAGATGGACCAGAGATTGAGGGAAGGACTGGCCCATGACTGGCCCAACCTGATACCCACGCCGTGGGAGAGAGCCAACCCCTGAAACTATTAATGATACACTGCTATGCTTGCACACTAGCACTTAGCATAACTGTCCTCTGAGCAGTTTCGCCTGGCAGCAGGATCAAAAAAAATGCTGAGACCCATAGCTAAACATTAGGCAGAGCTTAGGAAATCTTGTGGAACAGTACAAGGATAGAAGGACCCAGAGTGGACAAGAACTCCACAAAAGGCCCAAAAGAGACAACTAACCTAGGCCCGTGGGGGCTTACAGAGACTGAACCACAAACCAGGGGGACCTAGGCCCCCGATACGTGTGTAACTGATGGGCAGCTTGTTCTTCATGTCGGTCCCCTAGCAGGTGGAGTGGGGCTGTCTCTGACACGGACTCTGGTGCCTGCTTTTGGATCATTTGCGTCTAGCTGGGCTGCCTTGTCTGGCCTCAGTGGGCGAGGATGCACTTAATCCTGATGCCACTTGATGTGCTGGAGTGGGTTGGTGGTGGGGCCTCCCCTTTTCTGAGGAGAAGGGAAATGGGGAAAGAGAGAAGAAGATGGGAGTGTGGAACTGGGAGGAAAAGAGGGAGGAGGCTGAATCGGGATGTAAAGTGAATACATAAATGAATGAACGAATGGAGAGTGGGATATGACTTTCTCATGTACTCTGTTGCCTCACATTTGACCATGTCCCCTGGATGGGGAGACCTGGTGGCACTCAGAGGAAGGACAGCAGGTTACCAAGAAGAGACTTGATACCCTATGAGCATATACAGGGGGAGGTAATCCCCCTCAGGAACAGTCATAGGGGAGGGGGGTAAAGGAAAAATGGGAGGGAGGGGAGAATGGGAGGATACAAGGGATGGGATATCCATAGAGATGTAACAAGAATAAATTAATAAAAATAAATAAAAGTAAAAAAATAAATGTAATAGTAAAAGCGTTTATGTGCATCGCATAATACAAAGGTTGGGTTACAGCACTATCAACCGCACATCACAGAAGCATTTAAATGAGAGACTTTACAAAGTACATCTTAGGAACAGACTGCTATGAGAACACAACAACCGTGTGAGCCACAGAAACTAATCTATCGCTGCGTGGACTATATCCTCACTTACAGATCTTGCAGCAGCCTTCATTATAAAGCTTTACAATCCCTTCGTTCTAGGAAGAGAAAAAGGTAAAGGTTAAGAGATACAGTGTTTATCATTTTTCTCTTAACTTGGAACTGAAAGGCAGCTCTCACAATATTTTATCAGCAACACAAAGCCTTTATAGAAAAATAATTAGAAGCTATGGATTCCTAATAAGAATTTTTAAGGAACAAAATATTTTGTTAAAAACTGCATTGTCTCTACCTTAATACAAACGGGTACAAAAGTACTTAAGGAATGCTTTCACAATGCTATGTTTTAACACAATAAAATAATAAAAGCTATTCCAACTATCCTTCATTAATTTTCAACTCCAAATATAATATAAACTATACTAATTAGTTGAATTACATTTCTAAATATAACAAATGTTAAGAAGGCACATTTTGTCTTTAATAAATGTTTTATTTTTCAAACAAACCCCATTTTCCAGAACTTAAATATAACTTTAATACATGTGATAGCTTGCTAACCATCACAATTAAAGGTTTTAACTACAAAGAAAAAAATCAGTGAGGCTGTGCTATTTCTCTATACAACTGAATAAATCCCATTAATCATTAATGACTTACTGTCAAAATAACTAGAAGGAGTTTGTTTTGAAATAAAATTCATAACACTTAAAAAAATCTCTCCCAATAGATTTTTCTCTAAGAAAATAGAGGGTACAATGGAGCAAGACTATAGATTCTTAAAAACAAAACAAAACAAACAAAAAAAAAAAACCCACCAAGTATCTCCAGTGGCCTAAATCAGAGAAGCAAGGTAAATGTCACTAGATCCAGATGCATTAATGACATGATAAAGCTATATGTTTGTCTAAGAAAAGAAAGAAGGCAAAACTCAATTAAGTAGCACATTTATCTATATTAAAAGGAAGCCTGAGTTTGCTGATGAAAGGCTTCTTCAATTATCCTTGAATACACACATAAAAACCTAGAGGCAAAAAATTATCCATTCTAAGAGAATCAAATTTGAACTCAAAATAGCAAATTAAAGAAATATAACAGATTTTATCTATGCAAAGAAAGAAACCATCCACCATAGTAAATAAGCCACAGTGTCTGTAGGACCTTGGAAAACATACTAATGTGTAATTCCTAAATTACAGTTAATGAGGGATTTCCTTACATATAACAAAATACAAACCAGTTTGCATTCAGTCTCATTAAAAGGCGGGCAAACCATGCTGTAGTTGAGAATCATTGCTTCCTCATCAGTCTTAACACATTCGTACGTGGTGCAGTTATAGTGCCAGGTGCTCCCCTCCTATGAATGAAAAAGAGTTATTGCTATGCATGTTAAGATCTGTAACATTTCTTAGAACCCTTAATTAATTAAAGCTTTATTTAATCAAATTCAATACAAGATAGAGAGCTTCTTGGAACATTAACATTCCATCTGAAAATGTCCCAATTGTATCTTGAAATTATAACACACACAAACACACACACACACTACATGTTTGTATGTGTTTGGTTTCATAATGAAACTGAGACGTTGCATAATAATGTTTGCAGGTTTTTGGTTATAACAGAAAAGTAGAGCCAAACTCTTTCTTGATGATTCCTTGTAGACCAGTAAAATTTAGATAAACCTAATCACTTTGCCCTAGGTCAGTGTTCTCAACATGTGGATCGTGACCTATTTAAGGGTGCATATCACATATTTACATTTTGATTGATAACAGTAGCAAAATTACAGTAATGAAGTAGCAAAGAAATAATTTTATGGTTGTGGGGGTGACCACAACATGAGAAACTGTATTAAAGGGTTGCAGTATTAGGAAGGTTGAGAATCACTGCTCTAGGTCCTATCTTGGTTTATAAATAGCCTCAGATCACTTAAGAACCACAATCAAAAATAATCTGTAAATTCAGAGGTTAAAAACCATATTATTCAGCCAGATATGCTGGTGCACACCTTTAATCCCAGCACTCCAGAGGCCAAGGCAAGGAGATCTCTGTGAGTTCAAGGGCAGTTTTGTCTATAAAGAAAATTCCAGAACAGCCAGGGCAGTTACACAGAGAAGCCCCTTCTCAAAAATGAATAATAATGATGATGATGATGATGATGATGATGATGATAATAATAATAATAATAATAATAATAATAATATTTTAGAAAATAGTGATATTTAATAGATCAAAAATTAAAAATCAATGGCTTCATAAAAATACTAAGTTTTACTATCCTCAGTAGTCATTAGATACCAGCTTTTCCTGGAAATCGTATCTGGAAAAATGTGAAAGTCTATGTTAAAATTACCTTAGGAATCAATTTTAAACAAATTGTTTTACAAAAAAAATTCCAGAAAGATTAAAATAGAGCAAAATATATTAATGTGTGAGGAAAGGGACACTGTGTACAGGTGTGCAATGTATGCAGATGACGTTTTTAATGCAGTTCAAGAGAATCATCTTAAGAAAGTGCCATAGCACCAGCCAAGGACAATATGTGCAGTAAACTTCAAACCCCTACCCAGATATAGCCAATGGACAGGACATTCTCCACAGTTGAGTGGAGAGTGGGGTCTGATCTGACTTTCACACGAACTCTGGTGCCCCATATTTGACCACGTCCCCTGGATGGGGAGGCCTGGTGGCACTCAGAGGAAGGATAGCAGGTTACCAAGAAGAGACTTGATACCCTATGAGCATATACAGGGGGAGGAAGTCCTCCTCAGTCACAGTCATAGGGGAGGGGAATAAGGGGAAAATGGGAGGGAGGGAGGAATGGGAGGATACAAGGGATGGGATAACAATTGAGATGTAATATGAATAAATTAATAAAATATATTTTTAAAATATTTTTAAAAAGAAAGTGCCATAGAAGAGTTACTCAGCATAGAACATACTCAGGAAATAAAAATACATACTTCATATACAACTGATGTTCCATTTTCCATATGAAACTTGCATGATATATTTTTACAGGTTCCACAGCAATCATAATCACTGGAAGATGGAATATATGTCTGGTGCTGCATATAATGATCCGGCATAGTATTAGCCATACATCAATACAAGCATTTCAATGAGTTATTTCTGAAGGTGCTTCCAAATATAACTCTCTCTCTCTCTCCCTCCCTCCCTCCCTCTCTCCTCCCTCCCTCCCTCTCTCCTCCCTCCCTCCCTCCCTCCCTCTCTCCCTCCCTCTCTCCCTCTCTCTCTCTCTCTCTCCCTCCCTCCCTCCCTCCCTCCCTCCCTCCCCCTCTCTCTCTCTCTCTCTCTCTCTCTCTCTCTCTCTCTCTCTCTCTCTCTCCCTCTCTCAACATTTGTTAGCATTCCTAAAGTTGAATCTGAAAAGCTTCAAACAATAATTGGCTTTATATAGCCAGCTTAGAGATGAAGTAGATGTTGACCTCTGCATCTACCTGACAACATTCATCCATCAGGTGCAACAATCTTAGGTCAACCAAACAAGAAAGCTGTGGGTGGCCACTCTGGAAACTGAAGGTCATTCATAGTAAAGTGAAAATCTGTGCTAAATATACATCTCGTAAAATAATAGAGTGTTGAGGGGCTATTCAAGTATAACTCATGAAATATGCACAAGTTCAAATTCTCTAGCTGGAAAAAATTTAACTCACAGGGTCAGCAGAGCAATTTACAATAATACTTACAACATCACAGTCTTTTGAACAATTCACCATTGTAACATTCAAAGTATGAAAGCCTGTATGGTTATCTTTCTCTTCCAGACATTCTACTGTGTAACAAAAGTCCCCTTCCAAATCCTTTATCAGAGATTGGCCAGGATTCAATACTAATACTTCTTGAAACACACACACTTCATCCTTTTCTATTAAAAAAAAAAAGAGGTCAATAAAAAACACAATATTGCCTTTTGTATTTATCCAATCAATAGAACTTATGTTTATGACCACATTTTCATTGTGATGGGCCAAATTTTCAATATCAAGTAGGATATTATATATTTTTATCAACACAAGTATTCATTTACCAACATCAATGGCATAGCTATCCCTTAATGTGTAATAAAAATTAATCTTAAAAATCACTTATATTAACATGTTCCAAAAGATACATTTTACAGCAACTTCCAGAAGTATGAGGTCTCAGGGATGAGCAAGGTATTGCTGTCCCTTCCCCAGACACAGATCATGACCACTGTCAATTGTGAATCTAGATGGTTTCAAAGTCTAACTCAATAATAGTAAGTACCCTTCATGGTGGGATTCTGTAGCATTTCGTGACTTTAATGATTTTTATGTTAATAGAAATGATTCCATTTTAGTGCTACTAGGATAATGTCTCAGGGTATCTGAATGATGACATATTAAACAGGCTGAGAGAAGGCTTGATATAACCCAGAAACTTTCCTTGCCTCTAACTCCAAGGTTCTGCCTTTCTTTGCTCATACAAAAATTTGAAGCATCTTCAGCCATTAGAGAAATATTCTGCATTCTATGATTCCATTAATACTTAGTATGAAATCTAGTATTTCATGCCTTGAAATGCTAATGCTGATCATAAGACAATGAACAAAAATATGTCCAGAAGTTTAGATACTATGTTTTAAGGTGACATAGAAAAAGAATTCTAATGTCCTCTTAAAAATTCTGTGGTAAAAGTCAGATGGTGCCCCATATTTGACCACGTCCCCTGGATGGGGAGGCCTGGTGGCACTCAGAGGAAGGATAGCAGGCTACCAAGAACAGACGTGATACCCTATGAGCATATACAGGGAGAAGAGGTCCCCCTCAGTCACAGTCATAGGGAAGGGAGTAAGGGGAAAATGGGAGGGAGGGAAGAATGGGAGGATACAAGGGATGGGATAACAACTGAGATGTACTATGAATAAATCAATAAAATATATTTAAAAAATTCTGCAGTAAAAATAATAACTTTTATCAAATTTCTCAGAACATTTTGAGATATTATGAAGGAAAAGCAATAGTTATATATTAGAATATTAGCAATTGACTTAATATGAATGCCATATTTCTCAAAGAAAATATTTCAAAATATATAAGTGCTAAACAACAGATACCAATAATATATTTTATTATTTAAATATTTAAAATATTAAAAAACATTTACCACAAAGATACTGGTCACATCCACAGTCACTCTGAAAGTTTTGATCTTTTGCAGCAAATTCTCCCTTTTAGAAAGATATTATCATGTGATTCATCATACTCATTTTGAAAATACATATTATAAATAATTGTATCAAGGTAGACACTTATGAGACACTTAATAAACTTGCTATTGAGTGGATTTGTTTGCCAAACATTCAGAAAAAAATTACAATAAGAAATACTCAGTGACTGTATGGGGGTAGATGTGTATACTTGTTTGTGGGGGGTGCACATACGTCTTGTGTGTGTGGATTGGAATGTGCACGCATGTTGAAACCAGAGGACAACAGGTACAGGTGTCTCCCTCCATCACTCTCCTCCTTATTCACTGAGGCAAGGTGTCTCACTTCTCCTCAGAGCTTATCAAGCCAGCTAGTCCAGGTAGGTATCTTTCCCTGGGAATGATCTATCTCTGCTTCTTGTATTCAGGTGAGGTACCTGCCTGGCACTTACATGGGTACTATGTTTCCTAGCTCTGGTCCTTATGCTTGTGAGGTGAACTTACCCACTGAGCCATCTTCCTGGCACAGACCATTCTATCTCTTTGTAGTTCAATTTCCCTATCTATTAAATAGCTGAAGGTCATGTAATGATCTTATTGACAGTTTTTCCTAACTCTACAGTCCTGTATTTGTTTGATTCTTAGGTTCCAGAGAGCAATTTGAAGGAAAAGAAGCTTGCAGCCCTGGAGATGTACCAATCTGCTCTTTAGAAGCAGTTCAGAGTAGTAAGGACTGCAGCCCAGCAAGGCAGCCATGGCATACAGATAGAGTAAGAAGCAGCGACTCTAGGACAGTGTCTCATAGTCAACTGAGGAGCAAGACTGCAACATGCAGAACTTGGTTCACTGTTTACTATACAAATTAGTGCACATTTTTCAACCAATGTGTATCTTATTTCTTTCATCTGTAAATAAACAATATGGTACTGCTGGCCACTTCATACTGAAAAAAATAAAGAAGTGTATATAAAAAGGTCAGGATTGAGGTGTGAACCCAAGAGTACTGTATAACATGGAACTATTCCTAATTTTTTATCATGACTGAGACTCATACCTCACACTGTTAGAAATGAGTTAGCATCCTCTAAGCAATCACAGGACCAGAATTAAATTTACAAGTATTTTTTCTTGTAAGCATGTCTTTTTCGACAGTGCCTTCAATTTTCATAACATATATAAATAAAAATGAATTTGATTTTTCATAGAAACAATTTATCCTGATAAATTTACAAAACCATCTTAAAGTCACTTTTTCTACAAGCTAATATGTTACATTTTATGGTGCTTTATAAATAGTAGTTTCATTAGTGCTAATTCACTATGACTTATCTAAAGACAATTCCAAAGAATTATAAGTAAAATTTTAAAAGCGGAAAATTTAAAAAACAGTTAATCAAATTCTCCCCATGCACATGGTATTCTGAAGTTGAAATAAGGGCTCTGCCTGATGTTTCTGTACCTTACCAACAGGTTTTCACTTTTAATAATCAAAGGCATAATTGTATACAGCATTACCTCATAGTTTCATAAGATTCCTTTATTTCTCTATGTCTTTTAAGATCATATCCACATATCTATTTGTAGTTTTATCTTGTAAGTACACAATTCCAACAACAAGATATATATTATTTACAATTCCTTAATTTAAATGCAGTAGCGTGGTGTTCTGTTGCATAAGCATCTTCTTTAAGTTTAGTAGAAAACTCTATCATCTTGGGGTGTGTTTATTCTTTGGCTATTATGATATGAAAAAAAACCACGTTTCTGTGTGGTATTAATTTTCTTTCTTGTGGGTGAGTTGTTGGACTAGGTGGCTGCTCTGTCCAACCTAGTGAACCATTATTGAAAGTGTGTGCACCAATTCACATCACCACAATCAGTGTATGGTGGCCCTTATATCGCCTACCCTTTCAATATGTGTTATAACCCTATTTTTTCAAGTTGAACATGACGTCCTTCTCATTGCGATATTGGTTTACACTAGACAGAAAGCAAATGGTGATGAGGTATCGTCTAGGCTACTAGAGAAGCTCTGAATGATGTTAATCATGATTTGAATTCCCCCCGATCTAATATGAGTGCTCTTCTGGCTACCAAAGTGCAGGATAAATACCCAGTACACCCACAGTCTCACCCCCATGCACCTTTTGATTCCTGACCTCAGTCAGTCATTTACCCTTGCAGGCATCAACTTCCTTATTTATGAAATGAGCTAAAAATCCACCTGCCTCTGCCTCACAAGGACTAGAATTAAAGTTAGGCAACACCATGCAGGGCTGCTTTGTTAAATAAAATATAAAGAGTTAACTATCATGTAATATTGTTATTTTAGTCTACGTAAACAAAACATGACAAGGACAATTCTATTAACTTTGTATAATTCAGAAATGAGGTCGATAAAGGGAGAGATATCAATTTGAGCAACACAGTAAGGCAATAAAACGTATACATTCTTACCACTTCACAAGTTGGCATGACAAGATTTTCACAGTTGCACTCTAGAAGGCAAAAATCTACACGTTTACTTGATTCAAAATACATAAATACATTAATTCAAAACTCTAAGATATGAAATGAGTTACCGCAATGCCAGTTTGGGCAACATTGTTCAGATACATTTTCTTTCACCAGATTCATATCTTTTGCACAGTCGAGTAATGGCGGAGGACAAAGGTTTGGCTCACAAACTAGGAAGAAAAATAAAACGGGTAACGATGAACCGCATGGCCTTGCATGTCCTCATTAGTTATCTGTGGTTACCAAGGTTTCAACATCCCAGCAGTTGCTTCTACTCTCCATCTATAATATGCTCCTGAGGATAGCATGGATGCCTATTTAACCATAGTAACTGAGCTATTTAGGCCAGTTCATGCAGGGAAAAATTCCTGACAAGGGGGGTCTGAGTTAACAGCGCCAGTAAGATACACTGGAATTCTTAAACTTCTAACTCTTTTTTGGACCTTTCATACTTAAATGTTTCAAGTTAGTTAAAATGGGCTTACCACAGTAGTACTGAGGGCAACATAAATGTGTAGTATTCAGATCCACTGTGAGGAATTCCCCATCGCTACATTGTGGAGCTGGTTCAGTGCATGTTTTACAAACTGAAGGTTAAACAAAAAAAAACAAAAACAAAAACAAAAACAAAAACACAGTCACACCACACTAAAATAAAATCAATGGTTAGTTCAGATTATAAACCATGTCAAAATAAAGTATAACATGTTTAATTGGGTTGTAGGAAAATAATGCATAGCTCCTAATAGCCTAAATATACAACTCTATGCTTTCTAAGCAAAAGATGACATCTATCAGAAATATAAGGCGTTATCTTCAGAATAATTTACTCTTACTGAAAGCAAAATACCATTGCTTAATTTACTCTAATTGTCTTTTTTTAATCCATTGAATAGTATCATTTACTGTTGAACAATGTAGTAGAAACTTATCCAGTCATGTCTCACAGATCTGAAATTTTTCTGAATGACTCTGGCAAATGACTCATCCATACAGTTCTTACAAAGACTGTTAATAAAGGGGCCTCATTGTGGCCAGCTATCTTGTGGTAAAACTTATGTCTGTTGAATCAGAATGAGAAATGGAGGCATGCTAGAACAGAAAGCAGATAGAATCGTCTTCTGCTTCTTGACAGAGCTTTTCTACTTGGCCCCGAATCTGTGCTTGATCTTAGTCTAGCCACTTCAAGTCAAGGAAACTTAAGGGATTTCTGGGAGATGTTTTCTGATTTCTGGTATAATTCACTTGAATTAGGGGTGGATAGGAAGAAGGGGTTTTTTTTATTATTATTATTTACTCTCTAGTTCACCAAACAGGATGCTTTGTGCTGGCTACTTCCAAGATACCTTTTGATACTCCCATGCTTTGTAGGGGCTACCATAGTTCACAGGTGATATGTAGAAGTTAAGTTTGAATTTGGTTTTGTATACCTCAGTACAGTGTGTTATTCTAGTTGGGTCTTCTAGAAAAGCCCATGCTAAGTTTTCTTTTTAAAGTTTTTAAAGTTGAGTGGAGAGTGGGGACTGACTTTCACACGAACTCTGGTGCCCCATATTTGACCACATCCCCTGGATGGGGAGACCTGGTGGCACTCAGAGGAAGGATAGCAGGCTACCAAGAAGAGACTTGATACCCTATGAGCATATACAGAGGGAAGGAGGTCCCTCTCAGTCACAGTCATAGGGGAAGGGAGTAAGAGGAAAATGGGAGGGAGGGAGGAATGGGAGGATACAAGGGATGGGATAACCATTGAGATGTAATATGAATAAATTAATAAAATATAAAAAGGATAGATATTTGCCTCATTAAATTCCATTATTGTGATCATTTTTGCAGAGATACTCATAGTTTTGTTGATGGAGCAAGTACCTGCCTGTAATATTACTGAGAGTTATTTACAATGTGCACTGATTTTTGACCCTTGTCAGTCAGTTCCATTCCTACAGTAGAACATAGCACTGTTTGCCAAAAGTCCCATGAAATTCACAACAAATGGAGGTTCCCCACGTCCCTTCCTCTTCTCACTGCAAGTTATCTCTAGAGCACCCACCACAGGATGGATAGAAACAGCAAGGTTCTCCCTGTCGAACTTGAAGCACAAACTGGTCCTCTCTGCAATCTGGTGTTGAAATATTGGGACATCTCCATGTATCACATTCTGCAGATTCACAAAAATGTTTGAAAACTTGTAAGAGTGAGGCAATAAATGAATTAAAATAAGATGATACCATTTTTTTTTTAACTATTCGAACTGAGTAACGATCTTAATATAAATGCATTTTTGGGGAATTAGAAACTTCAAAATCTTTTATTGTAAATTCCATCCTCAGAGATCTAGAGGTCGAGAGTCTAACCAACTATTCAGAATGTACAGTGAGCTTTAATCCCCTTAGTAGATGAAACTTACCACATTCATACTGTGGACAGCAAGAAAGAGCGCTGTAGCCAACAGTCAACTTCTGGCTACTTGTGCATGCTGGAATGGTCCTGTCACACAAAGTCATGTCACAGCCTAGAAATACACAGCACAGTGTTACAGCAGTAGTGAGTGCAACTGGGGTCTTCCGCTGCCAGCTCAGAGTGGGGAAGTGGCTCTGCCACACACATTTCCCCTCTACGGTGGAGACCATCAAGCACAAAACCGGGCTGTGTGTGAGATAGCACCAGCTCTAGGGGTTCTCTGGGATTTTCCTGCATCCCTCATTGTCATGAGTCAGAGACTTAGAGTCCTGCCTGTTGCCATAAGTTGCTGAATATTATTAATATTATGGCATGTTTTCTTTTACATGAAACTATATCACTTGTCTTGAGAAAAGGACATTTATGGATGTACTTCATTGTTGCCCTGTGTGTTTTTCAGACTGAGTACCTTGCATGTCTACAGGGCTCCAGGTTAAATACATACCACAAACTTCCTTAGAACAACAGGTCAACTCATCAACAACGCCCATGACAACTTCTGCTTCTCGTTCACAAATAGGCGAAGGCGCTTCTTCACAAACAGGCTCTATAGGAATAATGCTTCCATCCTCCAAACATTTGTAGAGGGCACATTCGTCAACGCCACCATTCCAAACCTCCCCAGCACTTCGGGGTTGGTCGTCACTGTCAGTGCATACTTTAAAAGATCAATGATGTTATTTCATTTACAACTGTGTGCTAAGGCAAGTCAAGCCATGTTTTTTTTTAACTTTGGATCATAACTTGATCCACTGATATAAGAGCAAGTCATGAATCTATACTTTCTCAAATCCCTCTCTTCTTTCTTCAGCTAGAGCATTGCAGTTTTCTTTAACCAACATTAATATAAAGTCGACATTAATATAAAGTCTATGGGCACTTTCCTTACTGGCAGTCACAAACCTGTTTCTGAAATTATCTTTATATTTTTTCTGCCCCACCTTGCATTTAATTAATGGCAAAATACTCTTTTTTCTTGCCATAATTAAGACCCATTTGACTGATAGAGTGCTGTATTGTAACTTTTAGAATTCTGTTCTTTTTTAATCTGTCACAACCATGAGGATAATATGCCAAAAATAATTTGAACATGAACATATAGTACTTAAGCATTTTTCCCTATACCGTAATGCTATCTACTATATCCTACATTCTTATTTCCTCAAAACACCGAATGCACAAGATGTTTTTAAAAAGATTTTATGTCTCCTTGTTCCAACTTTAGGGACCAAGTACCATTCATTTCTCCATCTTACAGAGATAAAAGTGAACCCCTATACAAAGTTAATTAGAATTTAAATTGACCCCACAAATACTTTTAATTCTTTATTTACCTTGTTCTTTCCTAGTTATATGCATAAGTAAAGATTAAAAACCATCATCACCAAAGACCTAATTTTATCTCCAACTGGAGCAATATTAAAAGCAAACTCATTTCCTTCCCAACACCTGTATCATCTTTGATGAATTTCCCACAGCATATATTTCCAATATCTAGAAGATATTTCGTGTATGCGGTGGCTGTATCCCTGTGCGGTTATTTTATAGTGTAGTTCTTACTGCATTCTTGCTCTGGGATGCATGGGGTTTTATCTGGTCTGTGAAGAATGGTCCCATTTTTGCAAACACAGTCTTCTCTTAAATTCAGACATGTGGAGTGTCCATAGAACCACTTGTTGAGACATGTTCTCGCTTCACATGGTCTCACACAGGGCTGATATTCCTTTCCTTCTGGGCAACTCAGAGCTGTAAACAATAAAGGACAGAATTTGCTAATAGCCAATGTAATATATGTGAATTCAGCCTGAGGGGAGAGAGAGAGAGAGAGAGAGAGAGAGAGAGAGAGAGAGAGAGAGAG
>OU015756.1:70419225-70438013 GCA_907169655.1 Acomys percivali
AGAGAGAGAGAGAGAGAGAGAGAGAGAGAGAGAGAGAGAGAGAGAGATCATCCTGCATTACAGCGACAAATTTTGCATGTTTTGGTTTCCTTAAGGACTATTTTTCATTTACTAACCAACCACAAAGAAAGCTAGCCTTAGAATTTGAAGGCATTCTTCAACTATCTAGATTGTATTCAATGTTTCAGTTGAAGTATTTATTTAATTCATATCACACACACACACACACACACACACACACACACACACACACACGTGTATATATATCCAATATCCAGTGCAAGTCTCTTTCACAAAGTTCCTGCTCCATGCAACCAGAGGAGATATAAATTTCTGCACAGAACAAACACAGAAACACTCCTTAAACGTGTAACTCAAACCAAATCACAAGACAAGAGCAGCACTGCCTGTAGAAGGCTACACATTTACTGCCAAAAGAAGTGCTGAGCAGTTTCTAAATGAGGTTTTATAAAATTCTTGTTGATTTCCACTCTTCTTTAAAAAAAAAAAAAACTCATGCTGTTCACAAATGAATACTCAGCTTGGGGGAAGAGGCATAAATTGGTATGATCTTGATGGGGGACAATCTCACAGTGTCTAGTAAAACTGGAGATGGAAGACATTCATGATGGACTAGGAGTGGAATTCCCTCTGGTGACACAGCGAGAGGCCACACAGAGCTAAATTCCTAATTATTTCTGAAGCTTGCTTACAGCAAGCACTTACACTGTGGCATTAGTTTTTCCTTTTTTCCACTCACTTTAGATCGACTAAGTTAGTTTGTGACTGAAAATGAAATGAGGAAAGGACTGTAGAGAGCAGAGCGTTCCATGATAACAAGTCATCATTGTGCTGGTGTTCACTCACGGCAATAGTCAGGTGTCCGCCACTGAATGCAGATGTCAAACTTGTTACACAGCGCCACATATGCAGAAATTGCATCACATTCATAATTCCAGAAGTAGGTGTAATTGATCCACATCTTTTCGCAAAAGTCCCGTGGTGAAACCTAGAGACGCATTTTACTATATAATAAATTGTGTCATTTTAAATTTCTCAAAAGCCCTGAGCTCACTCTCAACCCATTTGAAAAACCAGGTAGAACGTGCTTTTGGTGCCAGGACATGGGGTGCAGAGGCAGGAAGATTGGAGCAAGTTTGAGGACAGCCTTGTCTACACAGCAAGTCAGGTTAACCAGGGCCACATAGTGAGACCCTCCTTCATAAAAGTTCAAATAATCAGAGTAGTAAATTAATGTCATTAAAGTTCCTCTTAAATTTCAACTTTTCAAAAGGTGCTTTTTTGCTACAAAAAAAATAAACTTTTCAAAAGAAAACGAATTGGTGATGCTTTAAATTTTATTTGGATAATAACAGAGTGCATGTGTGTCTTATTTTTATGTGCATGCATTTAAAATATTTAAGCATTTATAGTTTACTTTCATCTAAATTTCAAAGGAAATTGACCTTTAGAATGCCTACTTTTTCCCCATCACTTTGAGCCCTTTGTGCATGTCTCAGGGTACTCCTCATGGTCCAGACAAGCTGAGAATCTACTCTTCTCTGTCCAGTCATCCACAGTGACCTTCCTCCTAACTACAACTTCCTCAGTTGTCTTCCTACACCTTCCTTCACCTGTATGCAATGCAACAAACTACCCCAGCATTCTCCTCTCGTGGGTTTTTGTAAAAGAATAAGCAGGCACTCAAATAAAGAATAAGCAGGCTACCAAGATGAGATGAGCATAGACCTAGGGGAGGGGAATAGGGTGAAAGCGGGAAGGAGGGAGGAATAGGAGGATACATTCATGGGATAACAATTTAGATGTAATCTGAATAAATTGATAAAAAAGAAAAAATATTCTATTATACACATTACATTCTGTATCTGGATCTTTCTCTATCTCCCCTTCTTTTCTGGTTTCTAGACAACACAGATATGTAAATTTCCCAAAGCTTTTCCAAAGCTGGCTTCATATGTAGCTCCATGTCTTTTTTTTTTTTAACTTTCTTTTTTATATTTAATTAATTTATTCAGATTACAACTAAATTGTTATCCCATCACTTGTATCTTCCTGCTCCTTCCTCCCTCCTGCTTTCACTCTATGTCTTGTATTATAAATGTCTGTTCACAGATTTCCCCTCCTTTTAGATTTCTTGAAGACATAAATAAGGAGGCCCCTGTTTGTTGATCTCTGGATTCTGGCGGAGTACCTATTATACGCTAGAGTCACTAAATAAGCTAAATGACTTATAAAATTCTGTACTGCTTCATCCTTTTTATTTAACAAGAAATCTTTTTTTATTGACACAGATCTCTTAAAATATTTACTAATCACTTAAACTGAGAAAACAAGAGAGTGGTGGGGGGGAAGTCAATTAAACTAAGAAAACAAGGGAACACAAAGATCAATTAAATTGACTAAGTGATGGCTGTGTTACAGGTATATGCACACCAGAGAGTAGCATCATAGGAATTGATTAAACCTTCACTGTCTTAACTTCTACACATCGTTATCAAGCACCATTGATCTCTCTCTGCTAAAGGCATTTGTTCATAGAGGAAAATTCTATTTCCTTAAAAGTTATATAATTCTAACAAAAATTACAACAACAACAACAACACATAATTATCCTTCCTATCTCTATAAGTTTATACAGTATAAGAACCACTGAACTTCAAGCATACTGACAGAAGAACGGGAGAGCAGTTATCGTGAGTAGAACAGGATGGCACAAATGGGAGTTTATTGATTCTTTTTCTCTCAGAACCCCTATTGCAATTGCTCTTGTTTCTGGCTGCCTTCTACTTACTTTGTTATGGCACAGAATGAACATGTCTCTGTTCAATAACTCGATGCAATGGCTGCAATCATGCTCAGTACAATTCCTCACAGGTCTTCTCATGGTCACTTCCAGTGACTTCTCAATTTCCCAGCTTCCGATAAATAATTCTATGTCTTCCATGTTGGTAATAATGGTGCCATTCTGCATCCTGAGATCATCATCTGGATCGTCATTGCAAATTCCTTGAAAGATTTTACATAGAAGAAAAATTCGCTATCACCAAATATAGGCAACTCAACTCAATTGACTTAATATTTTGTTTTAAAAGAAGGAATAATTGATTTGAAGGGAACTATAAACAGCTGTATCTGTGTATTCTCTCATTCTGGCATTGATAGAACTTTTAAAATTAAATGTCTGTTTTTTAATAAAATATGTATTTTAAAGGAAAACATGTATATGAAGATTCTGCTCCTACAGTCCCTAAACTAAAATGAAATTATATACTTCCTAGGAAAGCTAATATTTGATGAATGAAATACAGTCTTCTATTCTCAAAGGAAAATTTTATCTAAACATAGTAAACTTGTCCTTTCAGTATTTATTACTGCTCCATAAGTCATGGTTGTGAATTGTTAATGCTAACTGTTCATTTAACAGGACGGAAAATTATCTATGAAACAACCTATGGACACACCTTTGAAAAATTATCTAACAATGGTACATGTCTTGAGGGAATACATGGGCTGGGTTTATTGAAGTGGAAAAATCCATACTAAAAATGGGAGGCACTTTTCCCTGGTCTTGGGTCCTACAGTAAATAGAAAAAACAAATACAAACATCCATCTGGAATACAGACACATTCCGGGTTACAGTAAGATCTGGCTGGAATACAGACAAGACCTTAGTACATGCCTTGAATCCCAAACAATGAAGGCAAGGTTAGTTTATAGAAGGAAGTGCCCATGTTTGAAACTAATGTCTAATTGAGGACCAAAGTGAACAATCAAAGAAAGATTTGACAGAATGAGTCAGAGATAGGATACACCCAACTCTCAATGAGGACAGGACAGGACAGGAAAGAGAGGTTACTTAAGAGCAGTGCAGAGTGAGAGAGAGAGAGAGAGAGAGAGAGAGAGAGAGAGAGAGAGAGAGAGAGAGAGAAAGAGAGTCTTACTGGGGCTGTTTTACAGAGTCAGGTTAAGACAGAGGTGAAGACAGAAGGAGCCAGAGAATGAGAAGGAGCCAGAAGATTAAAACACATTGCCAGAATATTTTTATTTTTTAGGCCAGGCAGATCGATTCAACCAGAAGCAGAGAAGCCAGTTTGAATCAGCCATCTTGGAGAGAAGTTTAGGCCAGAAAACCTGAGCTGAACCAGCCAATGAGAGTTCAGAATGAGGTATAAAGGCTTGGGAATAGATCACATCTCACCCCCTGAGGAAATAAAAACAACATTTAGAGGTTGGTATAATATGTATGGATAATCCAGGTATAAACAGGCAGCTGATGGCAATCACTGGAGGAGCCAAGATTTATTCAATATTAGTATATTACTGTCAGTATTTGAACTAGGATTGGTGGTTAGGGATAATATTTCTTCAATGAATTCTGACTAATTGCCATGCTATGGCCTTGAGAGTCCTCAAGGAAGTCCAGACACGTTAGTTTATTCTTCATCCATGGAGTGTACAGCCAAGCATATTACAGAGATACGCCCCCCAGGGCTTTGACCAAAACTTACCCAAATCTCACCCTACATTAACCTGTCATTTTTTTTCTTACTTCTCATAACTTTATGCCATAAAATATGTGAATTAAAATTTTTCTTTAAGTTTCAAAATATAACTCCACAACAGGACTATCAGCATGAAGAAAGGTCGTCGCTGGCTTCATACACCAAAGCATTCTCTGGTCTTTCATTATGTCTAAGCTTTTATAGTCAGAGATAGTTGTAAATATGTGCTTGGCTTCAAATACATTTCAAAAAAGTTTTCATTCCTGCCACCGTGCAAGGGGTTGACAATACTAGGAAGAACTGGGTGTCAATAATGGCTGCCTAGCTGGTATCCTCTCAGTTTGGGCCTCGCTCTCTTTCACTGGTCTTTTCCATTGGCACTCAGACTAGCATTCCTGATGAAACATAGGCATTGCTTTAATTAATTAGATATGCCCCACTGTAGAGGTCATGCAGTTAGGAACTGGTCTGTGACTAGCACAAAGGTATCCGTAGTCCCTTCCCGATACTACGTTCTCAGAATCTACTCAGCCAAATCACTGGCTTCACAAGAGTAAAATGTCATGTATATTAAAAAGAAACCAATCCACATAGAAGAGGTAAATTCTTTTTTTTTTTTTCAGTTTAGGATTTTTTTCTTTTTTAATTTTATTTTATTAATTTCTTCATATTACATCCCAATGATTATCCTCTCCCTTGTATCCTCCCATTCTTCCCTCCCTCACATTTTCCCCTTATTCTCCTCCCCTATGACTGTGACTGAGGGGGACCTCCTCCCCCTGTATATGCTCATAGGGTATCAAGTCTCTTCTTGGTAGCCTGCTATCCTTCCTCTGAGTGCCTCCAGGTCTCCCCATCCAGGGAACATGGTCAAATATGAGGCACCAGAGTACGTGTGAAAGTCAGACCCCACTCTCCTCTCAACTGTGGAGAATGTCCTGTCCATTGGCTAGATCTGAGTAAGGGTTTGAAGTTTACGGCCTGTATTGTCCTTGGCTAGTGCCATAGTTTGAGCGGGACCCCTGGGCCCAAATCTGCCTATCATAATGTTCTTCTTGTAGGCTTCTAGGACCCTCTAGATCCTTCAACTTTGCCATTCTCCCGTGCTTCTCTCATCTAGAGTCCCAATAGGATGTCCTCCCCTCTGTCCCAGTTTCATGGTTAGTGAAGACAGAAGAAGTAAATTCTAAGGAAAGAAATTCCCAAAGTTGGTTTTATTATTCAATAACTGTTGAATTATTATTTATACTCAAAAATAACTGTTTTCATAATGATAAAATTAAGTCATCATAGAAGTTTGTGCTATATTTAACATATTCTTACTAGTCAAAGAAATATATAAATAATATTTAGCAAAATATTAATGTGTAGGCAGTTCAAAAATGCAATGTTGTGTTTTATATCACATCACTGTGACAGGCCATTATACTAAACTTTCCAAATGACAGCAGATCTAGCAGTTGTTTAAATTTTTGTTATATAATTGCAGACATATGATCATATACAGGGGGAGGAAGTCCCCCTTAGTCATGGTCATAGGGGAGGGGAGTAAGGGGAAAATGGAAGGGAGGGAGGAAGGGGAGGATACAAGGGATGGGATAACAATTTAGATATAATATGAATAAATTAATAAAATATATAAAAATAATATGGAAAACTGAAAAAAATAAATACATTAACAACAAAAAAAGTCATTGCAGATAAGTCTACTTTGACTTATGTGTGTGTTTTGACTTTTGGATGTGTGTGTTAAATATTACAATACTAAGCCTTTGCATTATAGTAAACATAAACTATACAGTTCATAATAAAACTAGCGTGAATATTCAGAAAAGCAAAATCTTCTAATGTGGCTTATGTTTTATCCAGATTTCAGACATAAAAGCCTAAGAAAGAAACAAATATATAAAAATCTTTTGTGTATTTTGCTACACAAAAACTTTGAGTATCTTATTTTTATCACATAAATTAAGGTAATCATACCAATGTATTAATGCAGGCTAAAATTAAGTGATTTAAAATATACCTAACAACTTATGAATATTCAATAAAGATGAATTAGTACAAATACATAGTATAGTAAGAACCACAGCAGATATGCATTGAAATAGAATATCTAACTTGAAATACTGTTTCCTACTTCATTAGTTTTTGTTGAAAGCCATTGCTTTATAAAATATTAACATGTAAAATTAAAAAACGAATATGTCTCAATCTGGAATGTGATCTATTGGGGTCCAAAGCAATGTATTGTAAGAAGGAAAACACATTTTTTAAAAATGAGAGATTTCAAAAATCAGTGCTCACCACAAAGCCCTTCTGTGTAAGATGACAAGTTAAACTGGGGGCCGAAGTGAATGTCTATGATTCCTGTAAGGTGAGCCCACTTTACGACTAACCCAGCAGGAGTAGTAATCACATACATTGTTCCAGAGTCTTCTATGAACAGCTCTTGACTTGAAAACGGCAATGGTACAACAATAGAATCCACGTCTACCTAGAATAACATACATAGAGCCCTTAGGAGACTACTTTTTGAGATATAGAAGTTAAAATTAAGCTAATATATATATATATTGTGTGTGGAAGGGGTTAGTATGTAAAATTTTACTTCTCTGTCATCTCACACCTTCTGGATATTTCTCATCTCTCTTGCAGACTATTTGCTATCCCTTCATATATTCAGTATTATCTTCTTGTATTTCATTTTTCTCGTAAAGTAAATTTGTTTCACATATTTACTTTTGCCTGAGCCCCTCGACATATGGTGATTAGACAATTATTTACTAGTACTAATTTCAGATAGAGATTCTTTTTCTTCTAAATAAGAATTCAGGAGTAAATGTTCAGAAGAATCATTTCGCAAATCTAATAAAGATGCACGAGTTCAATGACTCTACCTCTCTGGTTTTGTTTAGATTTTAGCTGTAATCCTCAGCATGTCCACTTGATACTATTAACGTAGGCAGGCCAAGTAGATCATACTTTAAGAAACAGTGAGTTGAGGTCATTACAATGATATAGAACTATGAGCCTAAGTAATAGCAGTTTTGGTAGTTACATCTCACCAGTCTTCTGGTTAATCATCTTTGCATCCTACTCCTGCAGTCTCCTGCACTCTCTGCTGTCTTCTCACTCTTTAAGACTTCAGGATCCACCTCCTCCATATAAGCCTGTTTGACCCTGTCTGTGAGTGTGTCATTCCCCTTCTGCATTTCTCAGATATATTAATAATAATTTTATCCTGTACCTTCTAATTCCCACCAATAGACATGTAATACAAAACCCACACAACTACAGGTTAATTGAGATTAAGATAAAAATTGTATCACCTCTAAGAATAAATTTTTAATAACTGGTTATTAGTTAAACAAATGACCAGCAATTGGCCAGCAATATGCTCAAATGAGGCAAAAAAAAAAACCTCTATCCAAATGCTCAAAATAATAGAACTGACAATATTTGATATCATTTATTATGTACTTTATCAATTTCAATCATAATTAAAATATGTAAATGTCACCATTTAAAGATTATCACACTTGCATATTTTAGGTTTTACTTATTTAAACCCTTTTGCTATCTTATTTAACATTCATTTTAATATTAATTACATTCTAGAATCATGGAACTGTGGTGATGGAGTAATTAAGTCTAAAAAGTAAGATGCTGTGCCATTCTTGTGAATCAAAACCTCTGTACATTTTCTTCTTATTCTTTAGAATGATCTATTTAGATCTGAATGATGCATCCAACTGACAACTCAGCCCCACATGTTAAACAGATTCCTCAGGATTAGAAGTTTTTCATTCAATTCCTTTCTAGCATTTTTATAACTTTGTTGTTCACATTTAGGTCATTACAATCAATGTAAATATGCTGTCTTTCTGGTGTAGTTACTACTTATTCATCAAAATACAGTGGTGTCAGCACTTCCATACAAGCCATTCAGCCTGCCCTTCTCCTGGTGCGATTCCCAGGCATGTCCTTTGCTCCTGCTGTTTCCTACAGTGTGTTCATCCCCTTCACATCCGTTCCCTTCGTCTGGCTTGAAATATTGGCCTGACTCTGAAAGAAGAGGCCTGGTGACTCAGAGATCATCTGAGAAAGTATTGGCAGGTTTAACATGGCCCTTCATTAGTCTCTTGGAGGATAACTGTTAGTAATGCCTTCACATAAATGGAGGGAAAATATCAAACTAAGAAACACATTTCCAACTTTCCATGAAAAGAATATCTATCCATATGAGCAGTAAATATATACTGACATGTTTAATGCCTTATTTGTAGGAATGATGGCTTTGCATAAGTGCCTCCTCTAATCCTGTGTGAGAACATTTTTACTGCATGTTCTTACCTTTCTTGCTGCTCTGTTGATAAGTATTTTATGTATAGATGTTGTCACGTTTAGCTTCTTAAAACAAAGTCCTGAGATTCTTCCAAAAGAAGGCTTCGTTTGGAAACAAATTAAAATGTTATGATGTTGAATAGTTGTGGTGATACGGAAATTTAACTTGCTAAATTATATGCAAGTACTCACAGGTTTTTTAAGGGCATTTCCATTCTGTGGGAATAAAGCACACAGAAAGAAACAAGTTTAAAGTAAATACATTAATTTTCCTTCAAAACCATCAGAGTTGTATTATAAATATTTTTACATGAAAAATTCCTTGACTTCAGTATTAAGAGATCAATATTAGGAATCCTGGATGTTACTATATACATGAGGTACACATCTAGGAGAAATAACCACAAGATGGATTGCAACCTACCTGACTCATGGAACATTTTTCAATGTGAACAACTACAATTTCCCCAGGAATTCTCACTAAGATGTACGAAGCCATGCTGGATAGTGCAGCACTGTTCCCATCAAATGTTATGATGCTGAGCTCCGACAACATGGAGCACCGGCCTGAGGCAAGACAGTGTACGGTTATAAACTGCTATTTGAGTTTTTAAACTAATTCCTTTCTTTAAAAGATACCTTCCTCCAAAATCCCTTGCTACTCTAATATAGCATTTTTGTTTGTTTGTTTTGTTTTGTTTGCTTCTCTCTGTGTGTGTGTGTGTGTGTATGTGTGTGTGTGTGTGTACATGCACATGTGCATGTGCACATGTATGTGTGTGCATGTGTGGATGCTTTTAATTGGGGTCAAATATATATATATATATATATATATATATATATATATATATATATATATATATGTTAAACTCATTTTTCAAAACACAATTACCCAGACCAACGCTGGGATGCTGGGGGCCGGACAGTCTACACATGGGATCTAGATCTTTGCTGTAACATGCCCTGCATGTGATGCTAACACCTGTCATAGGCAGGGAGGCATCATCTATTTAGTCTATTCAAACGGGGCTCTGGCAATATGACTCCAAGTTTTCTGGATCTGTTTTAAGGCACTCCACTCTAAATGGGAAAACATGCTAAAATTCCTCATTAAGTTGCATTTTGATCATGAAGGAAAGCAAATTTATATACACACACATCTTAAGTTAGGTTTGTGTTTGATAAAAGCAGCTTAAAATCTCACTAGTAAGAACTGACATCATAGACCAGATGAAGAAAGGTCAAAAGCAATAGCTTGATGTGGTGTCATGAGCTCAAACAAAACAAACAAACAAAAACCAAAACCTCAACACTCCTCTGTGGTTTAGACATTGTTCACCGTATAAGAGTGAACTAACAGGGACATTCCCACTCAGGACAGCATATATCGGTGTTCACTTGAACAGGCCATCCTCGGAACCCACAGTCTGGCATTTCCACGTCCTTTGGGCAATTCAGAGACCAGTTGTAAAAGGTCCACTCCATGTTAAGACAGATATATTGGCTACAGTTATAAACAGGATCAAATTGTTGAGGCTGTTAATAAAAGAGCAAAATTAGTTAAGTTTCCAAATTCAACTAAGCTTTCATTTCAGTTTTAAAGTTTGCATTCACATTGTTTTCATAAGTATACATGTAATTTTAAAAAGCCTTTGAAAGATAATTAAAAGCTTGTTCCAACTTTTCTTGTCATACCATCTCTACAGTAATTAATATATACCTAGGATTTACTTTACCATTGACTTGAGACAATATTATCAGACACCGAAAGTATTTTCTTAAATTTCCTAGACCATTTTCATAAGCAGACTTGTGCAATAAAACTTACAATTTAATCATACATGAATATTTAATATGCAGCTGGCAAGATATTTCATCAGGTAAATGCCCATTGCCACCAAGCCTGATGGCCCAAGTTAAATATCATAGGACAAAATTGACTCTCATAAGCTGTCCTCTAACTTCCATATATGCATCACGGTGCACGTGCGCGCGCACGCGCGCGCGCACACACACGCACACACACACACATTATATATATATATATATGAGCTTCTGATGCTATCACTATTCCTGATTTCAAGTTGTACTACAAAGCAATAGTAATAAAAATCACATGGTAGGGGCTTGAGAGAGATGGCTTAGGGGTTAAAAGCTCTGACTGTTTTTCCAAAGGTCCTGAGTTCTATTCCCAGCAACCACATGATGGCTCACAACCATCTATAATTAGATCTGGTGCCCTTTTCTGGCATGTAGGCACAATACTGTATGAATAAGTAAATAAATAAAAAAATGTTTAACTATATGGTATTGACATAAAAACAGACAGGTTGATCAATGGAATGGAATCCAAGACCCAGAAATAAACCCACACACCTATGGGCACTCAATCTTTAACAAAGAAGTCAAAACTATATAATGGGAAAAAAGGAAACATCTTTAACAAATAGTGCTGCTCTAACTGGGTGTCTGAAAGTAGAAGAATACAAATAGATCCATATATGTCACTCTGCACAAAACTTAAGTCCCAGTGAATCAAAGACGTCAATATAAAACCAGATATGCCAAATCTAATAGAAGAAAAAGTGGGAAATAGCCTTCAACTGATTGGTACACAAGACAACTTCCTGAACAGAACGCCAACAGCTCAGGCACTAAGATCAATTAATAAATGGGACCTCGTGAAACTTAAAAAGCTTCTGTAAGGCAAAGAGAACTGCCAATAGAACAAAATGGCAGCCTACAATTAGAAAAGATCTTCATCAACCCTACATCCAACAGAGGGACAATATCCAAAATATATAAGAACTCAAGAAATTAAACACTAGAAAATCAAATAATCCAATAAAAATGGGGTACAGAGATAAACTGAGAATTCTCAACAGAGAAATCTCTAATGGCTGAGATGCACTTAAAGAAATGTTTAAAGTCCTTAGTCATCAGAAAAACACAAATCAAAACAACTCTGAGATTCCATCTTATATCTGTCTGAAATTGCTAAGATCAAACACTTAAGTAACAGCACATGTTGTCAAGGATGTGGAGAAAGGGGAACGCTCTTCCATTGCTGGTGGGAGTGCAAACTTGTCAAACACTTTAAAAATCAAGTTTGGTGGTTTTTCAGGAAATTGGAAATAGTTCTACCTCAAGACCCAGTTATAGCACTCCCAGGCATATACCCAAAAGATGCTCCACCATACAACAAGGACATGTGATCAACTATGTTCATAGCAGCTTTATTCAAAATAGCCAGAATCTGGAAACAACCTAGATGGCCCTCAACTGAAGAAAATGTAGTACATTTATACAATGGAACATTACAAGGAAATCTTGCAACTTTCAGGCCAATGGATGGAGCCAGAAAATATCATCCTAAGTGAGGTAACCCAGACCCAGAAAGACACACATGGTATGTACTCACTTATAAGTGGAAAATAGGCATATAGTACAGAATAACCATACTATAATCCACAGACCTAAGGAAGCTCAGTAACAAGGGGGGGCAAGGGAGGATGCTTGAATCTCACTCAAAATGGGGGAAATGGACATCAGAGTGAATGGAGAAGGAACTGGGTAGAAGAGGGTTAGGGAAGGCTCGGTATCAGGTGTGAGGAGATCTGGGATGGGAGGTGAGAGGGCTGGGTGAGAGAAGGGAATTCATTGGGGAAGCTTGAGATCTGTGACTGGGTAGGTTCATGGACGAGTCTCTAGCTGTGACTCCTAGCAGTGGGGGATATGAAGACTGAAGTGGTCACTTCCAGTAGCCAGGCAGGTTTCCAGTGAAGGGAGGGGACACCAACTCACCCACAGAACCTTCAACCCAAATTTACCTGCTTACAAGATGTGGCGGAATAAAGATGGAGCAAGAGATTGAGAGAATGACCAGCTTAAGACTGGCCCAACTTGAGACCCATCCCATGTGAGAGATCCAACCCCTGACATTATTAATGATACTCTGCTATGCTTGCAAACAGGAGCCTAGCATAACTGCCCTCTGAGAGGCTCCATCCATCCACAGATCAAAACAGGTGCTGAGACTCATGGCCAAACAATAGGTAGAGCTCAGGGAATCTCATGGAAGAGTTGCTGGAAAGATAGAGAAACCCAAAGGGAAAAAGAACTCCACAAGGAGACCAACAGGGTCAACTAACAAAGGCCCATGAAGACTCAGAGACTGAACCACCAACCAAAGAGCATGCACGGACTGGACCTAGGCTCCTGATACATATATAGCTGATGGTCGCTCAGTCTTCATGTGGGTCCCCAAACAAGTGGAGGCAGGGATGTCTCTGACATGGTCTCTGTTGCCTGCCTCTGGATCACTTGCCCCTAGCTGAGTTGCCTTGTCTGGCCTCAATGAAAGAAGATGTACTTAGTCCTCATGTGACTTGATGTGTTGGGGCAGGTTGGTATGGGGGGATTCCCTTTTCTGAAGAGAAAAGGAGAAGGGAAAAGGGGAAGAGGGTGGGGTGGGACCTGGAGGAGAGGAGGGAGGGGGCTGCCATCTGGATGTTAAGTGAATAAATAAAACTAATTAATGAGAAAAAATAAAATGAAAAAATAATAAAATATTATAACATGAAACAAAAGCAAACCAACTGGAATAGGACAAATTCTTTATCAAGAAAACATCTTAAGTTCTTACTTAACTATTACTTTGTTTTTCTTTTTGCAGTCAGAAATTAATTAGTAAGTATTAGCTGAGTTAAGAAGGCAAAATTGTGGACCATAGAGATTTATCAGTCAGGCAACTATGCTTGCTTTTCCTGCATACAGCCTGAAGGAGAGCCCTGGAATTCATACTAAACATCCTGGTAAGGAAAAGCATACTTCTAACCCTAGAGCTGGGTCTCTGTCAAAAAAACAAGATGAATGATTTTTGAGGACCAACACCAAAGTTGTCCTCTGGATTTGACATGACACATACGTTCATACACACACACACACACACACACACACACACACACACACACACACACATACACACACACTGAAAGCACAGTTACAAAAGAATATTCTGTTTGTTTGTTTGTTTGTTTGTTTGTTTGTTTGTTTTTAGCAAATAACTGGATGCTGTACCGAAAGAAGTAATGGTGATGCATGGACTGGTGTAAGTGCTATAAGAAAAACAAACAGCTGAAAAAGACACAGCCATACCTCACATTCCAAACCTGTGGTAGGTGTCGTGTCTGATGGAGTAACCATGTCTTCATCTACAAGAAATTAAAACATGTCCCTGTTAGTGGGATGGAAGCTACCATAAAAGGATGCTATATGTGACTGAAAATCTACTGAGAAAATTTACACAGGTTATTTCACTCACCCCCACCCCCAAGTATCAAGTAAAGTAGATAAAATATCTTTGTAACTTAACAAATCAGAAACTAAGCCACTGTGGCATCTGGTAAATAGAGCAGATTCTAGTCAGGATTTCTGATTCTTGAACACTGGCATTTGTTTCTATAGATAGCCTCGTTGATTTGATGACGTAGCACAATTGTCTGATATTAGGGGAATCACAAAACATCCCTCAGGTGTTTAAAAAAACTCCATCTGGTTTCAACACTAAACTGTGGATATGGTCCCTTTCCCTTGTAAACATCCAGTTTGGGCTCCTCTCGGGCAGAATAGACAATGCTTTGGACCACGTGGAAACCTAGTGTGGGTGTGATGAAGGACTGACACACAGAAAGGGAAAGCACCATTAACAGGCTTATCCGCAAGGCACTTTATAACGTTCTAATCAGGACTAAAAGAATGACTAAATGCTCTCTCTGAAGAACTACAGAAGAGTCCGGGCAAGTGGCTGGAATCCTCCTGAGATGTAACTGTAGTTTGTCATTTGCAGGATCTTAAAATACTGCAGTATTTTTCCCTTGGCTATTTCAAACTATCACAAGTTTTAGTTGCTTAAAATATCACCAATTTATTATATTGTAGCTCTGGAAATCAGAATCCTACAGTCAGCGCATTGGTGCAGGTTTCTTTTGTAAGCCCTAGGACAGAACGTGTTTCCTTGGACCTTCCAGCTTCTGTGGATTGTCTGGACTCCTTGGCTCATGTGCCCCTCTTTAAAACAGCAACATAATCAATCAATCAATCATCAATCAATCAATCTGTCTCTGTCTGTTTCTCTGTCTCTGTCTCCACCCCTCCTCCTGGCTCTGTTGTTATATCATTTTCTTCATGTTATCACTGACTCTTTCCCCCTTCTCTTTTAAGGACTCAATGACTATACTAAACCCACATAGATAATTCAGGTCATAACTCCAAGGTCAAGGTCCAGTCACCAATCAATCAACAACTTCCATTGGCCATGAAACTTCACATAGAGGATAAAGGCACATAGAGTTCTGAAGAGCCAATTTCAGTCTACCATAATCTACAAGATCACTTTTACACAATTTTAGTTCAGCCTGAGGATAATCCTTATATGTGTTCTATTCTATAATCTCTAACATGAAGGACAGTTAAAATATTTTTATATAAATACTCATAATTATCTCATGGTTCTCCCTGGTGTATGTAGTTTGTCTTATCATGTGTAATAAAATAAATGTATAAGTTAAAATAAATAAATAAATAAATAAAAGGGTAAATTTTAAAAAGGGCGAATGAACAGATGGGTAGAAGTAAGAAAATCAAATAAACAAAAAACCCTCAAAAATATTTCTCTAAGCCCCACGTATTGAACAATGTTCATAGTACCTTATGTCTGTTTCCTCATGCAGAGAATGAGGCTTAATAAAAACATAAATGTCATTTCCCAAGTAAAATAATAAAAAATTCTCATTCAGTCACAGCACAAAATCATGACAGAGTCTAGTGATTGAGTGGTTGTATAATCTTCATTGCCAAAGACACATTGTTACTCAGAATCATCACCGGATGGCCAGCAGTGTCTGGCTGTAGAATTGTGACAATCACAGGACATTTAAATTTGAAATATGCGGGTCTCCTTATTTTCTGATTATTTTTCAAGATTGCTTTAGCTATTCCAGAATACTTGTATTTTCAAATGTTCTAGGGTCACTTTGTCAATTTCTACATAACAAAATTTCAAGAGTGTTGCTACCCCAACAATTTAAACTCATTCAATCTGTAAATACAGGATTTCTTCCCATTTTTTGTTCTACCTAATTCCCTTAATGATGCTTTGCAGATTCCATGTAATCATATTTCAGCCATGGTTATTTTGCTAAATGTATTCTCAAGTATTCCATGTTGTTCATTAATTTTGTTTTAGACAAGGTCTCACTATGTAGCCCTGGCTGGCCTGGAACTCCCTATGTAGGCCAGTCTTGCCTTGAAAGTACAGAGGTCTGCTTGCCTCTGGCTCCTGGGTGCTAGGACTAAATGCACACATCATTCCCCAAATATTTCATTAATTTTTCATGCCACTGTAAATGAACTTATTTTCTTCATTTCTTTTCAGAATTTAAATTACTTGTATAGAAAAAGAAAATTGATTTTTTATACTAATCTTAGTATTCTTTAATCTTGGTGGGCTCATTATTATTTAATGAATACATTAGGAATACACACACACACACACACACACAAACTAGAAATTACTTTTTTGTCTGTTGACGCTTACGAAGTATAATTCATATGCTCTATATGTAAATTTGTTGTGGTTTAAATAGTTTAGACATTTGAGATGTGTATTTGAATTTTTGTTTTGTGAAGTTAAATACCAGTATTTAGGATTCTCAATCTATTTCCTTCATGACAGAACATGCAGCCTTATTTCATAGACTTATTCATTCATAGAATCAGTGATGTAGAATTTCTGGTCCTTCCCAGCATATATGTTTGCAATGACAGGTCAGTTTTCTATTCCCATAAGCATTAAGTCTATGCTGAGTATTTTCCCCAGTGGCTGTCATATAATAACCTTGCAATAAATGTTAGCTCATAGGAATGCTAATATTGATGACTATGATAATAAAGCGCTAATCTGGAAAACAACACAGACAACATAAAACCTTTCACAATGCCCTACAGAAAATAAAATCTAATTCTTTCTGGCATGGACCTTTTGTCTCCAATCAACACTTTCATACAATCCATTGGCTCAGTTCTGAATATTCAAAATAAATTTTTTGCATGAAAAAGCTTCCATGCTACATGTTCTCTCTTACGTCCGAACCTTTTTACATGTTGATCTTTCACGCTGGACCATATTTTTACTTCTCCTACACACCTATCTACTGATAGCTTTTTGAAGCTTTACCTCCAAAATGATTATTATAACCTTCTGTGAGTTGTTCTGATGGTCCAGCATTAAAATATAGTTATCCCTCAGTGTTCTTGAGCGATTAATTCAATACCCACCACACATAACATAATCTGTGGATGCTCCAACAGTAATATCAGATAATGTGGTATTGCATATAGCCTATGTGTCCTTCTATATACTTAAATCATCTCATCTCTTAAATAACTTGGGCCTTGTATAATGTAAAAGTCATATAAAGAATAATTTAGCACATATTTCAGGGAATTATAAGAGGAACATTTCATACGTTATTATCCCACAGGAATATTTTTCCAAATACTTTTGACTAATGATTGGTTGGAAGCTGCGTATATGGAGGGCTGTTTTTTGACAATACCTTGATGACAATTGTTTATATTAAGATTGAGGCTATACCATTTGAGTCTCTCTGCTTCTGGGTTAGCTCACTCATTATGATCTTTTCTAGTTCAATCCATTTGTCCACAAATTTCAGGAATTCCTTGTTTTTAATAGCTGAGTAGTATTCCATAGTGTAAATATACCACAGTTTCTTTATCCATTCTTCTACTGAGGGGCACTTAGGCTGTTTCCATGTTCTGGCTATTATGAATAAGGCTGCTATGAACATGGTTGAGCAAATTTTCTTGTTGTGTGCTGGAGCATCTTCTGGGTATATTCCAAGGAGTGGAATAGCTGGACACTAGCCCAAGGGGCAGGTCCCATGAAAGTCTTCACCTACCAGGAAAGTGGGATAGAGGTGAGGACATCCTATTGAGACTCTAGGTGAGAAAAATATAGGGGATAGGAAAGTAGGTGGATCCAGAGGGTCCTAGAAACCTACAAGAGGAACATCATGATGGGTGGATCTGAGCCCAGGGGTTCTGCTTAATCTAAGGCACCAACCAAGGACAATACATGCAGTCATCATCAAACCCCTACCCAGATCTAGCCAAGGGGCAGAACATTCTCCACCGTTAAGTGGAGACTGGGGACTTACTTTCACACGCTCTCTGGTGCCCCATATTTGGCCATGTCCCTTTGTTGGGGAGGCCCAATGTCACTTGGAGGAAGGATAGCAGACTACCAAGAAGAGACTTGATACCCTAGCACCATATTCATGGGGAGGAGGTCCCCCGTGGTCACAGTCATAGGGAAGGAGGATTGGGGTAAAAGTGGGAGGGAGGGAGGAATGGGAGGATGCATGGGATGGGATAGAAAATGAGATGTAATATGAATTATTTTATTTTTCAATAAAAATGTGTTTAAAAAATTGAGGCTATGATCTTTCAAAAATTTCTACCCCAAACAAGTGCCAGGAAAGAACTAGACAGTATTCAAACTGAGGTTTACCAAATATAAGTCTCTAAAACTGTACATTAAGCTTGCAAGACTCTATGAGTGGATTTATGGAATCATTTCCTAGAGAAAGTTTAATAGTGACAGAGGTAAGTGAGAGTAGGAACCCCAAATGCTTCCTCAGAATCCTGGACAGAATATCAGTGAAGATTCTAGATGTAACCTGGATTATATACATCTCCTGAAAGCCAACTCCATTACCATGAATTTTGAGGAAACCTTGGTAGTATACACTAGCTGAAATGGATAAAGAAGTGAATCAATTACAGATTACACACACACACACACACACACACACACACACACACACACACACACA
>OU015756.1:70438023-70452306 GCA_907169655.1 Acomys percivali
GTTTTGGAAAGAAAACACAAGAGAGGGATGTGAAAAGCATGACATATGTGTTTTAGAAAACAATTGGTAAGTTTTTTTTAATTCTCTTTTTTTTTTTTTTTTTTTTAGCCCTGTGGAAGGGAGATTCAAATGAGTTACTATTTGCCTCACTCTTCTTATTGTAACCATTTGCCTCATGGAAAAATTATCCATGCTTTTCATTTGTAACAGTAAATTAAACAAGGTGCATACTTACAGTCTTCTGGATAAACACATTTAAGGGTCACCTCATCCAGGATCATATGCTTGGGGCAGTATGGCAAGCACCCTTCAACCCTTAAATGGAAAAACAAATGAAATAAGTGTAAATAGAAAAGACTGCATTAAATATTTGTACCTGAAGTTTAGTATGCCTGAAATTCCTTAAACTTCATCACCAGGCACTTGGAAGAACTCTATTTGCCGCTACTGCATCACACTTAACAAAATTTATGAAACGTCCAACGAGGAGTTCACAAAAACTATCACTCTGGTGGAGGCGATAGAGGCAGAATTCGAACACAGAATATTCAAAGAACAACACACTTACGTGTGAGGCACACTAAAATCATATTCTAGAAGAGCAATCTTCTACATTTTTAAGACATAGGTTTTTAAGATACAGCAAGTGTGTTATTGCTTTTACTTCTTTATTTTTAAATGTGTGTGTGTGTGTGTGTGTGTGTGTGTGTGTGTGTTGTATGCAGATGCTCACAGACCCAGAAGAGGATGACAGATCCCCTGGAGATAGAGTTACAAGCAATTGTGAGATACCTTCTGTGAATGCTAGGAACCATGTGGCTCCTCTGTAAGAGCCACAAGCACTGTTGACCATGGAGCCATCTCTCTAGCCCCTACTTTGACATCATATTCCAGATGTCCCAGCAGATTGCTATGATAGTTTACTGTAGAGGTCTGTAGAACAAAACATCAGCAGAGGCTTTCCCTGCCTAGTACTCAAACCTAAATTTCCGAAAAAGAAACTTGAGCTCTCACAGGGAAAAACTGGAGTGGTACATAGCTGAGGTTCTCTTCATATAGACAGAGAGGAATAATAATGGAATCAGAAGGTCTTGGGAGTGCTAGCATTTGTATCTAAATTCACTGAAGTGATAGAGGTGCAAGTGTTTGCAGTTATGAGATGGAAGATGCCCAGTTTCAAGACCCATGATGTGCAGCTTGAATAGCAAACCCCACTATTTGTATGAGGTACAGAAGTAAAGTGAGCCTTAAAATATGCAAGATGCCATGGGCTTGGGGACTCCCCAGAGAGATAGCCAAGGTATATTTAAGATTATATTTTCCAGCAATTCAACTGAAGCTCTGCATCCAATGTCTCCTTACTGGAAGGAAATGGAATCTTCCCTGTGCATCAGAGTCTAATTATTACATTCAAATGTACCACAAAGAACTAATGTCAACCCACATATGCAAAAGCTGATTGTCTGCATCTCAAATGCACCAGCAGGCTGTAATAATATTTTTAACGTTTTTTTTTTTCAAAACACTTCCAATTGCTTCATCTGTTAATAATTTGAACAAAGATATGCAGGCTTTCTATTCAGGATGAACATGAACTAACTTGGCACGCTGAGTCAGCAGCAGAGGGCAGTATTTGTGAAGCAAATGTTCTCTTCCAGGCTTAACAAGGGACAGTTTGCAAGGTCCTAGATACCTCCACATTTACAAATGATTCTTTTACAATATAAATAGTTGGTTTCTACATGATTTGCTGCTTTTTAATACAATGGGCTTGAATAATAAAACTTTAACCAATGATATAATTCTATTTGAAACTGTATCAGGCAGCAGAAGAGAATTTAAAGTTATAGGAGAGCTGACTAAAGACAGTAGATCAGAGTTAAATGGAGTGATCCTTGTAACTGTTGTTTTTAGTTCCTCAGATGATGGAACAAGATGAGGGCCATTCCCAGGACTTATTAATACATGGTTTGGGCTGATCCCAGAGTGTTTCTATCTCTGTTTTATTTATCCCTAGGCCTAGGCTGTCTGGTTTAACTAAGTTGTTCTGGCTCAAAACTCTTCTCCACACCGATTGATTCGATCTGACTTCTCTCTGCTTCTCATTGAATTGCTCTGATTAAAAAAAAAAAAATTGTCTCTGGACTCCAACAAATGAAACTGCACAAACTGTACTTAACTAAACTGCACTGAACTCTGTACTCCCAAAGTGTACCGCTTGCATGAACACACCTATACTATTCTCTCTCTCTCTCTCTCTCTCTCTCTCTCTCTCTCTCTCTCTCTCTCTCCCTCCCTCCCTCCCTCCCTCCCTCCTCCTCCTCCTCCTATTCCTCCTCCTTCTTCTTCTATAACACACAGAACTATCTAACAACACATCCTATATGAACACTCTTGGATATTTTCCACTTCTACCCATGTGTAGAGGCCATATGAGGTCAGGCACTTTTCTATTCTTTTCATAATCTGATCTAACAGAAAGCAGAACTACTCACACACACTAGGTCTTCAATACATATTTCAAATTAAAATTAAATCAACCCATAGGTTAGCATGTAAAAGAAACAAATTTTTCCTTAGCAACTGGACACAAAAATCTCCTAGAATCTGTTGATATTGTAATTTGGGGGCTTCTAGGCCAATGTTACTTACGGTGGAAGAAATGTACAGGCTAGGGCTTCTGGGTCACTGCATGTTTTAAAGCATGGAGTAGCACACGGTTCGTATCTCCACTCACACATCCTCCTGTAAGGTATCACTGCCTGGATTTCTGAGAGAGCAAGGGGAGTCTGGGGTTATGCACATTTGAGACACACATGCTGAGAACTAATAACTTCTGATATGAACCCGCACGGTGGTTTTCTCCTGTTCCATCACAGTGTTGTGCAACAGACAAGGCTGTCAGATGAAAACATTACAAGTCCCTGGTGAGCAGAAGACCTGGGGCTCATGCTGAATGACAAAATTCAAAGCTAATCCCCAAGCATTTCAGTGTTTTCCTTTCTCCTATGTTTAGTGACATTTTCACTGATTTTCCCATCACAGTAGTTGAGAACTTTATTTGTCTACGATGTAATTTTGTTCTATTTTATCCTTGCACAACTGTGCTGAGGAAACAGAACTTGCCATCTAAAAACAAAACACATCTTCATTATGATATCCAAGCATTTTGTCAGCCTCAAACAATGAAAAAAGACCAAACACGCATCTCAAAACCAAAACTCTTAGAGCAGGCTCCACCAATGTCCTCCCGACAGAATTTAGCACATTGCCTCCTACGTGGTAAGTATTGCTTGCAAACAAAAGACTAAATTGGTGCAATTGAATGATACATATCTGTAGTTCTAGAACATTCTATGTTTGAAGAGTTTTCTCCTACAGCCTGTGCCAATACATTCACTTTCCCATGTCATGGAGAAAGTCCTTCTGGGACAGCTCCATGTCCCCAAATGCTTTTATCTGAACATGAAAGCATTTAAACGCGCATCTGGAATCTTCTCCCGTGAAGACTTTAATTATAGAATGTGGCAAGGAAACGGGCTGTTTCAGAAAGATTGTGTGTGCAGAGCTGAGTGTGGAGCCCCTGCTTCATGGATCCTAAGAAAGGATGGGTTCTTAAGACTACAATAGTTTCCTAGTGGATGAATCCTCCAGTGACCAGTGTCTCAGTTGATGCCACCAACTGTCCTTCACTGGATCTCAAGTGGGATTGCTATATATGGCTCTAGGAGAGAGAGCAGGCTTCTGGATTAATGGGAAAATGGAGGCTTATTAAGTTCAACTTTACATAAGATCAATTAAAAATAGCCACAGCCCTCTACAGAACGGTATACAGGCATGTCAGTACTTTTCCCCAAGAGCCAAGAGGAAGAAGCAGTGTTTCCAGGTAGCCTTGGCTCTCCCCAACTTTTTGAGTCCCACTTGGGCTTCTTACAATAACTGCAGAATACGATAGAGGTGTGCTATGCAAATACAAAGGGAAACTGTTGAGACTAACCCGGGCCTGCCTCCCTAAGCCAGGCTGTTCTGAAAAGTCTCTGCCTTAGAGATTTCAGTGGCACCCAGAGTACCACTCCCTCTGCTGAAGTGCAGCTGGAGTATGTAGACACAAGACATCACCTGCCTTGACCTGATTCCCACCCCATCCCCCAACTGCCAAAAAATGCAGAAAGCTTTAGGGTTCCCGTGACCTTGCTTTGAGCCCCCTTGCCAGTGTAAGAACATTCTCAGTCCCACTTATGCAAATCCTCCTGCCATACTTAGAACCTTTGAACTCAGGGATTTACGCTACAATGATGCTTTTAAAGTGCAATTAGAAATGGTCATACTGAGTGAGTTAACCCAGAAGCAGAAAGACTCACATGGTAATACTCACTTATAATTGGGCACTAGCCCAAGAGGCATGTCCCATCAAAGTCTTCACTTACCAGGAGATGGGGATAGATGTGAGGACAAATATAGGAGATGGGGATGTAGAAGGACCCAGAGGGACCTAGAAACCTACAAGAAGAGCATCTTGACTGGTGGATCGGGGCCCGGGGGTGGGGGAGTCTGCTCAAACTATTGCACTAACCAAGGATAATACAGCAGTAACCAGAACCCCTACTCTGAACTACCCAATGGACAGGACATTCTCCACAGTTACTTGGAGAGCAGAGACTGACATGAACTCTGGTGCCTCATATTTGACCACCTCCCCTTGGTGGGGAGGCCTAATGGCCCTCAAAGAAAGAATAAGCTGGCTACCAAGATGAGACTTGATTGCCTATGCCCATATAGTGGGGGAGGAGGTCCCCCTCAATCTTAGACCTAGGGGAGGGGAATAGGGTGAAAGAGAGAGGGAGGGAGGACTGGGAGGATATAAGTGATGGGATAACAATTGAGTTGTAATCTCAATAAATTAATTTTAAAACTGTAAATAAATAAAGTGCAATTGAGGTTTTCTGGAATCTACCCATTAAGAGAGGTTTCCAAAAGTCCATGCACAAGTAGAAACGGCAAACAATTAACAATATTGATCTCCTTCAGAGGATCAATTAGAGCAGAACAGTGTTTGGGAGACTTGAGACAGAAATCACTCTGCTGGGTTTTGAAAACAGAGCGTGACCTCAGCTGTACAAAGAGAGGATCATGACGGCTGGATCTGCTTGGCTGAAGGCAGCAAAAGCACTTTCTGTGAAATCAGATGGGGCTTCTGCTAAACTAATGAAAACTTCCAGGGGGTCAAGAAATCCAGACACTCTGAATTCAGAAGACAGAGATAAATATGCCGCCTTCACGTTTCAGAATCAGATTAATATGAAGTTGTTTTATATGAAATGGGTAAGTACAAATACTATACCATTTTCGTGAGATATGAGTGAGTGGGTTCTGATTAAAAAAAAAAAAAAACCTCAATAAGTTCTACTAGTAATATTTGGGGAAATAATTATAAAGGTATTAAAGTTATTCTAAACCATTTATATCTGTGCACTTAATACAGTAGATAAAATCGGCATTCTTCCTTCCCTTCAGCTGTTGAGTAGCCTGTAGGGTGGAAAGGTTAGAGTCACAAAGCTCTACTCCTGGAATCAGACACTCAGTGTCAGCATCTGACAGGGCCGGCACAGTCTGAGCATTGGTGCTCTCTCTGTAGAGCGCTCCGGATGGCTCCGGACCTCACCTTCTATGCTGAAACTGCTGGACTGCTTGAATTCTTCCGAATCATCGTATTTTGACACTTTGACACTAGAATCCATAAAAACAATGAAGAAGCCTTTCTTGCTGTATAATTCGAATGCACTGTAGCCAGGAACCCAGAGGCCTTGGTGGTGGAAAAACGTTGCTCTCTGATGAAATGCTGAGTTTGCCTGCCAGAGCAACAAGCCCAGAGTGTCGTTGTCGTGCACGTAGAGAAAGAAGTTCGGCCTTTCAGCAGATTCCAAGGACACAAGAGCCAATGCTGTAAAACAGAGGGCCTCGATGACTTAGGGTCTCGGGGGAAGGCGCCGGCATCACAGTGTTCATTCACCAGGCTGAAAATAGTCAAACACTTGCCATAGGGTATCAAGTCTCTTCTTGGTAACCTGCTATCCTTCCTCTGAGTGCCGCCAGGTCCCCCCCTCCAGGGGACATGGTCAAATATGAGACACCAGAGTTTGTGTGAAAGTCATACCCCACTCTCCACTCAACTGTGGATCCAACCTTAAAACTTGTAAATATTAATACAAAATAAAATCAAATAATTTTTCATATGAGGAAAATCAGTTCTAACTAATATAAATTAAGATTTCAGACTTCCAGAACATAGAGAGTTCTCTTTACAGGAAAAAAGAATAGGGAGTTTTCTCAGAAAAATAAGCATTTTTTATGAGATTATTGTGCTTGTAGAAGAAGCTGTGCATGCTCCTAGGTAGACTACAATGAAAATGTAGCCTGGTTTCACTGGCCAGGGGGGACACATCCACCAGTAAAAACAGGTGCCTGGCAGACACAAGCCTGGCATGTAACTTGCTGGTGCATAAATAAATACAGTAAATAAAGGCAGATTCAAGGACACTTGAGACCAGGACAACAGAGGTGCACTAAGAACAAAACACTGTCTCGGTGATTGTCTATCTGTATTCCTCATACTCAGCTCATTCAATACCAAATCAAAGCCTCCCCTGTTACTTTGACTTTCAATCATACTCCTTCATCCCCAAGTACCACTCATACAGACTGGGGACCAGCCTCCTTCCCTGCCTGGGTCTCTTCCCAAAGCCCTTTAGGAGTAGTGAGAAGAGATGGGGGAGGGGAAAGGATCCCTCCTCAGGCATCTGGGGTGGGGGGCCTTGCCCCTATGGGCTTTACCCTTCCCTGTGGGTTCTCTCCCTGACACATGTATTAAAAATCAAACCTGAATAAAACTACAAGTTTAATGTGAAAAAAAAAATCCTTTAAATGTAGGAATGAAGAGTCTTTTAATTTTTTTTTTCAATTTACATTGTGTGGTTAATGCTATAAACATTTAAGCTATGAGTTACTTCATACCAGAAAAATAACTCATCAAACATCTGCAGTTATAACATAGCAATACCAATAGATAAGAAATTATTTTACATATAAAACAGCCAATTTATATGCCAATATTTTATTTTACATTCTTTGGAGAATTTTAAAATTGTCACAGCATATGAAATCTCCAATTAGTACTTGCGGAATAGTTAATGAAAAACTGTGAGTAAAAAACTAAATTTGCATTTTCAATTATACTTACAAGATGTCTTCTCTTTGAAAAGGCCTGGAGTGATCATAAAAATAAAAAATAAATTGCCACGACCACTATTTCTTGGCAAAGAGAAAATGCTTCTACTGGTTACATTGGCACCTAGTACAAGGCCGCTCTGCCCATAACTTGCCAGCATATATGGTCCTTCTCCAAGCCCTGGGAAAGTTACAAGTAAAATAATTATTTGTTAGCATAGGATTTTAAGTTTTTTAAATAAAAATTCTCCATAAATATTGGGCTATTAAATTTTATTTGCTGATAAATTAACAACTATTTGCAAAATAACAAGAACTTAGTATACAATATAGGCATTTAAAAATAAAAGCGGAACTATGCAATTATAAATGAATACATATAGTTATGTATATAAATATATACATGGGTGCATACATGTATTTTTTTTTACTTATAAACCAAAACTGGGTGGGGAAATGACTTAATTTTTTGGTCTTCAAATTCTCTCAGCTCTAAGAAGAAATTTGTTTAGAGGACCATCTAGTCTAACATCCAAGCTTACCAATGATGCCCTCAGTATCAGAGCCTCTGCGATGGTTCAGCAGGTAAAAGTGGTCTCAGTGGTAGGGGGAGAGAACCTGACCCATGAAGGCTATCTTCTGACTTCCACATACGTGCTATAACATACAGCATGAGCATGCACACACGCCTACGTATGCATGTATGCATGTGCATGCACACATAGAGGTACACTAAATGATGATTATACATAAAATAAACATTTAAAGACATGTATCTGTACTAACAGCATTATGCTATGATACTCTTCTAATTGCACTGCATGAAAAAAAAAATTCAAAGACATACTAGACAACATTTTACTGCTTGGGGCAATTTTTTAATTTTCACCAGTAAGGTGGGTCTAAAACAAAGAGAAAATGAGATGGAGTCCTCTTTCTGAAAAGCCTCATCTCATAAAAATAAATATATAAATGACAAATATGTTCCTTACTGTTTTTAATTTACTATTTTATGATAATGAGATTAGTGTGACATCAGACCAATTCCCATGCTACTCATGTCCTTAATATAACCGAATAAAGTAAAACTCTTATCTAATAAAGTTACCCTGGACTTCATTATTCAATAATTTTGGGCAGCATAGCAGCCTCTGCCCACATGGGGTAACAATGATGCCACCCCTTTCAAGCTCTAAGAAAATGACACATAACAACCATGAGGAACGTACCCACAGTACTGAGGCTAAGGGTTACTGAGACAATCCCAGCCACAACCTTTCCATTCTATTTTTAATTTTGTCTTCTGAAAAAATTATTTAATTCCCTATATTCTTTAAATAATGTAACTATCTTTACAACATAATTTCAGACACATAGTAAATAACAAGGGAGAGAGAATTCAGCTGCAAGTGTCTGGAAAAGCCAAGATAGCTTATAATATCTGTGAAATTATTGGGAGTAAAAGAAATTGAGAAGAACTACTTAAACTGTTGTTGTTGTTGTTGTTGTTGTTGTTGTTGTTGTTGTTGTTGTTTAATAATTTCCATCAACAACCTCTACAATTCTATAATCTTCTTCTGTCATCTATCTCTTATATTTTTGGTTTTGAGCCTAGCTTTTAATGGCTAAACTATCTCTCCAGCCCCAGTCACCTATCTCATAGCAGTAAACTTGCCCTCCTGGGCACCTTGACACTCCTCCCCCTTACTGGAATCATAGAAAATCAATTCCCTGCCTGTCCCTCCATTTAACCTACCAGTGTCTCCTCAGGGCTGGATGCCCTGTGTTCACCTTCTGATACTATGAATAGAGCATCGTAAATGGAACTAAAGAAAATGGTTTCAGAATTCTGCAATGCAATAGGAAACAGTCCACCATAATTACCACAGACTTAACAGAAGGCAAGGTGAGCCTCGCAGCAGTGAAAGGTAGTGATTCAGAGTGCCCTGACTTCATGATCGGCAGAAAGCAGGGGGTGGAGGGAGGTGGAATGGAGCAGAGCTAGGGGAGGGTGCAGGCTTAAATGAGGAAGTCACTGCAGAGTTTCTCAAATAGCTTCTGTATGCAGAATGCAGACCACACAGAAGCAACACAAAGGCATCCTCCTAATGCACAGAAACATGCCTGGCCAGGCAGCACACACTTCAAGCCTTGGAAGTCCAACTTGTTACAAGTCCCAGCTGACCACATTTTTGCTAATTGCTTTTGGCAAACTTATTTCATTTCTTCATGTCTCAATTTCCTCTTAAATAAAATGGCAACAAAAGCTATTCCTCTTATTTCTGTTGCTAGTATTAGTCAACCAATTACATTTTTAATTGTGGAGCCCAGAGTCTAGGCTCTCTGCCTCTCTCTCTACCCCTCCCTGTCACATCCTCCTCATCTCCTCAAGCCCCTCCCCAAATCTTTGTTTCTTGCTCCTTCTTGGTGTGTGTGTGTGTGTGTGTGTGTGTGTGTGTGTGTGTGTGTGCATTTCTGCTTGTCTGACAAAAATCTTGGATAAAAAATGCCTTTGATTAGATTTCCTTTTTCCATAGAGATTCTGTTAATGTTGGCTTTTATTAAAAATCAATTTCTATAAATGTAACAGAACAAACAAAAACCTCCTCCCTTTTCTCTCTTCATCATCTCCGTGTCTTTGAGGTTATCAAGGTGTCTTTCCATAATCTCAGCTGTGATCTATCTCTCTAGCTTAGCTCTCTTGCTGGTCCTGGTTTCCTATGACCATTCTGCTAACTTTCTCATCCATGTATCACAACCCAGGGTTGCCCAGGCACCGACAAGATGTCCCCTCTCCAGATAGTCTCCAGATAGTTCTGGTCACTGTGTCTACCCATTACACGCTTTGAGAAACAGCAAGCTCTGATTCTGCAGCCTTCTGACTTTTTAACTGATGTCCTCATGCATCTCTTCCCTCATTTGTGTAAAACACCCACTAGACACTTCACTATAAGCCTGGATACTTGCTGAAGCTAGAGGACTCTGTATGGAGCTTTCAGGTTGATAATATGTAAGGAATTTTACAATAGTAGTAATAAAACGCATTTCCTATATTATCATCTTCATTTTGTTTCTTTGTTTTATACAATATGATAAAAGTTATCTGTAACCACAACAATGAGTGATGATTATCAGACTTGTTCTCCCTATCAAAATGAAACTTTGTATTCTTTGATCAATACCTATCCTTTCCTTATTAATCCTTCACACACACACACACACACACACACACACACACACACACACACACATACACCACCCTCTACCAAGCATCACATTTTCCTACTTCTGTGAGTGTGTTCTAAGCACACATGTAATGGAAGCAAATAGACATTCATCCTGCCTGGATGATTTTATTCAGCATAACATCCTTTAGGTTAAATGATGGTGTCACAAATAACAAAAGCTTCAGTTTTACTTTTGGCTAAATACTGAATACTCAGAGAAAGTACTTTTAAGTGTTCTCACCACAAATAGTAAATGCTGAGATGGTAAAATCACTAATTATCTGAACTTTCTATTCCATTGTGTATTCATGTATAAGAATGACACCTTTTGCCACAGATATATAAAATTATTCATTTAAAATTATAGAAATTTAAAGCTTTAGAACAATGTTTATAGTTATTGTAAGGATGCAAGCTGTGCCTCTGCCTTTATATTTTACCTAAAATTAACTCAATTGTTAATTCACTTGTGTTATTGCAAACATATTTTGGAAGATCCTTTAAGGACAAATTACCTGAATTATACACTTTATTTGTTTATTTGTTTATTTATTTATTTATTTAGTTGTTGTTGTTGTTGTTTGAGACAGGGTTTCTCTGTGTAGCGCTGGCTGTTCTGTACTCTCTTTGTAGACCACACTGGCCTCAAACTCACTAAGATCCACCTGCCTCTGCCTCCCTGGGTGCGAGATTACAGGCATGTGCCACCTTGCCCAGCTTACTTTTATTTTTAGAAAATAAAATTTAACACTAGACTTCAGAAAACTAGGTCAGTTATAGAAGGAAAAACGTTTATAACTTTATCATTCAACTCATGAACTATTTAAGTTTTATTCATAGTACAAATTGTTTAAAAAGTTTTATCTGAAAATAAATCTACTATAACACTGCAATAATTTTCATTAAGATGTCACTTACCTTCATTATAATATTCACAATCAAGTGCTAAGAGAAAGAAAAATAAATATTAAATTGCATATGAGTTCTATATTATTTATCTGAATATGTACAAAACTGGGACATGCATTTATTAATAACTACATAAAATAACAGAGAATGACATCATTAATTAGAAACTTCCTATGAGCAAAGGCGTGTGTGTGTGTGTGTGTGTGTGTGTGTGTGTGTGTAGGGGGGTAGAGCATGTCCATGAGTAACTGATGTTTTTAAAACAGTCCCACTTTTAGCCTAGGCCAGCTTCAAACTCACAGTGGTCCTCCTGTCTCAGCCTCTCAGGTGCTGAGAAACAGGTGTTCATGACCAGGTCTTGCTCAAAGAACATTTTTAAGACGACGTGTTTCCATAAAATAGATATCATGACATTATTTTAAAGGTAAACAAATGTTTGGCAATTTAGAAGCTTATCACAGAAGCTGTCCACACTGCAATCTGTTCTTCAGATGACTAACTACTCCCGCAAGTAAATAAAGTCATTAAGAAGCCAAATCTGAAATGAGATCAAGATGGGATTTGAAAAGAGCATCCTTATTATCAGAAGGATGAGATTTCACATGCATAGGAGGATTGGAATCATAAACAATTTCTGCAAGGATGGTATGTAATTTATATTTCAAAAGTTGCAGGCACAGCAGCCAAACATAATAGAAAACAATACTTTTTCCCCCTTTCACATATGATAATTTGTGATTGTCAAAAGACTGTGAAATTTAGACAACTGAAAACTAATTAAATTTCCATGAGTTCCATGGCATCACTCCAAAATAAAGTAACAATTAATTTGGATCTTCTTGAAAGCTGTCCACTTAATGATGTCCTACGCAGGGTACCCACCACAAACAGTGGGTGACCTCCAGTGAACGGGCACCCCTTCCTGACAGCATTTGTAAGCATATGCTGCTACACTGGTGCATAAACATTCACAGTCCCCTCCCAGGTTACAGTTACATGTATCTTCATGGCAGTTTTTGGCGAAAGAAGTAACATCGATCTGAAAGCAAAATGAAGGACAAACATGACTTTCAACAAGCACTGATTGTGAATAAATTCAAGCTTCTGAGATAAGAGGCGCAGCACATTTTTCACAATGGGTGTCATCGACACAACACCGCCACCTACACAGTTCTTACTGTCCCAACCCACTGTGTCGCCAAAGAAAATGGAATTACTAAGCAAATGCCACCCCCAAGAAGTAGCAAAACAAGTAAGAATAACAAATCTACTTTGACATCTGCACTAGGGCGGATTTCAGAATTTTGAAAGTGCTCTGTTGCACCCTTTCATTGTTGGCGTAATTACCCAGCATTAAAGGAGCCCGCTCTATTTCTAAATGCATTTTACTTTTTCCCTTTTATTTCATAGTCCCCTAAATGGCAATATGCTGGATGTGAGTGAGTGGCAACAGCAGTTTCTTTTAAACATCTCGTGTTCCCTTAATTACTTCCTTTGCATCGTACTTGTTAAATTGCTGATGAAATTGAGTGATTAATGTGTCACAAAAGAAGGGCTCGGTGTCAGTAATTTGTGTTTTATGTTGTGCGCCCATGCATGGGTTAAATTGTCAAGTAGCAGCCAGGAGAGAAACCTTAAGTCACTGTGGCTTGGGTCCAGAATGAATACTATATTGCCTGTCTAGCAACTATGTTCCCTAAGAAGCATAAAAATCTCAAAATGGACTCTAGTCTGCCCATGTCCTTCTAATGTAGCAAGCAGTCTTGGACTCCCTTTGAATTCCTAAAAATCTTTTGATATTACAACAGAGTTATCACATTCAAAAGCACAACCGAGGTGTTTAAATAACTATAAACTGATTACATGTTAACATAAATTACATATTTTAGTAAAAACATGTATTTTTTAACAAGCAAAATTAGGCCAGTGGAAAGAGTGTCACGCTTGATGTTTTTGCAGATTCCTTTAACGTCTCTTTCGTGCTACACTCTTCCTGCCCTGGCTTGGTTTTGGTTAAAAGATAAGAAAAGCTCTCTGTGCATGTATAATTGGTAAGTCAAAATAGTGGTTAATATACTTTTGATGATTTTGATGGATAACAGTGGTGATATCCTATTATGCTATATCCAAACTGTGGTTTTCTTCTTTTATATTTTTTATTTCTAAATTGGTATATATTGCATTAGATCACATTTTAGCATTTTTTTAAACACTGTGTTTTAGTGCTTCTCCTTTCTCCACACTTTCTTTCCTGCCCCAGCCTTACTATCCCTGATCCCACCTCACAACCTCTAGGGCACAAGACTCTTTGCTTTTTATTCACTCCCTAGCCTTCCTCATCATCTGTTAATTACCTTATTGGTTTCCTTCACAGATATTTTTAGGCTTTGTCCTTTTACATCTGTTTATATGTAAAAATGTATACACTATAGGCTAGGATGTGTACATGTATTTTGCTCTGTTGTCATTGCTGGTTTTTGTTTTCCTTTCTGAGTCTGTATTTAATCCTGCACAGCATATTTCATTATTCATGCACCTGTTGGTGGACATCTGAATGGCTGGTTTAACTTCTTGCTGTTGTGAATAGAGCATGAATAAGCTTGAATGTGAAAGTATCCCTGTGATCACTGTGATAAGCTGTGGATCCTGTGTAATAGCCAGAAGTGGTATGGCTTGGCTATATGGCAGATTTTGTTTTAATTTTTTTTTTTTAAAGAAACTCCACATTGATACCCATAAGGACTAGGTTCAATTTACTGTCTCAAACCATACCAATTTATTCTGTACTTTGCAGGATTAAACTCTTTAGGCTTAATTTACCTTTAAACTAATCTTTCACCCTTGTGTGATTCCACAGCATTGTGCACTGACTGTTTGAAAATTACGTGGTACACACAGATCTTCTAAATGTTAATGCTTTTAG
>OU015756.1:70468745-70484527 GCA_907169655.1 Acomys percivali
CACTCCCAGGCACACACACACATGCATGCTAACACTCCCAGGCACACGCATTGACAACAGAAGGGATACTAGAAGAAAGAAATAAACAAACTGTGGTTAGAAGAGCTATCCATCAATATGTTTAAAGTATGTGGTCCAGTTGCAGAATTTCTCTTATGAAAATTGCCACTCTGAGCAATGAATATACATAAATTAAACAAGATGTTTAAAAGAGGGAAAGAGTGAGTCCAAAGTCATTTATTTTATAAGATGCAAAGGCAGAATTGAAAAGCTTAGTTTGTCCTTTGTTTGCTTTGGTGTTGATAATGCCATTAGGAAAGAAAGTGGGACTAGTTCAGTCAATGGTTGAAGAGAAAAGCCCAACTTGTAAGACCTTCATTTCAGAGAACATCATTTAACCTTGTGTACCTAAAGCTATGCTTCCATGGACCCCTTTCCATCCTCCCTCACATTTAACATGTCCTCTAAGGAGTCAAGTTTCTCAGTCAGTACTGTTCCATGGATGAACGCCGCTGACTCTGCTGCCTCAGAATTCATTAGCATGCTGTGATGTTCACATTTTAATTCACAAATTGTAATTGCATATACTTACAGGGTAAAATGTGATGTTATAAGCACAAAATGTGGAATAATTAAGTAAAACTGATTAATATAGTCATCAACTCACCTACTTATCACTTCCCAGGGTGGGGGCGTAGTTTATACTTTTTGCAAATTTCCAAAGTGATCCTTCTCTCTCCAAAAGTCAAAACTATTGGTGCCTAACCTTTTCACTAACTTTAATGGAGATTTTATCAAGATGAAAAGAAGACATTCCATGGTCTCAGCTCTAGGCTGGCCTGTGTTCCTCTTAACCTTAAGTTTGGGTGGAGTATTTGCATGTAATCATAAGTTTGTCAAAGCCCCACATAGGCTCCCTGGATGTCTTATTCTGAGACAGAAGAAAGTGTGTTTTCTTCTTGATGGAAATGTTATTAAAAGCATGTGGATCCTCATGTAAATTTTCTATACACAGGATTTTTTTTTTAACATCACTTGCAATCTGAACGCTAAATCAATATATTTCCTAGTTTGGCCAAATTATTCTTGGCTTGTTGGCAATTACTGCTGCAGCAGTGCCTACAGGAGAGTGCTTAGCAAATGCGAGTGACAGGGTAATTAACGCATCTGTGTGATTCACTTTTCCTTGATGGAGCTGGAGCTCCTGGCTTCTCCCTGAACAACAGTTCTGTGAAGCATTGCTTGAACTTCAAAAAGCAGCATAATAGAGGCCATTAAGATGATTATAGCATTGTTCTACTAAAAAATGAATGCCATGCTTTTATGTTTTTATGAATAGTTTTCAAAGCAGAAAAAAAGTATATAATGCATGGTTTATGTTTGTTCTTCCTCTTAGAAAGAGTTATTTAGATTAAAAGTTGAGAAAAGTGGGCTTCAAGGCTTCTGTTACAATTACATTTCTATTATTGTTCACCAAAGTACCTCAGTGTTGGCTGTTCTTTATGTTGAATCAGAAATGTCACGAAATATTCTATATTATATGTTTTGTCTCCTGACATCCTGCGACGCGACGCTGACAAAACCCTGCAACAATAGCAACGCTAAAAGTTGTGTGCCTATAATTCCCACTCCTGATCTGCTTCAAGTTAATATTAGGCTTGGAAATAATGTGGCAGGGTTACTAGGCAACACAGTAATGATTACAAAGTGAGACGGAAAGGGTCAATATCAAGGCTTTTTATTGTCTCCATTCTAAAAGCTCTGATGGACACTAGATCTCCAAATGAATCAAAAACTTGATCTGTCAGCACCTTTCAAAATAGAACACTATTTTGCTTGACAGAACCATGTCAACACCTGTCATACATAAGCCTTAACCCCCTTTAAGGGTAACCACTCCACACAATGCCCCTCCTAATAGGTACCTAGGAATCAACAAATAACTAAAACAGCATTTATATCTGCAAGGTGTTATGAGATCACAGCAACATGGAGTTTCATGGAAACAACACACATAAAAGAATATAAAACCTGTAAGAGGCAGAGTTTCATGAAAACGGGACAAGAAAGGCACAGAAGTAGACCAGGTGATCAGAAACAAAGGTCCACAGTGGGCTCCCTGTGGAGCTTCTGATCCCTCTTGGACAAGGCTGACAGATCTGGACACAGAGGACCCTGCACAAACTGATGCACCAACCAAGGACAATGCATGCAGAGCCCCCCGTTCAGATGTAGCTGATGGGCAGCTCATTTTCCACGTTGCGGAAAGGGCTGCTGCTGAACCTCTCACATACACTCTGGTGCCCAGGATTTAATCACTGCCCCTTGTCAGTGTGGCCTTGTGGGTGCACAGAGGAAGGGGATACAGGCTATCCTGATGGGACCTGATAGGCTGTGGTCAGACAGTGAGGTAGGAGGGTCCCCTCCCTCATCAGGGGCCTAGGGGAGGGGAATTGGGCAGAAGACAGAGGGAGGATGGGAACAGGAAGATAGGAGGGAAGGGATAACAATCGGGATGTAATGTGTGAATAAATTATAATAAATAAAATATTTTTTAAAAAAGAAACAAAGGGCCAGAAATTAGTAGTTACTAGAAGACAAGAGTGATTTCCAAAACAGAATAGGATGAAAACTGAAAAGATTTAGAATTGATTCAGTGCGTGGAGTGCCTGGTGCATAAACATATGAACTCATCACCAAATGATGAGCTTGATCACTAAATCCCCATTTTAAAAGCCTGGTAGAGTGACATGCATATTCAGCTTCACTCCTTGGGAGGCAGAAAAATCAATTCCTGGAGCTCAATAGCTATTTATAATAGTCTTTTTTTTATCTGAGGTTCAATGAAAGACCTTGTCTCAAAAAATACAGTAGGGAAATATTTAGGTAGATGCCCGATATATGCCTCTGGTCACTACATACACACACACACACACACATACACACACACACACACACACACAGCAAGAGAGACAGACAAAGACAGAGACAGACAGACAGACAGAGAGGTGGATTTCACACCTAGGTTATTATTGCTTTTTCTTTGTAGTTTTATGTGAATTTTATAATTATTAAAAAAAAAAAAGTAACATTTTCCCTAAGAGCCAAGGTACAAATGACGTCAGGCCCACATCAATTTTTGTTCATCATTATACTTCAAATTCTCAGTCTAGATCTGATATCACAGAAAGCATGCATGTGTATGTGCACATACACGTCTCTCTGTTTGTGCTTGCATGTGTGTGTGTGTATATGCATGTATGTACATGTGTGTGAAAACTTAGACAAGGTTTAGTTACTTCAGAGTGATGAAATCAGAAAGCTCCCAGGGGTTTGAGGGGAGCAGTAGCATTTGAAGGATGTGCTAAGGAGAACACTGAAACTCTAACCTAAAGCTTTGTGGGAAGAAGCCTAAAAGTGACTGCTGTTGCTATAGGTTAATAGAATTAGAGTTGGGTGCTGAATGTGAGAAACAGAATAACATAGTTCGTGGTCTTTTTTTTAAATGGTCTCCTTTGTGGAGTTTTTAGCATAGGACAGGATGCTAAAAGTTTTGGACTTTGTGGATTTTTTTCTCTTAAATCATATCTTCACAAATCTTTCTTATTAAATATTTTTTATTTTTACAAACACATTTATATTATTACACACATATACAAATCTTATGTTGATTTATTCAACTATAGTAATTAACCCTGTTAATGATCTTTTGAGTGTACTCGGCATTTTTGTTGACAATAACTTACCAGAATCCAGAAATATTAATTGTCCTATAAACAAGTTTAGTTATTTTTAAATTAATGAATCTAAAAACTTAAATCATATCTTGCTTCACAAAATACAGTTATGACCTTTTCTCTAAATCTGTCTCAAGATGCACACACACACACACGCACACGCACACACACACACACACACAAATGCTATGTGATATTGTGGTAAAAAGCACAAACATCTAAAATAAATAAGGTAGCAGAGCATTTTAATTGTTGAATTCTAACAAGTATTTATTCACCAAAGTTATAGCAAGTATGACACTGGGCCCTGCACCTCACCTGGGCAACAGAGGGGTATAGAGGAATTTTAATCCAGTAACATGGCTACTCTGGCAAGGGAGCACATCCAAAGACCTAGGTCTATGTGATCCAACTGGAATACCAACATGCCCTTAGTATACACCTTTAATCCCTGTAACTGGAATACAGACACACCTTTAGTGCATACCTTTAATCCCAAACAATAATGTCTAATTGAGGGACAAAGTGACAAATCAGAGAAAGATCTCGCAGAATGAATCAGAGATAGGCTACACCCAACTCTCATTGAGAACAGACGGGAAAGAGAAGCTACTTAAGAGCAGCACGGAGAGAGTAGACAGAGGTGGTAGAGACAGGACAGTAGAGTTTGGGAGTACAGTCCAGTTTGGTGCAGTTCAATTGAGTGCAAGTCAGTTCATACAGTTCAATTCATGGAGTTCAGAGGCAGTTTTCCCAAGCAAAGCAATTCAGTGGGAAGCTAAGAGAAGCCAGTTTGAATCACTCATCTTGAAGAAGAGTTTTGAGCCAGAACATCTGAGTTGAACCAGCCAACCAGAGTTCAGAAAGAACTAGAAAAGGTAAACTTATTCAGCAGTAAATCTCAGAGAATGAAAATATTCTAGGCCTAGATTAGTAGACTGAGCCTGGAAGCTGAAGCCTTCAAAGTCTGGTTTTACAGAAGATTAGATTGTATGGAGGCTAGAAGCTTCCAGGACTAGTTAAGGATAGTTATATTAAAAATGCTCTGTATTAAAACTTGGGTATGGCTTTCATTTCATCCCTTCTTCTGAGGAAATAAAAACATTTACAGAGTAGAGTTGGCCCTGGGCATAGGAACTATAGGAGAGCTGGCCAAGGATGTGAGCATGAAGAACAGACCCTAACTCTTGTCTGCTGTGCAATGGTGGTGGCATAGGTGCATGTGCAGGCAAGGGAGAGATGCCTTCCTCCCCTCCCTCGTCCCTAACCACCTATGGCAAACAGAAGAGCTAGCCAGAGTCATGAGAGTGGGAGAACTGGCCCTGTACCTCACCTACTGCAGCATTTGGGAATGCAGACCCTGCACCTCACCTGGGCAGCACAGTAGAACTAGCCCTGATAGCAAAGAAGAGTGGGGAGTTAAGTGGAGGGGTGTGTGTGGAGCCAGTGCCAAGGGCAGGAGAGTGGGAGAGCTGGCTTTGAGCTTTGCTGACCAAGCATTGGATGGGCCAGCTGGGGCAAGGCAAGAGAGCTCACCCCAATGGTATAGATATGGGAGCACTATCCTGCTGGCCAGCTCATATACCTCTCAGTTCCAGACCCAGGGCTTTGAGTTGGCCCACACCAACATCTACCCCTTCAATGGACTGCTGGGATACATGAAAGACCCAGTTTTAAAAAATCTAAAACTTCAAGACCCCTCTCTATGATACAGGGCAACACCAAGATATTTGAGAGGAGTCCTGGTAAGGATCCAGTATTGATAGCGTAGCAGAAGCCTGAGGCCTTGAACCAGTGCAAAGACTCATTGCAATCAACATTTGCAAGCAAAGATGTGTGGACAAAGGATATACTGTGGGACACATTGGGACACACTACAGGCTCCACGATGATAATTTTTTTCTTCTGTTTTGGGGGATGTTTCAAGGGTAAAGGGCGAGTTTGAGGGGAGGGGTAGATGAGTGAGATTGTGATGCATATGTGAAATTCACAAAGGACCAATAGGTTTTTTTTTAATGCCTTCTAGTGACAAAAAACAAATCTAACTTCCTTCAATTGGGTGTGGGTGGTTAAAAAACACTATACCTTTAAAATAAAATGAAGTATTATTTTTTGAAAGTCCAATTGAGACATACAAATAAATATCTTATGAATTAGATTACTGGGTCCTTCTCAGGACCCAAGGGAATTCAAGATAAGTTAGACCAGATGAAAGGGCATTGCAGATAAGGCCTGGATTTGCAATCAATACAAAGATGAAGGAGATGTGGCTCACAGGAACTAAATGCCCTGGACACTAGAGAACCACCCCCCCCCCCAAAGTCAGAGTGGAACCGGGGCCATCTTCCCCTCTCAAAGGAAGCACTGATGTTTCCAGAAGGAAGGCTTTGCCATGGGAAGTCATGGGAAAGGGAATGACCCTCAGCAAATAGTACCACTAAAAGGGTTGAACTGAAAAGAATTCAAGCACTAAGAAATTCAGACAATCATATTTCAAGACAATGGGTCAGCTTACATCGGTTAATCACTAATTTGTCCTTTGCATATAATATTATGTTTTATTATCAAAAGAGATGACTTACTCTTTTCTAGATTTTTGTTTTCTTAGCTTACCATGTGTGCTTGAAGTCAATTTGTCCTAAAAAAAAAAAACATTTAGGGCCTGATTACAGTTTTAATCATTTTAGTAAAAATTTCCCAAGTTTATCAATAAAATACAGTAAAAATGTAGTTCTAAAGTAGGCATGCTGTGTTCTTTTGAGAAAGAACATTGCCACATAAGTAGGTACATATAATTCTAGAACTGCTACTCTTCAAGTCTTTTTTATTAAGTTAGCTGATCATTAACCATACATTGAATTAATGGTTTAAATAGGACTGCTTCTAATATGCTGAGAAAATGATTCTTATGGTACATTATACACAGGAAGGCAATCCTATCAAGATTTGAAACAGAACAAGACGTGTTTGTTTTAACATGAGGGCATTGTGGCAAACGAAGGATGAATGTAGGATACAAATGCTCATCAGAGTAGCTTTATTCTGTTGTGGTGCCAGTAAGAAAACTACACGTAGTAATTCAGTATCGAATACTAAAATATACTTTCCTGACGAAAACAAATACTCAACTTTTAAGCATTTTCAGAGTAGTCACCTATTTGAAATATTGTGGTTAACCTCATTGGAGAAGCTTCTTCTTCTAATAGATGGCAATTAACACAGAAACCTTCAATTGGTCAATGTACGCAAAATAAAAGATGGTGGAGTGCTCAGTCCCTAATGGATTATACGTATCACATCCCTGCCTCCGAGGTTCAGAGATCTTAAGAAATGGGGTGTTAAAGATTGTAAGAGAAAAATGTGGTGGGAAACAACAAAGAAACAGCATTTTCCATACATAACTGATCAGTTTCACAGAACCTGCAGAAGACTTGTGCAACCTTAAGCTAAGCAAAACCTCAGCACAGAGGAGGGAAGGCGGGCACAGGGTCGCTGGCTGTGGCACTACTGACATTTGATAGCTGTTGGCAGAGGAAAAGTCAGTTTTTCTTATTGATGTGACTCCTGGTAGGTTAACCAGGCCCCATTGCCAAGCCTAGATGGGTAACACAAACTGGATTTGATGGGGAGAAATCATGAAGTTGGGTAGGAAGCAAAGGTGGAGAGGGTGGGTATGGAGGGAGGATAAGGAGATAGGAAGAAGATGATCAAAGCATAGTGTATGAAATTCTCAATGAATTAGTAAAAACGTTATTTAAAATCCACACACCTTCAGTCCCAGCACTCGGGAGGCAGAGGCAGGCAGATCGCTGTGAGTTCGAGGCCAGCCTGGTCTACAAAGCAAGTCCAGGATAGTCAAGGCTACACAGAGAAGCCCTGTCTTGAAAAAGAAAAAAGAAAAAAGAAAAAAGAGAAAAGAAAAAATATCAGGGCCTGGAAAGATGAATTAGCAGTTAGGAGCACTGTTGCTCTTGTAGTGAACAGGGATTCATCTCCCAAAACCTGCATGATGGCTCAGGGCAACCTATAGGGGATCTGACACCTCTCACGACCTGTCTGGATACTGCGCATGCACACAGTACACATACAAATGTGCACTCAAGACACTCAGATACATAAAAAATATTATTTTTTAAATCCACTAAAACTTGTCATAAGAAACAAATGTAAAAATACAGTGATTGATAATGTTTTCAACTGAAAAAGCTAGTAAAGGATTTTTTAGCCAGGTATCAGATATTAATGGGTAGTTACTAAGTGCATCAAATGCCCAGAACTTGGGGAAGGAAAGAAAGGAGAAATACACACACAATTCTTGCCTCAAAACTTTACACTTACCAGGAAACTGGGACAGAGGGGAGGATATCCTATTGGGACTCTAGATGAGAGAAGCATGGGAGAATAGCAAAGTAGAAGGATCCAGAGGGTCCTAGAAACCTATGAGTAGAACATTATGTTAGGCAGATTTGGGCCAAGGGGTCCCGCTCAAACTAAGGCACCAGCCAAGGACAATACAGGTGGTAAACTTTAAACCCCTACCCAGATCTAGCCAATGGTCAGAACAGTCTCCACACTTGAGTGGAGAGTAGGATATGACTTTCTCACGTACTCTGGTGCCTCACATTTGACCATGTCCCCTGGAGGGGGAGACCTGGTGGCACTCAGAGGAAGGACAGCAGGTTACCAAGAAGAGACTTGATACCCTATGAGCATATACAGGGAAGGTAATCCCTCTCAGGAATAATCATAGGGGAGGGGAATAAGGGGAAAATGGGAGGGAGGGAAGAATGGGAGGATACAAGGGATGGGCTAACCATTGAGATGTAACAAGAATAAATTAATTTTTTTTTAAAATGAAAAAAATTAAAAGAATTTAAAAAAAAAAGTTGAAAACAAGACTTCACTGCAGCCTATGGAAACAGAGTCCACACTAACAACATCCACGAATGATGTGCATGAACACAAAAGTTTAGTTGTTTTGATATCATCACAATGAAGGCAGCTATATGAACTTAATACTGTGCCTTTTCTTATGCTCCAAACATCAAACAATACACATAACAAAACAAAACAGAATTTTTTTCATCCACAGTGAGATGCATTATTAATTGAGCCACTGAAGGGAACATACTTCAACAGAATAAGGGCTTTATATGATAAACTCACAACCAACAGCATCACTAATAGAGAAAACTTAAAGCAACCATATTAACCAGGAGCAAACTGGGCAGTCCACTGTCCCTGTTTCTATTTAAGACATCATCTGGAGCAATAAAACAAAAGTGGAAAAGTAAAGGCTACAAGAAGGGTAATGACTCAAATACTCTCCATTTGCAGATAACATGACATTTTAACATAGCAGAATCCCCAAAACTCCATCAGAAAGCTTGTAATAATGAGCAATAGTTCCAGCAATGTAAAAGACAAAATCAACTTAGAAAAATCAGTTGCCTTTTTACATACTCAATAAGAAACATGTTCATGGATTGGTGAAGTTACTATTGTGAAACAATCATCATCCCATACATATCCACAACATTCTTCACAGAAATTGAAAGAAAAAAATCTATCCTAAACTGAACTTCATATGGAACCACAAAAATGCCTAAATAACAAAAGCAATCCTGGGGATAATAATAATAATAATAACAACAACAACAGCAATAATAACAACAATAATAATAATAACAACAACAACAACAAATGCTGAAAGAATTACCACACAAGAAGAATGGGAGGATACAAGGGATGGGATAACCATTGAGATGTAACAAGAATAAATTAATAAAATTTAAAAAAAAGATTTCAAGCCACATGACTGGGCTTCAGTAATAAAAATAGCATGGTGCTGTTACAAAAACAGACATGTAGGCAAGGAAAACAAAACAGAAGACCTGAATATGAGTTCATATAGTTACCGATTTCTGATATTTGAATTATATGCCAAAAAAAATGCAGAAATAAAGATAGAAATTTCAACAAACAGCCCTGGGGAAACTGGTTGCTCACGTGTAGAAGAATTTAATCAGAACAATACCTATAGCCCTGCACAAAATAAATTCCAAGTTCATCCAAGACCTTGCTGTGAAACCTGAATCCCTGGAACTGCTAGAAGAAATATAGATGGTGCCTTACGAGATCAAGGTATAGAAAAGGATTTTCTGAATAGGGCTCCCGTTTGCCTGGGAATTAATGCCAAATATTGACAAATGGGACTTCACAGAACTAAAATGCTTCTGTGAAACAATGGAAGCAATCTGTAAAGTGAAGAAGCAACTGACAGAGTGATTAAAAATATGCCCTACAGGCTCGTCTATAGCCTATGGAGGCATTTTGTCAATTGAGTGTCCCTCCACTCTGATGACTCTAGCCTGTGTCAAAATGACATAAAATTAGCCAGCACAAGTAGTATTCAAGGATTGTATGTAAATTGCCAGGGAAAAAAAAGCAACCAATAGTACTGCCCAATGATAAACCCTATCCTAATGGTACAATAGTGGACCTTATAACTTGGAGGGAACCAACATATTGGGAGTAGAAATTATGTAAACTGGACCTAAAGCTACTACGTAGGAGGAAATCAAAGCCTGGTACCACTCACTACAGTGTCTAGTGAGGCCATGAAATCTAGAGGGTATCATATTACTGCCACTTTCTTTCTTTCTTCTTTTTTTTTTTTTTTTTTTTGGGTGGGGGGGCGGCAGTTGAGACAGGGTTTCTCTGTGTAGTCTTGGCTTTCCTAGACTCACTTTGTAGATCAAGCTGGCTGCAAACTAACAGCGGAGCCACCTGCCTCTGCCTCGCAAGTGCTGGGATTAAAAGCATGTGCCACCATGCCTGGCCTTACCGCCACTTTCGAAAAACAATTAAATTTCTAGATTAATTCTAAATATGTATCCTTATACCCACAGAAAACTGTAGTTCCTATCTTTCATCAAAGAAGCTCTTTCTTTTATTTAAATAATTTATTCAGATTACATCTAAATTGTTATCCCCTCACTTGTATCTTCCTGTTCCTCTCCTCCCTCTCTCCTTTACCTTATTCCTCTACCCTAGGTCCATGACAGAAGGGGACCTCCTCCCCCACCATATGATCACAGCCTATCAGGTCTCATCCTGGTAGCCTGCTTACCCTTCCTCTGAGTGCCACCAGGCCTCCCTACCAAGGGGAAGTGGTCAAATAGGGGTCACCAGAGTTCATGTCAGAGTCAGTCCCTGCTCTCCACACAACTGTGCAGAATGTGCTGTCCATTGGCTAATCTAAAAAGGGTTCTAGGTTTACTGCATGCATTGTCCTTGGTGGGTACAGTAGTTTGAGCAGACCCCGCCAGGTCCAGATCCAGCAGCCTTGATGGTCTTCTTGTAGATTTCTAGGACCCTCTGGATCCTTCGATGTCTCCATTTTCAGCAGCCCATGATCATTAAGAATGTTATAAATGATCAAACTGTAGAGAACAACTGACCATGGGTTGTCCAACCCCAATCAATAGACCTACCTACAACAAAACCTCCATACCTAAGAGTCAGAGATCACTGCAGAAGAAGGACGGGAATGATTGTAAGATGTCCTCTGTGAGATAGTATCTTCCGTATATCACAGAAGAGCTGCACACATGATCTCTCAAAACTGCTGTCACCTAAACAAGTCCTGCATATCCACAAAGCTAGTAGAAGTGCACTGTGGATGGTGTAAATCTCATTAGGACAGACTCCTAGATAAAGGTATTCAGATAATTAATAGCTGCTTCAGTCTTACATACGGAGGAGAACCATGATACATTATCCAGCCACAAGGATCAGCCTTAACACATAAACGTATAAGTAGCATTAAATAAACTCAGCAAACTTTATATATGTATGTAAGGCAAGGTAGGAATTATGTAAATGCAGTACACAGTATGAGATTTAAAAAATAAAAAATGTAATTCAAAAATACAAATATATACTTGACAGATGTCATAGTTATATTACACCAAACCCATTACCATTTTTCTATAAGAAACTTAAAATCATTCATAAATGACAGCCCCTTTTACCACTGATAATTCAATGATATTTATTGCGGTACTTGTGAAACAAGTGCTCATGGTTGTTTAATATGTAAGGAAAATCTTCATGAGGTTGATCTTTTTTATTTTATGGAAATGGTCAAAATGGATCTTATACTCTACTCCCATAGATGAGACAGGCTTATAGAACAGAATCACATATAAGCATAATGTGATGTAAAAACCGTATGTAGAAAAATTCACTAATCACATGTTTACTCGCTGGGGGAGGGGTGTTCACTTTATTGTTCTTGTGTGACTCTATTGAAAAGCTTACATTTTTTTCATTTATATGTTTAATTCTGAAACCAGTGGTGGCTAAACAAACTATGCATATAGACTATCCATACACTTTACCCATATGAGAAATTTTAAGATTTTTCTCAGATATACAAATCCAGGAATTTTCCAAAGGATGCCATCAAAATGGCATTCCTAGAACCAAAAATTATACTCATTATATATAAAATATATGGTTTAATCTGTTATATTATGTTTTCATGCCAAGTTAACAATAATTAAAATAATTTCCATTTAATGAGCACTTAGTCATGCCCTTTTTACCCTTGGAGATAAGTAGAGTCATTATTTTCATTTCACAGACAAGGAAAAGGGCATGGGACTAAAGAGTTGGTCTATTTCTTACCAATAAAAAAATTTAGGATGAGTTTAAAGCTAAAGAAATATGTTTAAAGTGAATACGGCAGTCATAAACTCCATTAGTGGTATATACTAATGTGATATGCCACAGACAACATGTTGTTCTGTACCTTAGTCTTATGCGAAATAAAAACAAAAACAATTATGACCAACCTTTATCAAAAAAACCTGGCAATCGCTGATGTAATCATATTCCAAGCCATCAAAGGAATGATAATGCCGGTCCCCATATACTGTGCACACAGCAGGACATGGGTAATATGTGCAGTTGAACATCCCCCGCCGACAAACACTATTGAAGAATGATAAAGATTACCTTGTGGAGAAGTTAGGTTCTAACTAGTAGGTCTGTTTTCGTTTTATGTATTGTGGGTGTTTTTCCTGTATGTATTTCTGTGTACTCTGTGTGTGCATAGTGCCCGTGAAGGACAGAAAGGTAGGGCTGGATCCCCTTGGAACTGGAAATCAAACGAGGGTCATCGCAGCAGCACTAGCATTTTCAAGTAGCCTAACCATTTGTACTCAGAAGCAACCAGAGTCAATAATCTTATGAATATCGACGGTTCATTCTGATAATGCCAATTACAGTGGCCAATTTGTCTTGTGTTTACACTTAAAGTACCAGATACAAAAATTAAATGTGAGACACACAAAAAATAGATAACAGAATGAAAATTGAACATAGGCTTACTAGCATCCAGAGAGCACAATCCAACCCCTTTGTTTAAGCTAACTGGATACTATCTTTCTGATTTTAGAACACTTGTGTATATTTTAAGGAAGTATTAGCAAAACATGATTATTTTATGACACTGTGCTTATTGACTTCTAAACAGTCCAACTTCTGTTGAATAAGGACTTCTCTTTGGAACCCTTAGCATTCTCTTATAAGTTTACAATATTTTTCCTATTAAGTTGCCAAATTGTCATATTTCATACTTCTCTCCTAAGCTAACAAGTCTGAATTTAAAATGCCACTGTCCCTTCATAGTAAGTAGCCATTCAGCAGCCCCCAGGCTTGATTCTGACTTGCTTTTGTTAACCAAACACATACAATCATGACAATAAAATAATTGAAATTAACCCAATGGCTGAGGAAAACTTCTGTGGAATAAAAGGCTGCCTTTACCAGGTGTAACATGGCGTGGAGATGACTTCCCCGGAAACATACTCCCAGTCTTTCCAGATGCAGGGACAACTTTCCGGAATGTAGCACTTCCCTTTGTGCTCTGCCATGCTTGCAAATGAAAGAGGAATATGATTAGAAAAACCCCGCAAGTGTCAGGCGGGCTTGTGGTCTATGATTTTGTCATGGTCAACGTTGTCTTCTGCATTGAAGGTTTTGCCTTCTTTCTTCCTCACAAGGTCCTTGAGAATCACAGTGGTAACTAAATGCCAAGCACCTGATCAGATATGATTCAGCCTTATGTTATATAGTACAATAAATATAAAACAGCAGTGTATATTTGTAACATGGCAACTCGTTCTAGAACAAGCACATTGGAATAGAGAGTGGTTGTCCCCATCGTCATTATTTGCTACTAAAAGAACCCGTGTTGTGTCCCCTGGAGGGGGAGACCTGGTGGCACTCAGAGGAAAGATACCAGGCTACCAAGAAGAGACTTGATACCCTATGAGCATATACAGGGGGAGGTAATCCCCCTCAGGAACAGTCATAGGGGAGGGGAGTAAGGGGAAAATGGGAGGGAGGGAAGAATGGGAGGATACAAGGGATGGGATAACCATTGAGATGTAATATGAATAAATTAATAAAATATATTTTTAAAAAAGAACCCATGTTGTCTAACGGTCCCTGGTGAAAGAATAAATTACAAAATCAGCAACATTTTCCTGCTGAAGAATTTAGAGAGCAAGGAAGTATGTTTCTAGCTGCTAAGATACAAAATCACGACACTTTGATTTAGATGTATTTAAGTGAAAATATAGCAAGCATTTCACATTCCTTTTTATTAATTCGTTGTCTTAAATGTTAGTTGATAATGGATGGGTTTTTTCATCTCTAATCAGAAACTAGGAGGAGAAAGACACAGTTGTTTTTGTATCTTTTTGGTTGGCTGGGATGGAGCTTGTGATAAATACCGACTGGGAGCCTACCATGTAACTGATGTGCTGTTGTATACTCAGCCATCCATGAAACAAATACCACTACCTTCATTTTTAAAAGAAATTGGAGCTGAATAACGTGCCTCAAGGTTATTTAATAAGGAGGACCAATATTTGAAGCCACTAATATTGACTTTCTTCTACTTTGCATTATTTCAGTTCGGTGATTTCTAAACTAAGTGCACGCAGACCCTTTATAACCACTGACCTTATAGTATCTCAGGGAAAACACATGCTATACTAAGGTATTATCTCAGCATAAGCCAGGAAACATCACACTGAAGATATGGTAACTTAAATTAGCATCAGCAACTTCTTACCAGAAGTTTCTGTTTATACATTTTTCCCAAATCAATCACAAACATCTCAGCTGATTCTAGTTCTATCTATTTCAATGCAATTAAGGACGTCACTTCTCTAAGTTTCTTAATAAGGTTTAGTCAGGAGAAAAATGCCAACTTTGAACTAAGAGTCAAAGATGATAGACAGGAAAGAGCATCATGTGCCTCATCTGAACTAAAATTTAGCTACAGCTTTAATTGGCCATGTGCCAATTAAATGTGCTTGTCACAGTCAAACAAATCCAGCAATGTTGCAGGTTTTAATTATTTCCCACAAATATTTTCTTTCCATTGTCTTTTTGACAAATTGTTTTCTTTGCTCATTCATTCTACGGTCTGATTTCCACCAACCCTGTTTTCTTCTCACGTGTGAGATCTTGTCTGTTGTGACCTTCTTTCTCTCTTTCATATGCCCTGCTCTTCTAAGAAGATGGAAACCATTCCCAGATACTTGGCTCTTTGCAGCCATTTAGACAAAGGGGATTCTCCTGGGACACAAAGTACAAGACCTCCCTCTCCTATGCCCTTGCTTTTCATGAGTTGATCTTGGCTATGTCTTTGTGGGACATACTCATTGAGGAAGAATGGGTGACCTGTTTACCTGGGATGGCCCTCCCTCTAGTCCTTATCAGATGACCAAGAAGAGGGAAAACTGATAATATGTGTCCTTACAAGGAAGCTAACAACCTCCAGATTCTATGTCTGTCCAGGTACATGGTATTTCTACAATGGAAGGGAATATATGAAGACAAAATTGCCTACAATTAAATTGTGATTCATATACATTAAATACACTACACTACACACAGAGAGAGAGAGAGAGAAAGAGAGAGAGAGAGAGAGAGAGAGAGAGAGAGAGAGAGAGAGAGAGA
>OU015756.1:70484537-70527437 GCA_907169655.1 Acomys percivali
AGAGAGAGAGAGAGAGAGAGAGAGAGAGAGAGAGAGAGAGAGAGAGAGAGAGTTATTTGTCTTACAATATCTTACAAATCTTACAATGGCTACCTAGTTGGGGACTGAGAGGATCGTGTGACAAAAATCCGTCAGCTAACAGTGGCAGAGCTGGAATTTGAGCTCTGGTATGAATGGAGTCAGAGTTCCCACTTAAAAGTAACCCCTTATTTAGCCTCAATAGTTACCTTCAATGTTTAATGTTTATAATTAAATCAGTTAGCTTCACTATTACAAATTAAGGTTGATGACAATTACTGCAGCAAATATATATATATATATATATATATATATTATGTGTGTGTGCGGATGTGTGTGTGTATATATGTGTGTGTTGTATACCTAAATGGTGACTTGAGTGAAGGTGACTGACTGTGTAACTATTTCCAAACCTGCAGCTAAAAAGGGAGAAATGCCAACCTTATCTTAAAATATGGTCTTTCTTCAATTTGGTGCATGACTCCAATTTATCTTGCACAATGTTAAATTAGCCTAGACAAATAGTTACAACAGTCTGCAAGCAACCGACTCAAAGTTAACTGCTGTTCAAATTAAGGATTTTGGCTATTCTTACAAAGAATATTTTTAAATTATTTTTAAGTGTGTGTGTGTGTGTGTGTGTGTGTGTGTGTGTGTGTGTGTGCCTAAGTGTGTAATGATATGTATATCAAAGTCAGAGAACAGCTCTGTGGAATCAGTTCTCTCCTTCCAACTTTATATTGGTTTCAGGAATCCATCTCGGGCTTTTAGCCTGAGAGGCAAGCTCTATTAACCACTTAACTATCTAGTGTCCCCAAGAATATTTTAGGAGACTTTATTTTTCCTTTCAATCTTTAATATGGTTGTATTATCAGGAAGGAAACTCACCCTGAAGTACAAACACAGCCACTGATACAGGGTGAGGACGGAGCACAGGTGAAGTTCATGGCCAAATTTGCACACGTGGTCTCACAGTTTATACCACCAGCTGGCAATTCAGGGTCTGGAAACCTGCAGTCAAAATATTTCTTCCCTTCTGGGCAGGCGTGGACTTCACATATAAACATGGATAACATGGCTTTAACTTTGTGTTTGTTCCACAATCTTATGCACAAGTCATGCGAACAAAACTCATAGACCAGATCACCACTGTAGTTAAAAGATGCTCTCATTCTGTGATAAGCTTATCTGCATTACCAAGGCAGAGTCTGTTCAGTCCTCAAAATTCCCACAATCTGTTTCAAACTGAAAATCTTAGCCACCTTCCTCACCGTTCACAGAATGACTCACATAGAATTTCTTGACGTGGAAAAAAAAAAAACATGGTATGTTGATTAATTCAAACACACCAATTTCTAAGGACTAAAAAGTAGAGTAAATCTTGATATATTTACAAAACCATAATATGAATATTACATCCTGATTTTGCCTTGTCTCCAAGGCATTATTTTCATCATTTTTTTAAAATGATACAGTGATGTACAGAAGTGGCCAGTGTTACAGAAGCATGATGGAGGTACCTGTTTTCCAGAAGGCTTTGGGGCTTTCAGAAATCAGCTAGGACACTTCCGTGGGACCAAAGGGATAGATTCTTGAGGACTCCGTTGAGAAAGCAGGTTACCTAGACATCCCTGATTTAACTATGTGCTACCCTGAAGAGAAAGGGGCATAGTGGGGATTGCCAGTAGCTACCGCGTTAGCTGCAAGGCCTAGTGATATAGAGAAGTAACACGTAGAGAAGCCCCAGACTCACCTAAATACTGACAAAGTAAATCTAGAATGTATAATTCAAAGGCCGTTTTATTGTTTTGTGCTGTGTTCTAAGAGGCAAGGTCTCACTATCAATTCTGGGTTCACCTATAATTCCTGTCTGCATAGTACAATGCCTTTAGCCTTCTTAACCAGGAGTATAGAGAGGTGCCAGTATGTTTGGCTGAAAGGTAATTTATTATGATGTTCATTAAAATAAATAACAGAGCCTAAATCTCCCTATCTAACAGAATGAGTACAACCAAGAGTTGTCACTTGCCCAGAATCTTTTTGTAGGCACTGAAAATCTGAGACTACTTATTCATCTGATAAAAATACAGATTCATGTGGTTCTCTCTAACTTGAAGATCTTCAGGATACATATTCCAGTGGAGAGTGACGTTCTAAGAGAACTGGCAGTGGATGTATTTTATAGACCTTTTGTTTTTATTTTTCCATTTTTATAACATGGTGTTGCATAAGCCGGGTTTGCTGAATCTGGCCTTGAAATACGAATTGCCTTGCCTCCACCTCCTCACTGCTGGGTTGCAGGCATGTGCCTCCGCGCTCTTATGCTATGCTATTTTCCACTTGTTGCAACTAATCCTAAAATGGTAGACATTCAAACTCTCTGGCGTTGCTTTTGACAATCGGGATCTAAGCCTCAACAAAATCAGCTGTTTCTTATGCGCACATTAAAAACTGTGAAGTGTTGGTCTAGCTGGTTGTTACAACCGGCATCTGGGTTACATTCCTAAAGCCTTTCAGGTACCCGGGGTGGGACTAGGGTAGACAGAATAAAGGCTACAGGCCTTGGCTGATGATCTGTGTCTCTAGGCAACCTTATCTTCTTACCTCCATCTGTCCTACCAATACTCATCATGTGAAGAAAGTCAGGAATCATTGGAACACTCTGCTGACTGCATGCTATTGCTATAGGCATGCGCTTAAGTACAGAGGCTTGCAAGGGACTCGATGCCTTCTGTCAGAGGAGTCTGAGAAAGGGTTTGAGATACACGTTCCGCAGGAAAACCTTTATCCGGGACTCACCAGTAGAGGGTGTCGCTAGCTCATCACATTTTACAGTCCCATTTGAACACTGGCTAGAAGAAAAAAAAAAAAAAAAAAAAAAAAGCAAAGTTAACTTATAAACCCAAATCTCGAGTTTTATTCAAATCAATCATTCCCCTTCAGCACAGCTTGAAGACAGCTCTTTCATTTTGACATATTTTACCAAACACCTCCATGCATGGGGCCTTGCTAGAGACATGAGGATAAAAACATCGCAGCCCCATTACTAGCCTGATCCAAGCACTTCTATACTAGTAAGAGAAGAAATAGACAATTAATTAATACAATATGACACATTCAACACAAAAGTACATTTTAAAACTTTTTTTTAAAAAATCTGTTTATAACTGATGTCTGGGTGGTCAGAGGAAATACACCCTGAGCGATTCTAAAGAATGGATGGAGGCTATGACTAGGAAGAGAGAGGAAAATTCCAATGCTCAGTGGAAATACTATTAGATACAAAGCACTGCTGTGCTTAATCAGTTGCCATGAGAAGAGGTGTACAAAAGAGGTGAAGCCAGACCCTGCCTTGTTGTCAACATTTTGAAAGGGGGTGGGCTGGGAATGGGAAATACAAGCAGAAGGATAAAAATCGGGGTATAAGGTGAGTAAATTATAATAAATTTTAAAAAATTTTACAGACCCAGGGGGAAAAAATTTGTTTCTGTTAAACTGTGCTATAAAGGCCTTTAAACACAGAAGTGAGATGATCAATTTGAGGTCAAGACAATCATCCTGGCAGCACCACTGAAGATGAATTGAGTCACGGGTGAGTACAATTGATGGTAACGTTAAGAGGAAAACCAGGTTCAAACTCCTTAAGAGGAGAACATAATGGGAACACACACCATCCCCAAGTAACTCTGGTATGGATTTTCCTTCAGCTGTAGAGCAGACCTTGTATTCTATACTTGCAAAATAAAGAAACTGATGTATCCAGGGCCACATTACATGAAAACCAGGCACACATATCTTTTAACAACAGAATGTCCCTCTGAGGTGTGATAGTCCGTACTGCAAATGCTACTGAGGAACTGAGACAGCCATGTCTACTTACTATACTTCCGGTTTGGGGACATTTGACATGTTCACAAATAAAGTCACTATGCTAAATATTATTTTTTTTATTTTGGCACCAAGGAAGGGAGGATTTTATTGTACTAAGTTTAAATAAGTAGTTTTAAGGATATTACATTCAAAAGAAAACTCTTCAAACATTTGGAAGGAGACTACGAATGAGGACACCAATATGCAATGGTTTTGCTATGGTTTACTCACTCCCAAACGTGCCTTAAGGATTGGTCCCCACTGTAGCACTGTTGGGGGTGAGACTTTAAAAGGCAGAGCTTAGGCACAAGACTATTTGTGCCTTACGAGGGAACCAGTTCTAAAGGAGGTGAATATGTTCATTATCTGGGTGACTCTTTAAAAGGGTGGTTGTTGCAAGCAGATTTGGCTTGCTTGACTCTGTCTTTCCTGTGCATCCAAAACTCTTGGACCCTCACAACTGTGAGCTAACATTTACAAAGTGTCCACCCTGTGGTGTTTTATCATAGCAATGTAAAGCAAAGAAATTCTTAGAAAAGTGCATGAAAGAACAGGTAAGTGGCATTGTTAAGCCAATGGGTTAGGAAAAGAAGAATGGATTTTACCTACATGGGGAAAATAAAATCAAGTCAAATCGAAGGTTGTTGGGGTTTTTGAAGGCTGAGTGTGTTGAGCATGAGAAAGAGAGTCAGAATGATTCTTGGATTTCTGGCTTGTTAAATTACAGATCGTAGTATATTCTACACAAGGAAAGATGCAATGGCTTCTTTGTGCTTTAATCAGGGGGTGAGAAGGCCATAGAAGTAATTATAAAGGTAAATTTGGTGTGAATGGTAACTTGCTGTCAATACAAAATGAGCTGGGAAGGAAGGTCTGTATGGAGCAAGCAATGCCAAGCCAGGTGCCCGGGCAGAAACCCCAATGCTATTATCAATTTGCTTAACTACATGTGCCCCAATTTCTACTCATGTATAAATTGGAAAACATGGCAGGACCTATCTCTTGCAGTTAGTCATGAGTGCTTAATTAATAGTACACATGGCATGTTCAGAACAGAGCCAGGACAGTAGAAAGCCTGCAGTCCTGCCTTGAGAAGATTGCCATCACTATCTATATATCATGAGTACCTGCAATGCAACTAAAAGGAAGGCACTGGGAGATGGGTGTAGGTGAATGGGCATTATTGCTATGTGGACAGGCTATAATGGGAGATGGGTGTAGGTGAATGGGCATTATTGCTATGTGGACAGGCTATAATGGGAAATGGGTGTAGGTGAATGGGCATTATTGCTATGTAGACAGGCTATAACTGGACTGTGTGTCGTTTTATGAGTGTTATTGAACAAGGCTTGATGTACATCATGAGAAGATGAGTGACCCGTATGTACGTTATTGTTCAGAACTATTTTAAGAATTTTTTAGAACCAGTAGATAAACCATAAACCTATAAGACCTCAGACTACAGGTCTTGAATTTGAACTACTACCCCATTCCTAACATCTATTAAAGAACCAAAGCTTCTTAAAGGGCTTCTGTTTCACCTCATGACAATTAAATTTAGGAATCTCTTCTGAAATCATCAGTATATGTCTCAGGCATTTCATATTCCATAGTCTAAAGTGATATATATGTGTTTAACATATTTATTGACACCTACCATAAGCCTGAGGGTGTTGGGATAAGCTCTCCGGGCTGATAAATGCTCCCTCTATAGTGACACCTGCAGTGATATCTATAAGAAAAAAGTGAAGTAAATAAAATAAGATGCATATTCTTTCCAACACAACTGAAATGACAGCAGACTCTGCTCTGCAACTGGCCTCTGTATTCATTCACCATTCTACAGCACTGCACACAGTCCTAAATAGACACAGAAACTAACTAGACATAGTAGCTACAGATTTTGAATGTCGAAATGTTGTGAACTGTTTGTTTAATCCCAACAAAAGTCACTGAATACACATAAGAAAAACACATCTGCTGTATCTTTTATACCTGTGTACAAAACAAAATCTTCACTTCCTGTGGGGGCCAAGGACTTTGTGTGTGAGAGGAGACATTATACTTCTACCCCTCATGTGACAGGGAAATATAAACCTTGTTTGTGATTGGGGTGTGGAAAAATCAAGTAGTAATAAGTTTCAGGATTAACTACTGGAGTCCCTCTGGATTTCTGAAACTTTCTGAGAGTAGCTCACCATATTAATAAAAAGCAGATAATAAAACAAACAACCACAAAGAAAAAAGATACTTAGCGATTTAAAGAAACAAGAGCCTAAATTCATTTGGCCTCTCAAAAGAAAAGCAGATACAAGCTGATTGTTGACAAGTCATCTCTGTGACTTACATAGGAACACAGAAGTTAAGTGTTTCTTCATAGAATTTGCCTTCAGGACAGTTGCAGCCTTCAGCACAGTCATCTTTGCACTGCTCCGGGGAGGAGAGAGACGTGCAGGAACGAAGGCACAGTGAAGAACAGTGATGGTAGAGCATGCCCTTCTGACATACCACGGCTGTGGACAAACAAATGTCATCTAAGAAAGAGTCTCATAGGCATAGAAACATGTTATTTTCACTCATACATCCAAAGTAGGTACAAATCATTAGACATACACTATCTTATGTCAGTGAACACATCACTGATTTGATAAAAGAATCAGATAAATGAACGAATGGATAGGCAGGTAAATGATAGGCAGGTAAATGATAGGTAGGTAGATGATAGACAGATGATGGATAGATAGATGATGGATAGATAGATGGATAGATAGATAGATAGATAGATAGATAGATAGATAGATAGATAGAGATAATAGAGATAGATGAATTGTGATAGATGATAAATAAATAGATAGATGATAGGAAGGAAGGAGGGAGGGAGGGAGGGGAAGAGGAAGGAAGGAAGAAAAGAAGGAAGGAAAGAAAGAAAATATTCCTAGCCTCAATAAGAGTATAACATGTTGGTTCCTATTCCTCAGATGCTGTTAACTTAGACATTCTGTGTCATCTTTAATTCCTGTACCATATTTATTTGCTCCTACAGAAGATATTTTTAATAGTCTGAGTAAATTCCTGTGTTACATTTAAATCTTCACAGTCCTATATCTTTAACCTAGTTTGCTCATCATTGCTTTGATAAAACATTGACCAGAACCAGTTGGAGGGGAAAGGGGCTTATTTGGCTTACACATCGTGACCAAGGTCCATCAAAAACAAACATCAAGACAGGAACTCAAGCAGGACCCGAATCAAGAGCCAGGGAGGAAAGGTGCTCACTGGGTTGATTCCAGGGGCATAGTCAGCTATCCTTTCTTAAGCAATCCAAGAACACCTATCTAGGGGTCGCACAGCCCATGGTGGGCTGAGTCCTCTTTCATCAATTAGCAACCAAGAAAATGTCCTGCAGTTGTGTTCATAGGCCAGTCTGAAGGAGGCAGCTCCTCAGCTGGGGCTCTCTTTTCCCAGAGGACTCAGTTATACCAGGTTGACAAAAACTAACCACTATGGCCATCATCACTTTTGTCATATTCTTGAAACCTAAGTAAGCATTTATTCATTTACAAATGTGACACAATTTGATCTAGTTGATTCATACAGTGTTTGGGGTTTTTTTAATCACGTTTATACTTTATTTTTTCAAAACATTTTCTAAATTCTATTTAAATCAACTGGACCTAAAAGTGGCAAGAATCTAAAATAGATCTGCACAATGACAACAGCTGACATGCCACTGTGGATGGGGGAGCTCTCAAGAACTCCTACCTCTAGATTAAGAAATCTAGGCCATTAATGGTTGCTGAGAACCAATTTCCTCCAGAGACAAACTCCATGATAGGTTATTTCATTCCAAGTGCCTAGCTCTAGACACATATACATATGAACAACATTAAATGGACTCAGTAGGTTGCACTTATACATATATGTGCAATAATAATAATTACAGAATAGGTCATAACTTTGACAGGGAGCAGGGAGCCATGGGAGGAGTTGGAGAAGAAAAGAAGTAGAAATGATTTAGAGTAGTCATGTGTGAACTTCTCAGAATAAAACACTAAATTAAAAAATATGGTATGGAATTTTCAAAGAATTAATAAAAATATTATTTTTTAAAGTTTTCCCTTTATTTAAGGTAAACAAAATCTAAAATACACTTTAAAAACGCCTTGACCATTCTGATTCAAACATAATTAAAATTATGTTAGGTGTGTAATGTAACTTTGTGAATATAAAAGTAGAGAGTATTTCCAGAAACCATAAGTAAAGAAAGAAATGAAACAGAATTTGGAAACAGAGGAGGAAAATGTTGACCCTAGTTGTCTTGGATCTTGGATTTCACTCTTCTGGGAATGGAAACTACTTTATAAAACAAGAAATTGGAAAACCAGGGTGAGAGAGATGGCCCAGCCACTAAAGGTTAGGCTCACAACAAAACATCAAGAAATTGGATGACCTTTAAGCTGACTTCTCAAAGATGAGAAGCCTCAGAAGAGCGGTCAGAAGACATTCTGTGTAAGAGACCAAAGGGCTAGCGTTTCCAGCTTTGCAGGCCCTGAGCCCTGCTCTTACTGCACAAGAGAAGCCAAAGGATGCGTGAAAACAACTTCCAAAAAAAAAAAAGAACCAGAAGGCCCAAGGTTATAACTGGGAAAACAATTAAAGGACGCATATGGAATCGCTCTCCCTTAAACGAAACAGCAGACATGATAGCCAGGCACATTAGACTCCAAGAACATGAAATAACAGCTGCCTACTACATATTGTAACTATTTAACTACAAATCAGCTGTGTCACTTACAGAATCATCCTTTCCCATATTCTTCAATATTAAAATATGTCATTTCCAGGATAAGAATTTTTCAAATTTTTCTAATTATTTTTAGTGCTTCTTTCAAGATACATCATCATACTCAAACTTTGTAACAAATAATGGGCAGTTATTAGTGTTCTCTCTGTGTGTGTCTCTATCTCTTTTCTCTTTCCTTCCCTCCTTTTCTCCCTCCCTCCCACCCTCTCCCTCCCTCCCACCCTCTCCCTCCCTCCGTACCCCCTCCAGCACCATGCATTTAAGGGAAGGGTCTCTCAGATGTTAAACAAGCATTACAGCACTCGGTCCTCAGGTTATAAGTTCTTTCTTCCAACATTATCTCCAATAAAAATAAACTCTGTATTCATTTGTTTTCAGTACTTGTACACTATAAGAACATCTCAAATACTTCATATACAGTATTGACATCTTTATAAAGAATTAAGAATAGTAATTATGAATACAAACCTTCCTAAGGAGTTACCTGCCCATCTGTCTATGCTGTTGTACTCACCACAGAATGAGATTTGAGCTCTGAAGTCAATGGGCACACCGCGCTGACCACACAGGTAGGCGTAGTGGGCTAGGGCGTTGCACAGGCAGGGGCTTCCACACTTGCAAGCATCATGGCGGCACAGCTGATAGTACAGCCCTGGACTGACGTAGACGTGGCAAGGAGCAAAGAGCTCCTGGTGGATGACGTCACAGTGTGCTGCATAACCAACTAACAGGCGAAGAATCCATGAGTTTTTCATGTGCCAGGCCAGATAGTACCCCAGAATAGGGTACCAAAACTATACAAGCATCTCTCCCTTTCCTAGAATTTTATTGTGAGTGCCAGATAGTCCAGCAACTCACACAGGTAACAACATCAAATGCACATTCAATCACCTTTGCGCCAAAAATCTAGTGTACCTGAGTAACAGGAACAAGAGAAGGGTTCGCCACACTTAGCCCACACCTGTGGACCACCTCAGGAAACCTGCTGTGAGGAACTGGAGATTACTGTCCCCAGGCCTCGATGCATGAAAAAAGTGGTTCCAAATAACGAATGTAAGGACAAGTTTGTAGAAATCACAATTATCCCAGAACTGGATATCACTGCATTCCAATGAAGTCTCAGGGGTGAAAGAAAGTGGGGCAGATGCCACAGAGTCATCCAGTGCCGTGCAGTATGGAGTCTCTGCCAAACACAAGAGCTCACCTTTGTCTGATTAATAAATCTATATGTGAAAGAATAGGTGAAGGATGAATAGGGATTAGGACTTGGAAGATGTTTTGAAGTCTTTGAGACATAACCATCATTATATTATTTACAGCAGGTTCCTACAATCACAACCTCAAGGCAATTGCAGAGCAAATACAGTCCTGCACAGCACTGGCAAAACAAGTGTGACAAGATCAGGGAGATAGTCTCTTTCAGAAAAAGGAGAAAAGGTGAGGTATGTGGTTTCTTGGTGTAAGTGGACCTTACTTGAACTGGTTCCCTCAGAGATAAAAACTAGTGAGTCTTTGTATTGCCATTGTCATTGAAGAGATGCTTGGACATCAGACACTTTTCACTTTCCAGGAACACTGAAATTATTCTGTTGAGGATGCCACGCATATTCATTTGTAATAAAACATTTTCACTAATTCCATAAGCATCTTATACAATGCATTTTGACCATGTTCACCTTCCCAGATCCAAGGCATTCTTAATAATAAAAACCCTGGTAGTTATCTAAGTACTATTTTGCATTAAATATGCATGCATATGCAAAACAAATAATTGTACACTATCGATTAACATATTCCCAACTCCAAGAATACTGAAAGAGCAAAATAATGCACTGGCAAGGCCATTGTTTGTCCCCTAAGAATTTATAAATGAAAATGAATTAGAAGTGCCATTGTATAAAGGGTAATCCAAGAAGGCTCTTGTGAAGAAATAGCCAGAGCCCTTGTCACAGTTACTGACTTTTGTCTATTTTCTACCTTTTCAGCGTCTTTCTGAATGTACCTGTTTTGAATTTTTTAAGCATAGTTTTCAGCAAAAGTACAAAAGAAAATTTCTAAGGCATATACCACAGGAGGCATCAAGTGTTGGAGGAAAGTGGTGGATAATGTGGTAAAATGATTCCTAGTGAAGGTTAATAAAGACCCAGCCAGAAGGGACAGCTTATCAAGTGAACCCCACTGAAACCTTTACATGGTCACTTAAAAAGTAATAAAGTCATTGTAACATCAAGGAGCAAATAACCAATGTTAGAAACAAGACATTAGAAAACCAACTAAGATTAGTTGAAGAAGTGAATTCATTTTTAAAGTATCAGGATGGAATGAAGGGGAAAAGGGAAATGGGATTTAAAAGTTGTCAGTCATACAGGCTAATACTCCAGTCTACTCCTAAGATTAGAAAGAGAGAGAGAGGGAGAAATTTACAATCCTTATTTGGATAAAAAGATCTCCTTTTTTTTTTTTTTTTAAATGTTGGGTGCAATATTATGTGTTCTTCTCAGCACATCGAACTAAGCTAAGCATAAAAGCCATTGAACAGTAAGCACCGCCCTCACACATAACCGGTACAAAATGTGAATTATTGTACATGGGTTCTCAGCAACATATAAAAATTAACTACATGAAAGTGGTAAAATAGGCAAAATAAGGAAACGAATTAAAATTACAGAATGTCTAAGTATGCACATTAGATTTTTGTCCTGAAAGATTGCTTTTTTTTTTTTTTTTTTTTTTTTTGGTTTTTCGAGACAGGGTTTCTCTGTGTAGCCTTGACTGTCCTGGACTCGCTTTGTAGTAGATTCTTTTTTTAATTGAGAAACAAAGTAGCCTTTAGCGTGGTTTACATGCAGCGAGTAGCATTAAATAGGAGATGCTCTTGGGTTATCGAGCGAAGAAACTGAAGCTGAGCATCCTGGCATGACAACAGCAGCCTCCGTGTGTTCCCTGCATCTGAAAACTCCAAGGCGCAACCCGTGTTTGAGAAGAGAACAATCATAAGTACTCATGATGTGTATATTTTTACATGTAAAGTATTGGGTTGTGTGTGTTTTTTGTTTTTGTTGCTGTTCTTTTAAATAGCTTCAGTTCCACATAAAAGGTGTGGGATTAGGCTTATGATTCAACAACAACAAAAAAAAAAACACATAAGGAACAGCAGTGCTCTTATCATAGTGAATAAATCATAATTTAAAATCATAGCATAATATTATAAAATTAGAGTAACAAATTGGACATCTTCCCTAAGACTACATGCGAAAAGGAAGACTTACTGTTCTGCTGGTTAACATTACAGGGGTCCACCATCGGGACATGGACGGGTGCGAAACAAGTGGAGGACACCCTCCACGCATGCGCATGGAGCTGTGGGGTTCCTTCTATCATGCCTGACGGAGAACTAGAGAGCCAAAAAAAAAAAAAAAAAAAAAAAAAAAAAAAAAAAAAAAAAAAAAAAAGGTCCATCATAGTCTCTTTCATTCCTTTTATTATTGCATACCCTCCAAATATTCAAATGAGTAAGCACTCTTTTTTTTCTTAATGTTCAAATAAGTCTTAGAAATGCAAGTTCCCTAGTGGTTTTTAAGCAATATAAAGATATAAGTATCCTGTTCTTGACATTTTTTTTTTTCAAGGTGCTAAAGTATAGGCATACATAATGTTAGTGGATCTTCATTTCTGCCTTGTGAAGAAAACACCCTTAATGCCCATTTTATAAAGAAAGCAAAACAGTAGCTCGGAGAAATGCTCTTTGGGTTTTCAAAGAAAGCCCAGGATCACATCTGGCTCCCACACAGCTACCATGCATCACGCACACACCCAAAACTTCAATCTCAGTGTGCTCTAAGGTGAATGCGGAAACGGAAGTGCATGGTCCACACGCTCTATTCAAGCCATTAATAAATAGTATAGTGTATAATACTCTATACGCTTGGCTCATCTATCACTGTATATTGTATGGCCTGAGATACTAAGCAAACATACTAGATTAAAACTGAGGTGAAAACTGATATAAAGTCCTCCTTTGTTCACATTTACACACTTCTTCGGAATCCTAAGCAGACCGAAACAGAAGGCAACAATCAAACCACCTTTTAAATGTGAAACTACAACGTTGAGGGTTGTATGAAATTCCACCTTGGGTGGTCTTCAAACACCACTAATTCAAGTGATTTCCCTATCAGGCACTGTGCCAGACCCTGTGAAGACTATTTACACAGATCAAGGTAGACCCAGCGCCCTGGAGGAATATATTGGCCGTTCTCTTAGGCCTGTGCTCGTGGTTGCAATATGTCTGAAATGAAGGGTGGGCTTTGACCTCTGCTTTCCCAGTGCCCTTGAAGATGAGTGCCTTAATCACCACCCAGCTGAGAGCGCTTCTTCAGGGACCAAGGAAGGCAAAAAAGGGGGCAGTGCACATGGCCCTGTGCATGAACTTTTCCCTCCCCCTCCCTCCCCCTCCCTCCCCCTCCCTCCTCCTCCCTCCCCCTCCCTCCCCCCTCCCGCCCTCCCCTCATTCCTTTTCTTGTTTCTCAGCAAGCCTCCAGAACACTAAAGAGCTATAAGAAGCCTAACAAAAAAGTCTCATTTTGTTCAGATAAAGGTACTAAGACTCAAAGAAAAACAACAAAAAAAAAAAAAAAAAAAAAAAAAAACCTGCATGACTTCTAATGACTTCCTTCCCCCTCTGTCCCCAGCCTTCCTTGTCCCTGCCTCCCCCTTGGAAAACAAAATATCTCCTGGTTCCCAGGAAGAGCTACCCAGACTCCCACTCTCTTATTTCATTTAGTTGACTTAAAACAATAAATTTGTTAAAGATAGGAACCAGAATGTAGGCCTGTTTATTTATTGTATTTCATTTTTAAAACACGGCCTCTCAGTTCGCCATACTTGACTTACTCTAACAGGGCATGTAAAATAAATTCCCAATTAATATTTTCCATTAAACTCTGCTTGTAGATTCACATTAACCTTTGTCAAGTAAAAAACTTTTAACTGCTTTAGTTTGAAAGGCCAAACAAAGTTTGAGAATTATCTCTGACTGAAATATTATCCTGCATTCTTATCGCGCCCGAATGTTTATGCACGGAGGAGACTGGTGCCTGAAGACTGGCAGACAGGCCTGCCATCTGTTAAACACTGACTGCTAACCCATGCTGACAAACATGGCCGAGAAAGAGGCTTTGGATGTCTTTTCTGGAGATGTAAGCTAAGCCTCCTAGCATGGTTTCTGTTTTGAAAATGTGACAGACACGTTGTTATTCTAACCTCAAGTAAATAAAACAAAAGAAAATAAATTACATGACAGATAATGTAAAATAAATTTTGCTTTATAATTTTTTTAATTAAAATGGCAACTCTTGTTGCCCATTCAGTGAGCTTCTTGGTGGCCTGTTAAAAGTTCTGCTCAGTTCAGTTGACAATACAGGATAGACAAGAATCCTGTGACTATGGGGACCAAGGATAGGTCCCTAATTCTCATAGGCTGGCAGTTCGGTGTAAAAAAAAAAATGAGAAATGATCATTTCTTTTCACAACTAATCTGGATTTAATTATGGCTAGATATAAATTAATGAAAAAATAATGTCTGAATTGGTTTGACCATAAAATCAGAGTTTATGATCAGGCTTAGAAAGGGGAGAATCACAGAGAGAAAGATTATGTGTGAAGATATTAAAAAAAAAAATCTGTTATTTAGAGAACCGCTCTTCTATGACATGTTCCACTGCTCTGTGGGTTCTGAGCACACCACACACACTTTACACTTCACATCTTGTCATGCCACAAAACGATAAATGCCTCCTGGAACACCTCAGATAAGACTTGAGACTATTGTATGTTATGAATTACAGTGTTTATACTGTAAAAAGATGTTTGCTCTTATACAAACATACAGCTTCATTTTAGAAAATGTATTTTTAATGTTTACCTACAACCATTACTCCCATGTAAATATCAAATTAATATACCTTTGGACTATATTGTGTGAGAATGTTTGCTTTTTGGGGATTGTCATTTAACTTGTTGAGTTGAGTTTTATCTTAAAAGTCATTAAATTTTTGCTTGAGATTAGGATAACATTTTCAAAAATATCTGCCATCTTATACTATATAGTTGTGTGAAAGAGCATTCTCATCATTGGTGATTATAAAAGCAAAATACTGAGGGACTGTGAAATATGTTGAGAATGCTGTATATACTACAGTATGGCGCATTTAATTCAAGTCTCTATATAAAAATGAACAAGCACATCCATCTTCCTTTTATGCAAATTTGTACTCTCACTTTTAATAAATGGTAAAATTATATGTATAGGAAAGAATTGTTTAAAATAATTTTCTTATAGTTTTTTGCCACCATATGTTGGATATAAATCTTTATTTTTATGCATATATATATACCCAGGACTGCACAAAGTTTTATGGGTAAAAGTGGTCTTGTGGGGGGAAACTTTAAGAAGCCATAAGATAAGTGACTTTGAATGATTTGTTGGTTCCCATGGGGTCTTAGTCTCTTCTCTAATTAATATAACAATGATAACTATACACGTTAAATATGATGATCTATTTAGCCAGTGATTGCTGACCTCCTATCAGTTACGTAAACATTTTTAATGAATCGCTCTCCTCTAAACCAGCAGCCATTAAACTCAACAAGCTGTACATAAATCATACTTACAGAAAGTCATCCCTGATGTTGCCGTTAAAGGTGCCGCACAGTCCTAGTGTCCTCCTTTTCCATGCACTAGAGAGCTGAATGTAAATTCTTTCTCCATCAATAGCAAACAAGATCTTTAAGCCAAATGTTGTTCTTAGGAGAATGAATAAGGATGACAGAGTTTGAATTTCAACAATGCCTGTAGGAAAAGGAAAAGGACATACACAGATGGGTGTCGTCACATACAGGTAGTGTTCTGAGATGACAGAGGACAGCACTAGGCCTCTCCTTCTTTGACACCGGAAGTGGCTAGCTAGCTGGCAGGCTTTGCTTATGCTCCAGTGCTAAATCTATTCCTAGTGGCTGATTATTTTTCTCTGTGTCCTGCCTTCTATCTCTTTTTCCCAGTCTTCAGCAAGGATTTCTGATAGACTCCTGCTATCAGCATGGAATTTCCATTGAGAAACATCTTAAGGAGTGGATATTGCTTAGATATTTGAATTCTACTCATCTTTTTCATAGAATGTTTGCTCGTGTGTGTGGTGCTCATGTGTGTGCATGTATGTGTGGAAGGGGCGAATGGTGACACATCATCTCCTTCAGAAAATTCACCTTACTCTGAAAGTCTTGTTCCCAGTATTGGATGCTACACCTCCGAGGCTACATCTTTGTCCCAAAGGGTCCTATGCAAACCATTGAGTCTCTCATTTTATTGTGAGAATCTGTTTGCTTGTGCAAATTCTAGGCCACTTGAGAAAAACAATAAACATGGTAACCCCTGGTATTTTTTTTTTTGGTGGAGGGATACAAGAACTCAGTAAATTCTAGGACATCAACCAAGACAAAAATGGGACCTTTAGGCTGTGTGTGCCGTTGATGCTAATGTACTCACAGGATCACTTCTTACCGTTCAGAGTGAAGCCTTGGTTAGGACTGGTGAGGATTTGGCCTCCCCTACTGAGCGTCACTTGTTTGTTAAAATCATCTTCCAGAATTAGAGTTATAGACTGAAGGCAGACCAAACCCAGGTTCTACAAAAAGGTCAAAGTATTGGTGAGAAAAAGAAAGAGAAGGAGACAAGGAAAGTGGGAGACAGGAGAAAGAAAGAAGATAAAGATTATGTACAAATAAGACTCTCTGGTATATAAGAAGGCTGGGATAGAATGAAACAACTGTTACATAATCTACTTCATGTAACCTCACCCTTAGCAATATATGGTTTGCTATGATATATTGAATATATTATATATACGTATATGTAATAAAAAATGATTCATAACATTTTCAGTGAAGTACCAGTAATTGGTTTCCATAACACGTAGTTTTTCACTTAGCTAGTACAATTGACAAAATTGTCAATAAAGACCACAGCCAAGCAATTTAGGACTAATTTTGAAGTTAAATCAAGCATTAATAAATTGCAATAAAAGAATCAGGCTGAAGCCAGGTGTGGCAGCTCACAGTTATTATCACAGCACTTCAGATGCTGAGGGAAGAAGAGTGCTACAAAAATAAGGTTAGCAAGAACCTATTGCAAAAACAAACTATCTGAGGAAAAAGCAAAGAAATTAGTTTATAATGTTTGTTTGAAAGGAACTTTGATTGGAATTAAATTTGATTGTTAAAGATTTTGAAATTTTTTTTGAACTTTTTGGGTTTTGTTTTAAATAAATTATTAATGTGTTTACTTAAATAAAAGATCTAACGTCAAAATTATAAATGTCAAGAATTATATGTAATACCCTGTTACATAGATGGTTTGGTAGTAAATTAAAGCTTAGTCCTCTTGTGAAATTGTACATTACATTTTCAAAAAGCAGCATATGCAAATAAATTCAATCCGTATTGAGTTTTATCTAGTAAAACTTATTTTGTTTTCATATGTAAATATATCTAAAATCGAGGTTCTATACATCATCAATACATGTGAGGACTAATGGAGAGCACTATTCATTCTTTTGTGATTTATTAAGAATAATGACATCTTAATAATCAATACATTAAGAATAGTGATTTACTTTACTCATCAGTGTTGGACTTTGAAATACCATAAATCCTCTGCTTACTGCTAGGGTCATGCTTACCTGTTCACAGTGAGCTTTCTGTAAAGTAATTGTGAATTTATCTTTTCCAGTTCCTTTCACAAGGATGTACTGGCACAAGCCAATGAAAGAATAATGGCGCCCATCAAAGGTGGTAAAATGCGAATCCCCCACAACAGAACACTGAACTATCAAAAATAAAGAAAGGAGAAGAATGTAGAAAAAGAAGAAGGAAACAGTGATGTTAATTCCAAAACAACAACAAGACAACTTGGAATAAATTAGCTAGCATACCTCAAAATAAAAGATAAAGCATTAATTTAGATTTACTGTTCTGACAAATTAAGTTATTAAATTTCACTACAAAGTATTAAATGATTTTTATATAGTTTTAGGCTTTATGTTTTGCCATTTAACAAAATCTTATGAAAGTTGCTGTGCACTGGCACTAGGCATTCAATTTTCCTATTATCCTTTATATGAAAATTATGTTAGTACTCGTTTTTTTTTTTTTTGAGTTCTTCCACATTTTTTTTTTATTTTTAATTAATTTATTCTTGTTACATCTCTACGTTTCGGCAGCACATATACTAAAAAAATTGGAACGATACAGAGAAGATTAGCATGGCCCCTGCGCAAGGATGACACGCAAATTCGTGAAGTACTCTTATATATATATGCGATACATTCATAATAACCAATATTATTTTTCCTTCTAAATTAAAAACTATTTTTAAGATATTAAAATTTGTTTTTTTAACATTTTAAAAGATTACCTGGACAGTCATGCTCAGTGCAGTTCCAAACTCCACCAACACATACACTAAACAAAATTACAAAGACATTAGCCTGACACCGAAAGTGTGCTGACATTTGCCTCAATATATTGATTTAATGTACAAAATACATCAAGTTAATAGGTTTTTCTACTATCTGACCAGAAAAACCTCTCTAAAAGAGTTAAACTAATAGTTAGGAACTGGCTGGCTCATAAATGAATATTCACCATGTATCTACTTAATGTCATCAGACATTGACAAGAAGAAAGAGCCTTCATCTTGTGTAAGACAAACGCATCTTCCCTCCTTCACAAACAGAGGCATTTCTGAGGAAAGAGTCTCTGATGCCATCAGCATCTGAGAACAGGGCTAGTTCTAAAATTGCATGTCTTTTCTGTATGTTGATAGCAAAGAGAAAAGAGCCAGAGTCATGGAGGAACTCCACGGTTACCCAGACTCTGCACTAGTTTAATAAGAAACTGTAAACCTTTTCGATCGTGGCCCAAATTGGCAATAGACAGTCGCTATATAAAGTATTGAGTACAGAAACCCAGGAACGCCATCTAGTTCTAAGAATAAAAATATGTGTTAATTAATGATTATGAATAACAAAATGGGATGGGCAGCATATGGGCATAGGATTTTATGGAATTACCAAGTGAAATAATAAGAATGCAAACACACAAAGATAACCAACTTGTGTAATTCAAATTAAATACAAAGTGCATCTCAGAATTTGCAGATGAAAAGAAGCAATGACTCTGCAAGGTACCTGTCATGGCCATGTTGTTCAATAGATTGACACTCAGAAATTACTCTCTAGCCCACTGACCACTTACCATTCAGTGCACTCTTGTTCAATTTTTGAACCGACTGAATAAGCTAATCCATGAAAACTACATGGGCAACTTTCCAAAGAGATGCAAGTCCCATTCTCCATTATGAGGCCTGCTTAGGAAAAACATACGTCAAAGGAAATATTAAGGGTTATAGTCTTTGAATATAACAATGCAATCAAAATCATGCCAAGAACTTGCTTATAGTAGCAGCTAGAAACAAAAATTCCTTCACTGCCAGGGAGTTTTCTAGAAACCTGGCCCTCACTTGGTGTCCACTTTATGAAGGTTTATTGCAATGAGTTTCAATTTTCATTTCCTATAACTTACCATCAAAATCTCAATGTCTACCAAGGAGAAAAAAAGGCAACTGAAAATTATGTCCTTGAATTTAAGGGAAGAAGAGGGGAAAAAAGGGGGGGGTAGGTATATCCTTGGTTTATGTTCTGTTTGGCCCAAGATAAAAAAGAGATTTACACTATCAGCACACAGAGATTAGAGAACTAGACAGTGCTACTCAATGGCCCAATGCAGAGCATTTGTTACAGATTTGTGAAAATAAATGATGATGGAGTGGAATTTAAATCAGCTCTTCCACCCACCGGCCCTTCCCATAGCAGGTTTCTGTAGGAAAAAGCATTGGCACGCCATAGCACATGGATTTATGCTCTGAAGCCAGCTCCTCATCTGGTGTTTGACTATAAGCAAACACCTCAAGACTGTCACTGGGTCACTGTAATGGGAAGTCAGAAAAGGGGCTGGAAAGACCACATTTGTTGTTTGAAGACCTGGAGACTGAGCCTAGGTATTTTGCATACTAGAGAAGTTCTTTACCACTAAGCTGCTTGCCCGCTCTTCTTCTCCTACTTTGTAATTGTTTTTGAAGGACAGAGAACAGGTTGGTCTAAGGATATGGCTCAGTGGGTAAAGCGCTTGCTGTGTATGTAGAAGGGTTTCTGTTTGGATCTCTGGAATGCCTAAAAGCAGGGCCCGCCGATGCCCACATGCGATTCCAGCACTGGGTTATTGAAAGGGCTTGGATGCCAGAACTTGATAGTCAGCCAGGGTAGCCAAAACGGGAATGCCATGACTCAGAGAAAGGCCCTGTCTCAAACAATCAGCTAGAGTAGGATAGAGAAATACACATATATCAGCCTCGGGTGTCTACAAGCAGATGCACAATACAACATACATGAGTGGGCTCAGAAGTACAGAGAGAGAGAGAGAAGGTGTGTGTGTGTGTGTGTGTGTGTGTGTGTGTGTGTGTGTGTGTGTGGTGTGTGTGTGTGTGTGGTGTGTGTGTGTGTTCTGGGAATAAATCTTCTGCCTTCTTTATAAGTGTCCACCCACACAATAACTTAAAACATCACTTCCATCATTCACTGTTATTTTCATTTCAAATATTAAAAATATACCAGAACTAAAATCTTACAACAGAAAACTCTGGAGGCTCTTTCCTAACCTCACTTCCTGAGTCCAGAAAATAAAAAATGGATAAGGTATTAAATATTACTAAACACTGAAAGAATAATTAATCACCTTGGGGATTAAAAAAAATATATTAGATTCCAATTCTCCTGAAATTTTTACCAAAAAAAAAGTCTCTTTTATTATTAAAGAAAACCAAGCATTTCTCTCAGTCACTTGGAGGATTGAATGATACAAGGGTATGAAGCTGCAATAGCTCCGATGTCTAGGAAAAAGGGCATCGAGACCATGATACGCTCTTCGCGTAAGCAAGCACTGCTTTAGGGTATAGCATGTTTTCCTCACGAGGCGCTTACCGTCTGCGCAGTAGCATCCGTCAAGGCAGTGAAGATTGCTCCCGAGACACTGCCTGTCAAACGTGCAGCTTGGCGGACAACAACTGATACAATCGCGGTGGACAAAGCTGTCATCACACTTATCAACTGCAACGGGCAGACAGTGCATGATGAGTCAATTGCATCCTCTTTCTTTCAAAAAACCAGTGTTTAGGGTCTGGCTTCAGAGCATAAATCTGTGTGCTATGGCATGCCAATGCTTGTTCTTATAGAAACTTGCTATGAGAAAGGCCAGTGGATGGAAGAGCTGAGTTAAATTCTGCTCCATTACCACTGTTTTTTTTTTTTTTTTTTTCACAAAGCAGTAACAAATACACTGCATTGGCCCATGGCCCATATTAAACAAATACGTCAGTAATTTTTTTTTTTTTTAATCTTGCAATGTCTGAATTTTGAGAGTTGGGTAAACTGAATTCTAGGACAAGACTGAATTTTTTTTTAAATGCATGGCTTAAGAAAAAACCAAACATACTGCATGCTGGGAAGTCATCCCTCCAGTCTTGAATGGGGAAGCCAGCATGGGAACAGGCTCTAGCATACTCAGTGGCTGCTCGACAATAGGTTTCATCATCATCAGTTCTAGAAAGAAAAACAAAACAACAACAACAACAAACAGAGCATCATCACATGGGAATCGGTTGGGAGCCCCTAGTCTTAAGCAATGGTGAATAATATTAGTTGACGTCAGAATACATGTCTTCCATGACACACCTCATAGGAGAAAAGAATGCAGAAAATACATATAAAAGAGATTCTAGATGCATACGCCCACCTAAATTTAGTACAGTACATGTCAACACCATATCATAACTTTTCAGTAGTCTGAACAATATTCCTATGGGTCAAGTAAAAGCTATAATGAAAAATATTTATATTTAAATTTTAAAAAATTTTATATGTATGTTTACTTCTACCCAAAATATCCTAGACTTTTTAGAGTTTAATAATCATTAAATTCAGACAAAATTAAATGGAATTAAAACACACATTTATATTTCTACAAAAGTATCAAGGATGAACATTTTTTCCAATCGCCTCATTCTGAGTTGCCCTCCTAAGGATTACATCCCTTCCGTAGCGGTCCTTGCCATAACAGTCCAAAATATTTTCAGAAAGACTTAATAACATTTAACTTAAGATTTAAAAGGAGATTTTTTTTCATCTCTTTCACTGAAGCTAGACATTTTTACAACATTGCCACCAGTAAATTATCTCTAATTATTTTTCTTGTAACCACTGTAGAAGCTCTCTAAACAATAATTTCTTATGGGATCTGCCAGTTCCCAAAGCAGATTAACAAGGAGCTTTCAAAATAAACAGGTTTATAACAAGGTAGCGAGCTTGGTTTTCAACCCAATCCATACTCAAGATTGGAGAGTTAAGCATCTTAAAAGATAATGACCTGAAGAATGTTCCATTCGGTGACTCCTAACATTTTCGCTCTTTGTTTTATAAAAAGCCACCTTCTCCAATTGCCCTTATTCTGTGCTACTGTAATTGGAACCCAGTAGCTTATCTAGTCCAATTAATGGAGCTTTAGAAGGCAAAAGAGAAGCCTGTCCACATAAATTTCAGGAGCTCAGAAAACTCTCAAAGTACCAACAGAAAAGTCTTTCTGAAAAGACGTGTTTGTCAAAAATTGCTGAGTTTCTGGAACAGATTTACCTTAAAATATGTTGCACAGTTTACCTGAAAAAATGTGTGAGTATTCCCTACAGTTGATAGTGATTTTGAAAGTTAACAGAGAAAGTGATTTGGGGCTTGCCAAGTGGTGCAACAACAAATATTAAAATATCTGCCATTTACTGAGTGTCTATGGTACTCAGGAACCTTGTCTGTCACACAGTCTTATGGCACCTGTTGAAAAGCATCACAATCAGGCTGGAAGGAAATCACTGTCCTTACTTACTGAGAGAAAATGAGCTTATTTTCTATTTGGATGGCAACTCTAATGAGAAAAACAAGCATTAAATAATACCTGTTTCTAATTCAATTGACGTTGGCATGCCAAAAAAAAATTAAAATCATTTCTTTGCTGCCAAGTTTTTACAAGCAGAACCAGGAAGGCATAATTACAAGGATTGTTCTGTTCCTGCCCAAACGCTACCTCTTCGGTGGAGCCTTGAATGCAATCTTTGATCTCTGTGTGACCATTACAAGCTGAAGGAAAACAAGTGTGCCATTGCTAGGAACCTGCATCTCTGCCGCATTAGGATTTAGGTTTTCAGGGGAAAGCCTATATGGACGTGGTTTCTCTGTGTCTGTGTGTGACATGGTTTAGCTAATAAGCACAAAAGATGGGCGTCAAGTCCATTGCAATGTGTCATAATAAAAGCAAGAAGTGTGTATGTGTTCCGCCAGTTCACCTTTTCAGTGAACAGGATCCTTCTGAACCAGTTCCATCACACAAGAAAAGGAAAGAATCCTTCATTTCTTACTTAAGAAAAGAAGGACAGGAAAGAAGGTATGCCCTGAAGAAAATACTAGAAAATGGAAGCACATTCTGTGGTGTTTCCCACTTTGGAAATCTCCACTAAACTCAAACACAATCCCCTCCTCTCACGTGACCTGCCCGTGCTGCCCCTATCCCTGTCTTTCCATCTCAAACACATGTCGTAATGGTCAGCTAATTAAAACCGCTAACCCTAAGGTAATTCTCTATCTCACTGTTCTGTTCAATTTATCCTGGAGAAAGAAAAATTAGTTTTGAAAAAAAACAAGTTAATTTTTCACTGAAAGCTCATATGATGTAGCTATAAGGGAGAACTGTTTTTATCTCTAGCTTCCCCTTCTTTTCACTATTAGAACTTTGCATACTTCCTGGATGCATTGATATTCAGCAAAATAACCTCATTAGCTCTCTGCGTATCTAGGTACAGCCATGTTTCTTCATTCTGGTCCAGGAGGTTTAGACTGGGGACTATAGAGCTATATACGAACCATCCAGGTCAAGAACGCTAGCCCTCTGCTTAATCTCTCACTTGCTGACAGCTAGCATGAAGACAAGAATGAGGAGCCAGGTTGGCCCTTGAAATGAAGAATAATACAAGGCCATTGTGTATCAACAAGACTGCAAAGTCACTGTGGAGCTTATGGAACAGAGCCATGATGTTAATCCAAGAGCATTAACTGGCTGGACTTTTAAATGAGAGAAGTATAAACATTCCATTTACATTTATCCACCCTTACTTTGACTAGTGAAGCAGCCAAATTATTAAATAGAGAATGACTTTCTTGAATATACCAAAAGAGACTTTATCTCAGCCTACAAAAGGAAATGAGTGCTAAAGATGAGTATGACAAAGCAATTTAGGAAAATTCCAAACAATAGACACAAGCCACTGTGGAGAAAGAATTTTTTTTTTTTAATTCTATATAAATGGGGAAATAAGGGACATGCCTACCTTTGTGGATCTTGAAAGGGAAAAGGCTAGTTTAAGTGAAAGAACAAAGACATAACAATTGGTCTTTTTTTTTTTTTTAAGAGGAAGAAGAATGTTTCAAAAATGTGTACAAAAGGTCATAGACCATCACTGGGGAAGACAAACTCTTTGAAAGCTTTGTAATTGTTTAGCAACCCCTAGATTGGAGACTGTCTATACAAGTCAAGGCATAAGTAACTACACTCAATTCAAAGGCCATCCATAAAGCCAATCAGTTTGTGTCAATATTTGGAAAACATCATATATTTAATACACTTTTATAATAAGCAATTTGTCTAAAGAAGAGTATTTACAGGTAACATAATTTCAGCACTGTTGTTTTTTGGTATTACCTTTGTGAAAAGTAGAGACTTAACTAGCTACCAAAAAGTTAAATGGCTTTACTTGACCAAAAATTAGTTCGCACTTCTACAAAAATGTTCAAGTGTACTATTTTTATATCTTGGGACTTATTAAATATTCAGATATACAAAAATTATTAAAGTACAACTGAATCTTCAACTTGACTAATCACATATACTTGATAACCAAAAACAAACAAAATGGGTAATTTGTCTTAATTTATATAATGAACACAGAGTGATCAGTTTGTTGCCTAGACAACATTCAATTCTGAATATTGCTGGCCTGGGATAGCATAAAACAATTGGTGGCCATGGATAAAAAAAATTAAAGGTTTATTTCTAATCATTTCCAATTGAAATTGAGCATTTCCTCCAATTGTGCATAAAGGTATCGAATCACAATGTTATTAGCAACATGTGATTTTTGTCAGCAACTTGTCCCACTTATATTTTCATGTATTCTCATTTCAAATACTAATTGTTTCACTTACTTGCACAGATCATTAACACAGCTAGCAATATATAAGTATGGATCGATGTATTCATGGCAGCTCAAAAAAGGAAACTGCAGCAATATCTGGCATTTGAAGAAGATTGCCTGTGTGAAAAACAGACAACAATCATCAGAAAGCTTACGGGTCCATGAGTATGCTCATTCCTCTTGGGGCAAGGCTACCTGCAGAACTCCGTGTTCTCACCAGGAAAGGGCAGATCGCTTACACTTATAAAAGGCAATGAACAACTTCCTATGTATTTTCTTGATGAATCACTGCATTGGTGAATCCCATTATATTCCCTATTTCCGAAATTAATGTGAGGTCATTCCATATTGCAATTATATAACCTGAACTCAATAGCTTAATTACAGTGAATTTGCACTAAAATGCTTAATGCTAACTATGCAAAATAGATTTGTATTAAGTCCAACGTGCTGAAATTTTTTTATAGCAAACTTACCTCAAATGCTGGCATTCCACTGGAACATGGATTTGGAAAGTCTGAAGGAATGGGTACACATTTAGGGTCATCTAGAGTTTGCACCAGCCAGCTATTCGCAAACATAGCAATATCCTCTGTGTAGTCCTCTATTGCAATCAGACATAAACAGAGTTCTATCAGAGTCATTTTCACAAACACCTCATCATGTAAATGTAATGTGTGTACACATCCACATCCACGCATGTGTGAACATATGCACAAATGAGCACACACACAAACACGTGCATTCATTCATAGGGCATTCATAAAGATCCTTTTCCATTTTGAGAGTAAACAACAAAAAAAGTATTGAAACCATAAAAACATTTCAGAAAACACTCATGGAAGCAAAGTGATACTAGAAAAGAACCCAAAGAAAAAGATCCTAAGAAATGAACCTATTTCATCTAAATATTATGAACAGTGGATTAAGGAATGCTTTAAAGGGATCCCAGTATTAAGAAGCCCAACAGATCCCAGAATAATTAAGGGATAATATTTAGGAATTCATACATGATCCAACATAGTCAGTGGTGAACAGCCTGTAACAAATCAGATTTAAATAGCTTCACCACTTGGCCTTTGAATAAGTTCGAGACAAGATATGGAAATAAACCCTGCCCCATGTTCAGGTAAAGCTGAATCTCAAATCTCATGGGCTTGCAGAAACATGTACAGCAGAAGAAATTGATATTGGAGCTTCGGATTTTCTGCCACCTAGACTTGACGGGTCATAGGTCAGCCACTGGTGGCGAAGACTGTACTCATTAATCCGAATCTCAAGTGGACTGCTTCGCCAGTCTCCTTGAGCACATTTAAAGGAGGGGAATATGTGCAGACTCCTAGCTAGTGCTGGGTAAAGGCTTTGTTCACAGGAATGCTTTGCCCTTTGTGTAATATTCCAAACTTCCTACTGCCTGGGCAGGGTGGGCAGGGTGGGCAGAGTGGGCACCAGCCATTCCCACCCCACGCCTCCCTCCCAGCCCCTCCACCAGCTCCAGTTCTGGCACAACCTTCTCCTGCTGCCTGGTTTTTGGAAGTTGCTCATTCAAAATTTAGGGACCCATTTCTTCAAGAGCCTCTTCCTCCTCCTTCAGAGCCCTCCTCGGATGTTAGGCAGGAAGATCTCAAACTCGACAGCTCTCCCTGGCTACAAGTGAGTTCAAGGACGATCAGGGTAACTTAGGGAGACTCACTCTCAAATGAGAAAGAAAAGGAAAGGAAGGCTGGGAGTGCACCCTAGTGATAGAGCTCTTGCCTACTATGTCCAAGGCCATAGGTTCAATTCCTAGTACTGTAAAAATAAGTTTTAAAAGCCACTCTTCCATGCATTTCCTCTCTTCATTTAGGAATCCTTTAATGGGGCTTTATGAAAACAATTTCCAGATCATTGCCAACACTTGTTATTCTATTGTTCTTACCTCATTTCCCACTTTCTGTCAAGGCTGTTATTTCTCACAAAAATTACATTTTGATATGTCCTCTTATTTATTTTGCCTTCTTTAAAGTAAATGAGTCACAGTCTTCACTGTTTTATTCCTGTATCCTTAGTTTAATATCTAACATACAGCACATGCTCAAAATATATTTACCAAATAAATGAATGAAAATGTAGATGAATGTCCAATATTTATTAAATTATATTCTTGATCTTACAAGTATATCTGCCCTCTTTTATGGTCTGCAGAATTGCTGGACACTTTACACACTAAACAAAACCTGATTAAAATACTTATTTAAGAAAAAACTGATGTTCTCCTTAAGTAAAGTTACAGCCATATTTCACTTCAAAATATCACTTTTTTAAAGTCTGAAGAACAAAAACATTTTATATTACAAAACAGCCTGGGCAATGCCTTGGCGCAGTGGTTCTCAACTTGTGGGTCAAGATCCCTTTGGAGTTGCGTATCAGATATCCTGAATATCAGCTATTTGTATTATGATTCATAATGAGTAAAATTACAGCTATGAAGTAGCAATAAAATGATGTTACGGTTGGGGGTCACCACAGCATGAGCTGTATTAAACGGTCACAGCATTAGGAAGGTTGAGAACCACTGGCTTAGATTTTACTTAACCCTTAGGTTTAGATTCAAACACTCAACAAGTTCTACTACATTGTATCAGTAAAAGAGCCATACATGTTGATCCTGGGATTTTGAATATATATATTTGTTTAGAAGCCTACTATATGACATGTTTCCTATAGGAGATGCTGTCAGAATATTAGGACATAGATAATAGTGAAAAGTACTATTAATTATGAAGTTGGGAAAGGTGGGAGTAAAGCAGGACCTTTGTGTTGATGTCAAGCAAAACAAATACACGAATCCTCAGTGAGACAACAAATTAAATTCCTCCTCTTTGCCCGGAAATTCTGAGAAGGCTCAGATTTTGTCCGTGAAGTCATCATCCTTGAAGGATAAGTAGGAACGCAAGGGAAAATGGAGTTTAATTACTCGTGAGAAGCAACATATTCAGTAGCAGTCTGTCAGACTACCCAGCCCTTGATCCTGTCAACAAGTGGCCATCCTGAGCTTCAAGCAAACTCTAGATACCTTAGCGACAAAGGTGACATGCACATCTATGGAAATTGCCCTGTACGTTTACAATACAGGGAGAAACAGAAGAGCAGACTCCTTTTGTGTCCCTACAGCTTAGTTTAAATGAGTTTTCTTTTTAATGATTCTGTCTTGCACTGTGTACGAGATTGTGAAAGGGTCAATTGCCTTTCTTTGGGCTTCTACTATAGACATCCAAGAACCTGTCTTCTTCTGTCCTGATAGCTCAGCCTTAATTCAATTCAACTTTGCTGGTCTTCCTGCCTGTTCCTCACCTAATAGGCTTTTGCTTCCTGCCTTCACTCACTTCACTGCCAAAAAAAAAAAATCACTCTCTGTTCCAGAACTCCTGAGTGAGCTGACCCTGCACATGGATGCCTGGTCCATGTTCCTGACAAGGACAGATGCCGCTTTCCACTCTCACCACCACACCAGCTTCCCTGAAGAAGCAATCTTGTCCAACCCCAACACTAAGAACTGGACTGAGTATTGTGTTTTTCATGAAACTTCAACACAGAAGGAAAATTAATCAGTAATTACCACTTGACTGATTCCACATTAGATCCAAAGACTTCCTGTCTAACATAGTCTCAGGACTCCAAATGTGTGAGCCTTCTCATCCCCAATCCACAGTGGATACAAGTTCCATTTCATGCTGTTCCTGATTCTATGCATTTACATTGTGCTCACGGATTTCTGAGCACTCCATTTACATTTTCTCATTAGATATTCACACACTGGGAGGCACTGAGCGCTGTTTCCATTATTTCCATCCTACATATAAGGAAATTTACTCATTGGAGCCAGGCTTTCTAATCTAACTTGTAGTAAACTAGTCTTGATGATAAATTATCCATGTAGCATGAGTAAATATTTGCATTTTACTGAGGGATTCTTTAAGATATACAGACATATTTCCACTCCTATGGGATACCTGGAGACTATTATAAAGTAAATAAAATAGATTAAGCATTATCTATGTGATGGGCAATCTACATGTTTACAGGAATTCTCTCACGTAATCCCTGCCACTCTGTGAAAATATATACTGTCACATCATTAAAATTTAAAAAAACATAATAAATAGCGAGGCAGAATTTTTAATCACACATTCTTACTGGCAAAGTGTACACTCTAGAATGTACATCCATTAGAGCATAACACACAGGCAACTATCGTTAAGTTTGTAATACAAACAATATTCCATCACAATCTAGTTTAAAGGCAGTCGTTAGCAATTGTATCTGGAGTGTGTTTACCTGTAATAATATCTAATACAACTCTAATAGAATCAACTGGCAGATTCAGTATTTTGGAGGCTGTGGTTTTGTTGTAAACATCTTACCAGATGATAATGTTGTTATGTGCTCATATTAAACATGATATCACACAGTAAGGTATACTTTTACTATCACTGATTACTCTATAAGCCCAGAATTACTATGTTCCTCTTTCCCAGCAACAGAAAATTTCAATGGCTCGACTTCAAAAATATGTACTAGTATAAGCACAGTTCAAAGCTAGGCCCACTGGTACTAAGAACAATGTTCATTTTTATTATTAATTTTATATATTTACTCACTTTACTGCCTGATCTCAGTCTCTTCCCTCCTTTCTTCCAAGTCCCATCCTCACACCCCCTTCCCCACAATTTCCCCTCTCCTTATTTGAGAAGGTTAGGCACCTAACAGGTATGAACCCTGGCACCTCAAGCCACAGCAGGACTAAGTGCATCTTTTCCCACTGAGGCTAGACAAGGCAGCCCAGATACAAGAAAGGGATCCAAAGGCAGGCAACAGAGTCAGAGACAGCCCCTGCTCCCATTGTTAGGGCACCCAGATGATGACCATGCTGCACATCTGCTAATTATATGTAGGGGGCCTAGGTCCAGGCCATGCAGAGGCCCATGGGGGCTCACAGAGACTGAACCACCAACCAAAGTGGGGAGATATATATATATATGTGTGTGTGTGTGTGTGTACATATATATGTATATATGTATATATATATATATATATATATATATATATATACACAAACACACATCTTCCTTATATGCACCTCAGTCATGGTTATGGTCTGTGGTTCTCTGACTCTTAAGTAGTCTCCAAACAGAACTGTACTCTGTAACTAGTGATTACTGAAGCAAATTCTATGCCTTAGATTCAATAGGTAACCCAGAAAGCATATAAAAACCTTTCCTGCTCGCTATGCTACGTGTGTAATCCCAATTTCATCTCATCATCTTAACAAAACTATTATTTGGGAGTCATTTTAACTTATGACTGTGTCCTAAAGTAAACACATTCAAGCCAAAAGGTTTAAGTCACTAGAGTATGAACTCCAAGAATGAGGAGTTGTGCCTTTTGTTCACTGCAGCTCCCAAATCCATACCGTGGTATATGTAGTATCCATGTATTTCCCGTGGCAAACTAAATATTCAGTTAACATTTGCTATGTGAACAATTGCTGCATCTCAACTTAACAAACGTTGTTAGAAAATGTTTTCCATCTTAACTGGACCCTTGAAATCACGAGAGTAGACAAATGGTAGGCACGGACTTTCCACCACTGGTTAAGTCTTCTGGCTAGCTGCTGTTGGCTAAAGAATAATACGCTAAAGGGCCCAGCCATTTCTTGTTTTCCAGTCCCTTACCTTGCTCAATCACAAAGTCATCTGACTGAATGCCATTATAGTTTGCACACAGGCCACACGATTTCCCTTTGTGCTCCTCAGACAGCTTGAGGTAAATTCCTGATATTCCATCCCAAGCCAATGAAAAGCCAAAGGTTGTTTTCACCAGAATATAGTCAGCTAGCTTCTCGATATACACTTGCCCAATTGTCTGAGGCAGAGACAAACTAGAAAATAAAACGATGTGATGTAAGAACCTTGACCATGTTAAAGCTATACATGCTGTGTTCTCAAGATGACGCAAGTAATAATTAATGGAGAATTTTTACACAGAGTTATTGAATGGACTATGCAGGGAGATTCCCCCAGTGATTTTATTTTATAGGAAATCTCAACATTCTTGACAAGTTTAATATTTGAATTAAAAGACAAGGAACGTGCCATTGATGTGGAGTTAATACTTACAACTTAGTAATTGTTTCAAAAAACAGGAATATAAAGCTGAACATTATACATGATCTTGTCAGTGCAGAAACTATCTCTACCCTCTATGAGGGTTACAGACTACTCCTCATGTAGACAGTTAAATATAATATAAAAATCCTGCTCAATAGTTCTGAAGTACAGACATGCAATAGCCAAAATATGTGATGCCCTTGAGATCAGGTTTTATTTAATTTTATTTTCAAAAAAAAAACCTAGCCAAATGAACAAGTGTAAGTCACTTAGAAAATAAAGAACACTGTCCTCCTTCCATTTATAAATGGTCCAGAAAAGAACAAGTCCTAATCATAAAATAAATTCAAAAAGATCACTTTTATTAAGGTAGTCATGGCCAAATAAAATCAGAAATCATGGTGTAAGATAGGTCATTAATAGATAGTCATACCTTTCTCTCAAAAAATTCAAATTAGTAATTTCTGTCCTGGAAATAGAACCGTTATAGCCAACAAAAACTACACAAGTAAGCAAACTAACAGATAATCCTCCAAAGAAAGGTTATAAAATCTCTGTAACCATCTACACAGAGGGTTTTTTCATATATAAATATTTGTAGAAAATAGGTTTAAGCAAAGATGTAGCTATGAATTGTAATTAGAAAATACAAGACTAGTTAACAAAAATGTTGTGATTAAAAGCTAACTATATAGCGTTCATAGGAAAAGTCACTATGAAATCACAATGAAAATATTATTCTTTAGATTTTAAAAGTTTATAAAAATCTCTTTTTTTAAATAGTGGATGATATTTTATAAACATATTTTACACTAGTAAGAGGCTAACTTGTGGGAGGTATAGCCCTGGTGAGTGGAGATTTTGTTTTGGTTTTCTGTCAGTCATCTGTATCTGTCAGCTCTCTTTCACTATAAATTTAAACAAATACGTATTTTTAAGAGGAAAATGGCATTCTGAGTCTTCCATTTATCAAATGGTTAGTATTCTTGAAATTTTTATGAAGAAAGTTCATTTTATGAAACATCATCATTATAAGTGCCCATTACCCAAAAGCCCAAATGAAAATTCATAAAAACTGTCACTTCAGCTCTAAGAAATGCAGGTTTAACCACATTATCTTTCCATTCAAATGTTCAGCTTTCTTTTATAAGAAAATTGTCAAGCATATACTCTCTTGTTCTCTGTCCCTCTGCCTCTCTGTTGTCTCTATCTCTCTGCCTGTCTCTGTGTCTGTCTGTGCTCTTTGTCTCTCTGTTTCTCTGTTACTCTGTCTCTGTACCCTTCTGTCTCTCTGTTTCTCTGTGTGTCTTTCAGTGTGTCTCTCTTTCATTCTGTGTGTCTATCTCTCTATATGTCTTTGTGTGTCTCTGTCTCTCCGTCTCTGTCTCCCTGTCTGTGTGTGTGTGTGTGTGTCTGGGTGTATGTGTGTGTTTATGTGCACACGCACTTGTGCATGTGTGCCATTCTATGGCCTGTACTACTGTCTTCTCATTTTTCTGTTAACATGCTTGTATAAATCTGTACTGACACATAAAACTTTAAAAACAAACAAATTCCAACTTTGTTTTAAAATATAATGGAAAATTATAAGAAAAAAAATAAGACCAGAAATCTGGGCCCCATGGTACATGCCTATCTTCCCAAGACAAGAGAGCTTCTGTGAGTACTCAGCTAGCCTTGCCTACATAGCAAGTAGCAGGCCAAAAAGATGTCTTGGAAAGACCTTGTACCAAGAGAAAAAAATCATTAAAATTAATATTTCCCAAAGGGGTATAGGGCTGCTCCTGATTGCAGGACTGACAAGATGCTCCCCTGAGGCTTTGTTCAAAGCCTTTTTTTTACAGTGGTGCCCTTGCCCTTGGCTGACTCTACAGAGAGGAAAGCATCGTCATCAGTACATAGCATTGGAAGGAATCCCATGGCTCACACACCCAACAGTGAGTTCTGAATGATGAATACAACTGTTCCATCTCACTATTTACTTTTTCTGGCATAGCTCAGCTAGGAAATATTTAAAACTGGGTGTCTTCATAATTATTTGGATTGGAAGGGAGATTATTCCCCATGATTCCTAGTTATAACTGTACAAAAATCTCTGTCGAACATAAACATCTCCTTCCCCAAAACTCTCAGGTCATCTTGTCAGCAGCCAGGAAGCCTCAGTGGCCGCACTGATCTACCAACAAGGGCAGTTGTTTACTGGCTCAGAGTCTTTGTCAGGACTTCAATGGAAACTCTCAAGTGACACTCAAGCCTCATTCTCACAGACTTTGGAGGACTTCCAGAATCTTTCCCAAAGAAAAGAAAGTCGATTTTTTGTAAGCTGTGGTACAAAGGAAAAGAGAAAATATTGAAGAGGCCAAAAGTAATCGGACTTGAACTACATAGAGATAGCTCTCGATAATGCCCTCAGGATAACATGGCAACCCTATGTGCATCTCTGTAAAGCCACCTCCATAAAAAAAACACTAGGATGTGGACCAGCTCGATTCCTAGATGTCTGGTGGCTTCAGTGCACTGCAGATATGATGTTTCTATGACACTACCATAAAGTCAACTGAGGAGCAAGCCCTCTACTCCCACTGTTTGTAATTTACTTCCAGTCTGAGACATCTGAAATCGCAATTAATTTCATGTACCTTTCTTTATTCTCCTCTTACCTGATTCCATTCTTTTTTATTTCATGACCATAAATTCTAATTTCCTCTTGGTTTGAAAAGAATAAGCTGATTGAGCGATAACAAGAATACACAGAACCAAGGCACTTTGGGCTGTTATGGACCTGGAAGAAAAAAAGAAGAAAGAAAGAAAGAAAGCATGGGAACTAACTGCACATATTCACACGGCTGACTGCAGCCACAGTGTACCTTTACAGCTCGCAGCACCATTAGTCCCATTGTGAGGACCACACTTACAATTAGGATGTCTGAAATGAAAGAAATATTTACCCAATGGACAGGACATTCTCCACAGTTATATGGAGAGCAGAGACTGGCATGAACTCTGGTGCCCCATATTTGACCACCTCTCCTTGGTAGGGAGGCCTGATGGCACTCAAAGAAAGAAAAAGCAGGCTACCAAGATGAGACTCGGTAGCCTATGACCAAATAGTGGGGGAGGAAGTCCCCCTTGGTCATAGACCCAGGGGAGGGGAATAGGGTGAAAGCAGAAGGGAGGGAGGAACAGGAGGATATAAGTGATGGGATAACAATTGAGTTATAATCTGAATAAATTAATTAAATAAAAAAAGAAATATTTACCTCAGAAGCTGAACAATATAATTAATTTTATAAAATGCAAATTATTTCAGGATATTTGTAAGCTACCTTAACCTCTGCATGTTAGATGGTAATGTTCTTAATCTATATGATATAAGCCAGGGAGAAATAATTAATTGGATAGGAAAATCATAAATACCACAAGGAAACACATTTGTAGTGTTTATGTCTCTGTTATAGTATCTATATATTATTGTAAGAGAACTTTGAATGGAGCTCATAAGCAATAGTTATATGTTGAAAAAGTGAACAAACCTTCACTTAAAATAAAATTCATTTTCCTTCTTCCCAGATACCTTAGAAAATAAAGAAGCTACACAATAAAGAAATTACTTCTTCAGATATTAAGAGGAATTTGGTTTACTGGGAAAAAAGATAAGACAATGAAAAAGAGTAGAGGAAGAATGGATAAAAAGAGGCAATGAATGCTACATTCTCTTACCTTATCTCAAGATTAATTTCAGAAGGCTCAAAAACTAAAATATAAATAATAAAACCATATGACAACTGACAATATTCCTATTGGTAGCTAAACAGATGCAAAAGAACTTTCAAATATGAAAAGGATAAGAAAATCAGTAATTATAAGACATTTTTAAAAAATGAGTTCACTGTGTAAGTGGTCAATGTTATTGGTCACTTCTCATGTACCTAATACTGTCCACACTCTAAGGGATATAGCCATCAACAATACAGATAAAATACCTGCCTTCCCATTACAAAAAAAAAACAGTGTACAACTAAACAGAAATAAAATATATCAAATTAGATAACATTAAAAAGAAATACTAAACTAAGGGAAGGCATAGAGAATACATGTAAAGATTTAGGGAAAAGTCTTTAAGGTCAGGATAAGAGAAAATTCTCTGAGGTAGTATAATTCTGTAAAAGATGAAACATGGGGGAACACTATAAAAGAGATCTAGAAGACTATTTAAAACAAAGAGACAAGAAATGCAAAGCTTAAGGGAAGGAACTTGACCAACATAGTCTCAATGTCTAGAAACCTGCTCTTCAGTCCCAATTTGAGAACAAAATGATAAAAAGTGAATAGATATCAATACATGGAGTGGGGTTTAATGAAACCAGAGTATACTTCTGAACCTCACATTAGCCAAACAAGCCATCTCCACAAATATATCAATAGTCCAAACCAGCTTTTAAACACTTATTCTCAAATGTAAACAAATATTCATGAATCATTTATCATTTGAGGAAAGCTCATACTATGAAAAGCAGAACCAAAGAAACAATGAGAAAAGAAAGCCAAAGAAAGAATAACAATTTTTTTTTGCTTTGAGTATATAAGTGAATCATATAATTAAATCTTTAATTTAATTTAAGATGTTAATTTAAAACCCACTCACACCATATCTCTTCAAAATAGTACTTGATGTCCTAGCCAGAGCAGTAAGATCACTAAAAGAGATCAATAGAATAGAATAGAAATTGGAAAGGGGAATCCAAAGTATTGCTATTCACAAATGATATGATGGTATACATAAGTGATCCCAAAATCCCTACCAGAGAACTCTACAGCTGATAAACACCTTTAGCAAAGTGGCTGAATACAAAATTAACACAAAAAAAAAACAATAGCCTTCCTTATATAAATGACAAATGTGCTCAGAAATATATTAGGGAAACTGCTCCCTTCGCAAAAGCCATGAATAATATAAATTATCTGGGTATAATTCTAACCAAGCAAGACCTATATGAGAAAAACTTCAAGTCTTTAAAGAAAGAAATTGAAGAAGATATCAGAAACTGGAAAGATATCCTATACTCGTTGATTGGGAGGATTAGCATAGTAAAAATGGCCAACTTACCAAAAGCAATCTATAGATTCAATGCAATACCCATCAAAATATCAACACAATTCTTGAAAGATCAATTCTCAACTTCATATGAAGAAACAAAAAAACCAGAATAACTAAAGACAATCATATAAGATAAAACAACTTCTGGAGGTATCGCCATCCCTGAATTCAAGCTGTACTATAGAGCAATAGTAATTTTTAAAACTGCACAGTATGGGCATAAAATAGACTGGTTGATGGGTAGAATCGAATTGAAGACCCAAAAATAAGTATACACATGTACAGACACTTGATTTTTGACAAAGGAGCCAAAACCAGCAAAATGGTGCTGGTCTAACTGGACATCAATATGTAGAAAAGTGCAAATAGATCTGTATTTATCACCCTACACAAAACTCAAGTCCAAGTGGATCAATATAAAACCAGATACATTAAATATATTAGAAGAGAAAATGGGGAAGAGCCTTGAACTCATTGACACAGGAGACAGTTTCCTGAACAGAACACCAACAGCTCATGCTTTAAGATCAAAAATTAATAAATGGGACCTCGTGAAACTGAAAAGCTTCTGTAAAGCAAAGAACACTGCCAATAGAACAAATCTGCTTTATATAGATTCGGAAAATATCTTCACCAATCCTACATATGACAAAGGGCTAATATGAAAAATATATAAAGAACTCAAGAAATTAAACACCAAAAAAAGAAATAACCTGTTAAAAATGGGGTACAGCGCTAAAAAGAGAACTCTCAACAGAGGAATATCAAATGGCCAAGAAACACTTAAAGAAATTCTCAATGTCGGGGCCTGGAGAGATGGCTCAGTGTTTTAAAGCACTGCCTGCTCTTCCAAAGGACCTAGATTCAGTTCCCAATATCCACACAGCAGCTCACAACTGTCGGTAACTCCAAGATCTGACACCCTCACACCAATATACATAAGTTAAAATTAAATTTAAAAATTTTTTTTTTAATTCTCAATGTCATTAGTCATCAGATAAATGCAAACCAGACTACCTCAAAGATGATGAGCATCAGAGAACCTCCTTATGGAGTTGGTTTCAAATGTGGCAAACAAGCCACTGAACAAAATGTCCTTGTTTCTACCACAGACAGAATTCTGCCTAAAAATGGGCCAGCTTGGATACAGGCAGAGTCCACAGTCAAATTGTGCCAAGTCCTCAATAGTTCCTGCCTCCCAAATATGTCTGTCAAATATTGAACCAGAGCCTGGAGATGATGCTACAACATTATAGAGTTTTGGGTGACTATTCAGACAGCAAATTTTCTCTGTCATCTTCTCCTTTGGGAAGCTGCTAACCTGCACTCCCTACATACTCAGGTAATCAAATTTTTTCCTTCTCAAGTCTCTGATGGGGTTGAAGACTAGATAGTTTAGTTTTACAATTAAGCTTAGTTGTTTAGGGGTTAAGATGTTTTTAGGCCTAGATAGATATTTCAGGTTGATAGAAATAGATATGGTAAATACTGATTTACATTCAGTGTTTTAGAATCACCAAGATAGGAAAGATGTTTTCTTCAAGGCTGCCCAATACAAATAGCCAAAACATTATGAACGTAACATTAATATAATTCCTGATTGTTTTGTTGTTCTTCTTACTGTAGGTACTTTATTGTATATATGTTTAATAATATAAATGCATATGTAAAAGTATTTAATAAAAAATATCTCTCTAAAAGTTTCATCTTAAAAACAAACAAATAAAAAAACACTCTGCGATTCTATCTTACACCTGTCAAAATGGCTAAGATCAAAAACTCAAGTGATAGCTCATGATGGTGAGGATGTAAAGAAAAGGGAACACTCCTCCATTGCTGGTGGGAGTGCAAACTTGTACATCCTCTTTGGAAATTAATCTAGCACTTTCTCAGAGATTTGGGAATAGTTCTACCTCAAGACCCCGTTATACCACTCTTGGACAGATACTCAAAAGATGCTCCACCATACAACAAGGACACTTGCTCAACTATGTTCATAGCAGCTTTATTTGTAATAGCCAGAATCTGGGCACAACCTAGATATACTTCAACTGAAGAATGGAAAAAGAAACTGTGGTACATTTACACAGTGTAATACTATGCAGCTATTAAAAACAAGGAAATCATGAAATTGGCAGGCAAGTGGATGGAACTAGGAAAGATCATCCTGAGTGTAGTAACCCAGACTCAGAAAGACACATATGATATATACTCACTCACAAGCAGATTTTAGCCATATGGTCCAGGATAAACATACTACAATTCACAGACCCAAAAAAAGATAAGTAATAAGAAGGATCCAAGGGAGGATACTTAAATCTCACTCAGAAAGAGAAATAAAATAGACAGAGAAAGTGGCTGAAGAGGGGGAACAAAGTATGAGAGGGAGTGCAGAGAGAAATGAGAGTGGGGAGAGTAGGAGAGGGAAGACAGAGGCCAGCGGAGAGAAGAGAAACCATGGGAGGAGGTTTCTCTGTAACACTCTGGAAACCTAAGACAGTGTAGGCGTCTGGTAAGACTCGGGGGTGTCTCTAGCTGCGACTCTTAGACTGAAGAGGACACCTTTTAACTAGACCGGACACTTAGTGGAGGGAGGGGAACACTAATACACCCACAAGAACTTAGACCCAAAATGTACCTGCCTAAAAGATGTGTAGGGATAAAGATGAAGGAGAGATTGAGGGAATGTCCAACAAATGTCTGACCTGACCTGAGACCCACCCCACAGGAAAGAGCCAACTCTTAACACTATTAAGGATATTCTGCTATGCTCACAGATAGGAGCCTAGCATAGCTGTCCTCTGAAACGCTCCACCCAGCAGTGGATGGAAACAGATGCTTAGACTCACAGCCAAACATTGGGGGAAGCTTAGAGAGTCTTGTATAAAAGTGGAGGGAAGGATAGAAGGACAGGAGCTCCACAAGAAAACCAACAGAGTCAACTAACCAGGGCCCAGAGGGCTTCTATAGACTGAAGCACTAACCGATGGCCATGCATGGACTGGACCTAGGCTCCCTACACAGATATAGGTGATAGGCAGTTCAGGCTTCATGTGGATCTCCTCATAAGCAGAGTGGGAGCTGTCTCTGACATGGACTCTGTTGGCTGCTTTTTTTATCACTTCTCCCTACTGGGGCTGCAGGGAAAGAGGAGCCTCTCAGTCCTGATGGACTTGAGCTGGGGTGGATTGTTGAGGGGAGGAGAAATAAAGGGGGCCTCCCTTCTCCAGGGAGTAAGGGAGGGCAGACAGGGAAGAGGAATAAAGGGTGGGACCTGAAGGAAAGAAGGGAGGGGGCTAAAATCAGGATGCAAAGTGAGCAAATTAATTAATTTGTGGGGAGTGAAAGACAGCAAGGTCATTTTTGTTACATATGTATTGATGAAATCTTTTAACCTGTGAACAACATATATTACCTTTATAAAAATAAGACAAAATTTAAATAAAAATAGTAGGGGTATGAAAAGGAAATGCATGTTAATATTCCTTTTGGAAGTATTTAATTTTTTTAACCTAAATTTCCCCATAGAACATTATGAAATCACTTGAATACTCCATAAATTTGAAAGATATAGCTAATAAAATTAGTATTTTTAAGAATATGTAGCACAGAGAAAGTTCTAGATATAAAATTTAGTAAAAACATTGAACAAAAAATTAAACAATATTTCAAGTTATGAATTTGCATGAAATCTAAATAAAACTATCTTAAATATATATATGAAACCATTAAAAATAGCATCTCTTGAATGATAGATAGCTCTTAAAAGTTTTAGACTCATGACTTTTTTCAATTTTTCAAAAAATGAAGTGAATGACTTTTTTTAGCCAATAAGAAAAACTGCATTAAAGTAAATATTCTTGGCTGGAAAAAAAAATCCCATCATTGAAAACTAGACCAATAAAAACAGTCTCTGTTAACTTAAGGAGCATAGTTCTGCATTCTGTACTCTAGTTTGTTACATGATAGATTATCTAGTTGGCATCTTTGTTCTCAATAAAGCGAGACACTGAAAGAGAACATTCTAATGAGAGAGTCAAAAGAGTTCAAGAGGCCAGAATTCTGGGTGGGTGGAGGCCGGATAGTAAGTAACAATGGGATAATATGGCAGAGCAGAATGCTGGAAGCATTGGATTTGGGCCACTCTTCTCTTCCCAAAGAGACTACTATTTATCCCACTGCCCCCATAAATTTTTTCCCTCCATTGTATTTTTACTTTATTTTTTATTATAATTTTATTTTTATTGTTATTTTTCTTTTTTACATATACAGTTATTTTATTACACATAAATACAATAAACTACATACAGCAAGAAGAAGGAATTATAAGAATGTTACATTCATAATGTTTTGGGTATTCAAATTTGGCAACCTTGAAGAAAACATCTTTCCTAGCTTGGTGCATCTAAAATTCTGAATGTAAATCAATACCTATCATACCTCATCTCTATCAACTTAAAACATCTATCTAGACCTAAAATCATCTTAACCTCTGAACAACTAAGCTCAATTGTAAAACTAAATTATCTAGTCTTTAACCCCAAAATCCAACACTGCCCCCAAATTTGGCATTCAGTATTCCTCACTGTCTCAGAGGATCCAAGACCCATAGCACAGATGCAAAGTTTTGCATCACTCAGCAGGGGGAAGTTCAGGCAACTACAACATGAGTTAGCGGTAAAACCAAATTTCAACATTTTGTCTATAAAAAGTTAGCTTTTGAATGGGGCATCACAGAACTCCCACGGTTATGATTTGAAGTGCTTCACTAGTTGAGAAAGAATGTCCCTTAAATCCTTACTTGAGCTACTGCTCTTCAGTCACTGAGCTTTGAGATATTTCCTTTCATAAGCATCAGATTCCTCTACACATCAACTGTTTCTTTTGTTTTATTTTATATTTGCATTTACTTATCATTTTTTGGGGGGTGGGCCAAAAATCCAAACCAGGGTATTGTACATGCTAAAATATTTGCTCTACCATTGAGCTATATTCCCTAGCTCAGGGGTAGCACTTTTAAAAAATAAAAGCAATAGGCCATCTCAGTCAAAATAGCAGGGAGGGAGAAAATATGAATAATATTATTAATATCTGACTCTACCCTCTTCCAAATTATCAAATAAAACCCAAACATCAGGGATATTGGTGAGAGTTGCTATAGTAATAAACACATGGTGTTTCTCCACAGCCTGTAAGAGATCCCCTCATGGATTCAATCCCTGTTGCTACCATGTCAGTCATCATCTCAATAGAATTACACTCAATATGGCCACAAATTTGGGCCATTGCATTGAGAAAAGAACCTTATGTGTTCTATAGTTATTGTCTATTTCCGATCATTTGTCCAATGCTTTTAAAATATATTATATCCAAGTATTGATTGTTTTAATTGATTAAATTCAAGTCCCACCTACCCATACTGTGTACTGTGGCTCCAAACTACCACAGTCCTTTGCAAATATATAAGAACAGCTTCCTGGGATGTAATAGTAGATTCCATCAAATGTTTCAAAGTGATACTGTCCCCAAGTTTTGCAAATTCCATCTCTGCCACTTCCCATGTTTGGGACTGAAAGGAAACAAAGTAATATTTAGTATTGTAAAATAAATCACATTTACCTCAAAATGTTCAGTCATGATAAGTAATCATAATTTTCACCAAACTGAATATTGTCCTTCTTTGGGTGGTCCAAGGCAGAGGAAGAAACAAGTAGCACTGAACTATCAGCTACTCTTAAACACTATCCAATTCCTTAAAGAAAACCAAGTCTCCAAATTGCTATGAACAAGGGACTTATGTTAGAAATTCTGGGAGTTCACAGCCAGTCTGGTCTACAAAGTGAATCCAGGACATCAAGAAAAACCCTGTCTGAAAAGAAAAACAAAAAAAGAAGGAGGAGGAGGAGGAAGAGGAGGAGGAGGAGGAAGGAAGGAAGGAAGAAGATACACAAAGACGGTAATGTTGATAACACAAATGAATGACTCAGAAAAGAAAGAAAGGTCATTATGGAATGTCCTAGAACAGCATGGGCAGCAGGAGACTGCTCCAGTTTCTATAATTCTTTTTTAATGCCCTTATGGTATCCAAAGAGAAAAATAAACGATGACCAAAAAAAGAAAAAAGAAAAAAAAATCACGTTTATCCATGCCTGGAAAATAGAGCTGGAGGCATTAGTCATCCAGAGTTTCCTGGAATCTCCAAAATGATGACCTCAAAGTGGTGAAATTTCAAACAATATTTATTTTAAATCAAAGCACTTCATGTACTATGAGCATGCCTGTCCTCTAGATAAGCTTCTGCCCTGTTTTATCTTTATTTGTGCTACCTATCATTATTACTGTGGGTGTGGTATGTATGGGTCACGGTGTGTCACAGCAAGCAGGTGTCTAAGGACAAGGTTATGGAGTTGTTTCTCTCTTCTTCTACCTGGGAATATGCGGGTTCTGGGGCTAGACCGCTGATCATAATGCTCAGCAACAAGGGCTTTTCCCATCCGAGTCATCTTACCATTCCCTCTTCTTCTTCTTCTTCTTCTTCTTCTTCTTCTTCTTCTTCTTCTTC
>OU015756.1:70527447-70576110 GCA_907169655.1 Acomys percivali
TCTTCTTCTTCTTCTTCTTCTTCTTCTTCTTCTTCTTCTTCTTCTTCTTCTTCTTTTTGTATATTTTAAGTGTTTCACTTTATAGTAATGTAAAAAGCAGTAATTCCAAGTACCTGAAGAATTCTCAGTACTATTTCTAATCTATATTCTGAATACCCAACTAGCCAAATACAAAGAAGAGATGCTTCAAGTAAAATATATTAAGTAAAAGAGAGGTATAAATAAAAATAGTCCTACTGGTCTAGTGCTACAGAAAGTAGGAAAAATAATACTTAAGGAAATTGAGATCAGTGGGAGGGGAATGTGCACACATCTATTTTCTTTTACAGTGTTTCTAAATTGCTTCAAACCGATGAAAATAAATTTTGAGCTCTGTAGCTAATGTCCCAAATCCCAGAGGATGAACACGTCCAAGTAAATCATGACTTAATGTTCTCTTTCATATCCCATAACTCTCTCATAAATATCCCTGAAACTTACCAATCTGGCACCTTGTCCCGAGAGCTTGGAATATTTGACAGTCACACGTTCCTGTCTTAGAACAGAAAGCCCCGTTAAGGCATTCATGAGGGCAAGAACCTAAGGGGCAAAATAAAAACTTATCTTCTGGCATGGATCAGCTCATATAAACACAATATGTCACGGTCTCACTTGGACTTACTGTAACATTGTAACTTAAACAGAACTCGGGCCTTGTGCCTTGCGGTGCTAAAGAATTAAGCCATCAAATCTCTGTCTATTCCTTTCATTATGTGTGCTCTGAAGCAAGAAAGACAGGCTTTCACATCTCAAAGTACTTTGGGAGAAAAGGTTAGCCTCCTTCGAGCAATTGAAAGGTCAAGTTCCCATGTAAGGAATCTCTGTCTCAGATGACGAGAACCAGAAATACCTAAGCTGTAGATGATTCCCTGCGCTGAGTTTGGACCACTTCCCACCAGCCCTTTCTCCGGGAGCAAGCGCTGTACTGAAGAATAACTCAGATCATGCTCACTTCGGGGGCGGTGAGCTGGGGGAGTTAAGCAAAGCATAAACTCAGAGCGAGGCTCCCACCATCGAGGAGAAAGGTGACACATTTCGTTTGAAGTTTGTGCATTAACACCGAAGCTGGATTATAAATGTCTCAGCCTTTGGAAATCTGTGCTTAACAAAGTTGAGGCAGAAAGCAGAAGTCACTTCTGGCTGCCCCCCACCCAATACTTTTCTCGTGGAAAGAAAACTTGCCACGAGGAAATACACTAAAAAGAAGAAACAAATTGCTATAAGTTTTCCAAAATTTCAAAGGCGTCTCCTGAGTGTGTTTGCGAAGGCAAATAAATGCAAGTGGAAATGTTTCACCTGCTAAGGAGAAGACAATGGCAACTGGCAAGGCTCAGGCCGAAGGGACCTCTCCTACACATAAGGAGCAAAAAAAACATCTCTGAGTCACTGTGAAGTGTAGCTAAAGAGGTTGGGCCTGTCTGGAAGGTATCACATCGGTAAAGACACATAGCTAAATGTACTAACAAACATTGTCTGCCAAATACAGGGACAAAGTCCTGTTCATTTTTTTTCCCCTCAACATCCATTGATTTCTCTTTTTCATTTTAAGGCCTACTGATCTCTAGGTAAACTTTAAAAGAGGGAGGAAACAGAACTGTTTTAACTTAAACCAAAATACAAGTGAAAATGTTTGGTTTTTCTTTAAGAGACACACCTATCCCTACACTTGGATCAGGTAGTATTATATTTTTTCTAGTGGGTAGGTGTCTAAATATTTAGATAAACAAATACAGATTCTTTTTTAAAAAACGTATTTACAAAGCTGCTTACTCTCCTGAAAGCAAATATTAAACTAAATATAAAAAGAGTCACTGTGACTTTATACATGATAATAATTACTTCGGTTTCTTTGAATTTTAAGCTACCATCAGTTTTCTGCTTAATAAAAACAGTAAACTGCTATGATAAACTGTGGACAGTGGGGAGTGAAGGAATAATTATTCATTCAGAGCAAAAGAAAAAAGAAACTTCTGATACCCTTTGGTGTTTTCTCTAGTCACACTGTTGTCAGCTTCGTCTACATGCTTAGTTCTGGCCATTTCTGGGAATGGTTTGGATTTGTTTTGCATAGAACATGAATGTAAAAGATTATGACTGCTACTACCCTGGTTCAATGCCTTCCCTGTATATAGGGAGGTGATCAAGAATTGATTTAATATACCCCCAAGGAATCCTCTCAGAAGATATATACAAAGGAACAGCTACCCGCACTGACCTTTTATTTTGCTCTCACCCCAATTAATGGCTTCATGGAAAAAATATCTCGGAGAGGTTGCTTCAAACTTTAAAACAGAGAAATAAAAATGCAAATTAGGACATTCATTGAACATAAGCCAAACGTGCAAATGGAAGAATTCTGGGAAGCAATGGTGAATGCAGAGATTATTAAATGGTGACTTAATGTGTCTTTCTATTGTGGAGACCATCTCAGTGAAGAAGAAAGGGTTCCCTTGGGAGGATGGTCAGAAGAGCTGGCCTCAAGCCTTCTTTTCATCTCTTCGGCAACTTGGACGACGTGTTTGTCCTCTAAGCCGTCACTCCCCTTGCTTCTACCCCAGTCCGCCAGCCCTTTGTGAAAGAAGTCCTGAAAAAGCACTGTGTTTGTATTAACTGATTCCTTGCATACAAAAGTAGTAATTCTCTGACATTATCAGGTACAAGTGGGTTGGCGTGAGGTGCACAGAGTCAAAACACAACAGTCAGGAGTGACCTGCCTGCATATCAGACTATAAAAATACCACTCACAAAAACACCATCTGACCGCTTACTTCTATTTAGACACATTTCCTATCAGCCTCAACAGTTTATGTCCATGGTTCCGCCATGATGTCAAGTTTAATTCTCTCTTCGACAGTACTGTTTTTAGCAGCCTAAATCAAACAGACATCAATGTTACCGAGCGCATACCATCTTTAGCTGTGAAATAATGTATGCCAGTCCTTGCAATGGAAGCCAATCCCCCATCTCTGTGTTTGACAACTGTACAACAACTTCAGCTCTGCCTCACACTGGTCTAAGTATGTAAACAAATTATCTAGCCTTGGTTTCCAACAAATAAAAAGGAATAACAATATCTCCCTTATAGAATTATGAGGATCAAGGAAAATAATTAACACTTAATAACAGTGTCAAGCATAAAATATAGATGATAGGCTTATTGACTCTTCCTGTTACTAAATGAAAATGGGCCATGTCCCCTTGATGGGGAGGCTCGAGGGCACTTAGAGGAAGGATAGCAAACTACCAAGAAGAGACTTGATACACTAGCATAATATTCAGAGGGAGGAGGTCCCCCTCAGTCACAGTCATAGGGAAGGGGAATGGGGTGAAAGTGGGAGGGAGGGAGGAATGGGAGGATGCATAGGATGGGATAGCAAATGAGATGTAATATGAATGATTTCATTTTTCAATTAAAAAAAATATATAAAATGGAATATAGGGGTAGCAGATAGTAGGTAAAGTATAATGACCTGAATTGGATTTCCAGGACCATATGATAGGAAGATGAAGAGAATCCCAAAAGTTATCTTCTGACATCCATGTGCATGCCATGGCATAAGAACACACACATACATACATACATACATACATACATACATACATACACACATACATACATACATATATGCTATAAATAAATAAATAGATTATAGATAGATGATAGATAGAAACATAGAGACATAGATATTAGATATATACATAAGTAGATGATATAATTATAAAACTAAATATACCGTATTATACTGAACTAAGGCAAATACATACATTTGCTTCTTATTCCACTCAACTCCGACCTACTCTAAGGAAATCCCAGTGACCACTGAACATCCCAGCTTCCTGGCAATTTACCATCCCTTTCTGTTTATCCAGCACCATTACACATCTCACGGTGCGAAGTCTCACACTCAGTCTCAGCTTTGGAGCCCATCTGAACTTAGAATGGTGTGCTACTTCACTAAGTGGCGCATTTTCCTTTTCATGTTACGTACATAACATCACATAACTCACAGTGACTCGGATTCAGTGAACCATTTGAATAGAAATGATTTCTTTACATGAAGTTTCTAAATCACAAGCACGGCTCTTCTTGTTCCTGTGTTTAAAACATGATTCCTGGTGTGTTAGCAACAAGTACCAACTGAACTGGAAAAGAGATATTATTCAAACGGGAATCTGCCTCTTGTCATATTTAGTTATGACTAAAGCAGACTCTAACGATGCCCTTTCTGCCCATCTCAGATTCACCAGGGTTTCTGCAGTCATGCTCCAGCTCCAAGCACAGCCTTCTTTTTTATCTCTGCCCGAGGACAGAGTCCAAGCAGGACTTTAAGGATATATAAGACACACTAGCTCCTCTCTTTGATCAGTAGAGAAAAAGGAATTGATGGGTGAAAAATATTCCCATTTCTCCAGCCCTTGCAGAAACAAGGGCGAGAGGCTACACTGTTCCTTGTCATGTTCCTAATAAGAGCAAGCCCCAGATGCCGACATCAGAAAGCCACCACCACGACTAACATGCCCTGTGTCGAATTTTCTCCCTTTCTCCTCTCACTTTCATCTAAGCCTCCTTTGTGTAGTTCCCAAGAGCTGTTTACCTAAGTCTTGCTCTCAGTGCCTGCTTGCTCTCAGACGAGTTACTGACTGTAATGCAAAGAATGTGGGAGTAGGTGCACATATCCACACAGCTGATGAAAGACGACCATCCACTCTTTCTCCTTCCTGATCGCACCCCCACAGCAGGGTGGACAGCACCAGAGAGATGTGCCCTGTGTAAGGCAATCACTGTAACACTTACATGCATGCCATTTATAGAAGTCTATGCCTAGGCTTTACTTGCTTACGTCATTGCCAGCATATTTCTGAGGACAGTTATCCATCTATCAGTGCTATTTGCTTACATGCAGAGGAAGGAACTGAGTGTGGATGGCTTAAAGCCTATTTCTAAGCACTGTACTGCATGACTGTGTGAACCCACCGCACCCTGTCACATTTCTCCCTTGAAAACTTAACGGGCATTAAATGGTCTTGACACCTGTTCTCTGGCTACAACAAACAGAAGTGCGAGTCCCCTGCTTTTCGTCCTGCCTAAAATGGACACCAAGGCAAAGCAAGGGCATCCCTACTTAGCAACAGGGGAGAGACATATCCCTAACTCCTAGTGAGTGGACCACACAGATCCTCGCAGCATATAAATGGATATTGGTTCAGTCCGCCTGCAACTCCAACTGTGGGGTATCCTCTGCTTTGGGTTCAGGTGCACATACCCACACACATCTAAACACAATTAAAAATCATTTAAGAAAGAAAAATAGTCTGTAGTTCAGCATTTATCAAAGGCCCCTTTCAGCATGTAAGGTGCTAACTGTATAAATACTCAAATTATATTACTTCTTCTAAAAAAAACTTTCTCTCCCATATTATATCTCTAATTTATTATCTATCTTTCATAGAGAAATGTTTCTAAAGCTCGTTCATTTGAGCATGCCAACTACAATTTGATATCAATGAAATCACATTGTCCAGTATCCTTTTGTATAAGAGGAGGCAGGCAGCAAGTCCTCAAATTTAACAGTATATGGCTGATTATATATACTGTTATACCATATACTGTTTTATGGATATATAATATATATAATAGAGGATCCCTAGGAGCTGGAGTTGCCGGTAGATCTGTGTGGTCCACCCACTAGGAGTTAGGGAAATGTCTCTCCCCTGTTGCTAAGTAGGGATGCGCTTGCTTTGCCTTGGTGTCCATTTTAGGCAGGACGAAGAACACGGGACTCGCACTTCTGTTTCCTGTAGCCAGAGAACAGGTGTCGAGACCATTTAATGCCGATTAAGTTTTCAAGGGAGAAATGGGACAGGAAGCAGTGGGGTCACAGAAACACCCATAATTTAGATAGTTTAGAAACCATGAAAGCTGTCTGTCAGGACATCAGGAATATCTAGTGTTCTTTTGCAATCTTTGAGTCATATCATTTCAGTCTTTCTCCATTTCTTCTTATGTGTATTTGCCTTGTTGCTATTGTCCCAACCAATATGGAGATTAACTTCTAAATCATTCAAATATTCTAGCAAGTAGATGGTATCCAATGCACATAGACACAGAGGACTATGTGCAGGTTACTGAGATGAATGGGGAGAAAGGGGGGAAAAAAGTGTTTCATTCCAAACAAATTAATGTGAGCTGAGAATATATTTGAGGGTCTCAATAAAATAAAATAAAAGATGCAGAGCAATGCCTTCGCCTCTCCCTGCTCCTGTCTTCTTTTCAGCATTCCATTCACTTCACAAAGGCCTCATTGTTGAAGTGACAGCAGAGACCAAAGCAGAAGGAGTTATTTCTCTGCCTCTCCCCATCTGAGGCATAACCTACCTGTGCAGCTAACAGAGCTCTTTTCTGTTCATTTTCGTGAAACTCACTTCTGCAAGAAAATACAAAGAACTTGTGTAGTCAGAGGCCCCTGGGCAACCTGAACAGCCTCTCCCAAGAGGGAGCTGGTGTTTTCCTCCGGATCCCCATCATGTTATCAAAGAGGCCTTTCTTGGTTTAACATTTAGAGGGCCCCCTCCCCTCTTTGTAAGGGTGAGATTTGGGTGGTGGAGTTGTCTCGTTTTACAAAATTCGGGACTGTCCCCAAATCTCCAGGCTCTGATATAAACTGAATTTTAGGAAGGAACTTTGAGATTGAGAAATAAACAAAATGGTATAATATTATAGCACCAACAGGCATAGTTTATTCTCCCTAGGACATCAAAGAGTCTGCTGAAGTAGATATTTACCAAGGATGCATTTACTTTTCCAAACATAATATTCAAGTTGTATTTGTTCTAAGTCATTAAGAAGAAGAATGATATAAATGTGAGGACATTTAATGCCAGTTATCCAAACTAAATCATTAATTCACTGAGTTATGAATATATTTTATGGAATTTCACATTTTGTATTATATTTATCAACAAAGACATTCTTTAAAAGGCAAATGAATGTAATTCTGATTTCTCATTAATCAGTCTGATTAATCAAGGTAGTAGAAACTATTTTCATTATTTTTCACTAGATCCATTTTGGTCACTTAATCCCTAAAATCAGGTTTACTTTATGTTAACAAGATAATACATTTGCAGCCAATAATATATGTCAACAGGAAAACTGTAAAGAGACATATTACTGGATGTAACCTCTTTACAAACCTTTGAAATGAAACAAATGTCTCTTTAGTACCTGCAGGCAGTGGGAAACACCAAGATCTTTTCACAAACAGAAAAGTGGATGCCCAGTCACTTCTAATGTTTGGAAATATTTCAAAGAACATCTCATGATTGTTGTCAGTGTTTCACTTGTTACCTTAAAAGCGGACAGAACTGTCTGCTGCATTTGGCATATTCTTATTCCTTCAATGTCTCAGAACATAAAGACAAAAAAAGAAAAGAAAACCAACTTACTCTGATGTTTCTGTCGGAACAGATGACGCACAAATGTATCCTGCCAGAGATAAATGCAAGTTGGTGAGACTGCAAGACTCGAATAGCTTGATCTGTGTTCTGTTATTTAATGAATCATTTTTATCCAGATCCTAAATATGGGGACTGAGAATCGCTTCGCTTTTATTCTTTTTAGAGGGTTCTGACGCGCAAATAATCTGCGATATACCTGAGGTGGCCAATTATTCTGAAAGTATGGCCAATGTCTGTAGATTTACACAGTGCTGTCACCCAACAGAGGGGGGCTACACATGGAATCACAGAACTGTTCTAGTTAAAACACTTAGTATTTGGCAAGTGTGAGCATGGTGCAAAACAAGCCACAGAATGATCGTGTTGAACAAGCCAACCTCAGTGCCTTTCAACACAGCATTCTACATCTCTCTCCTTGAGAGCTAAGTGCTGCTATGGTGGTAAGATTGTGACCTTCCCATGTCTTCCACACTTCTGTCCTGTCCATTTCTGCCATTTTCCCCTATAAGCTCCAAAACATAGACCCCCTTTTCAGCAATTAAAAAAGTACACATAAACAAATGCAATCTCCATTTAAAAATTAATACAGATTACTTTATAGGTATGCTTGCTATAAAAATTAAAATTTAATTCATGACCACAAATGTTAAAGTTAGATCTAAAATTTCTTTGGATTTTCAGATTTTTAACTATGCAAAATGAGTTTTAAAGACTATTTCTCTTTATTAAAAAGGTTCAAATGCTTATATTACATATGGAAAACAATTTAAATCATACTTGAAAAAGGAGTAAATTAGAATGACAGGACACTGTGATAAAGGCATGATTTTTAAACAACCACTAAAGAAAATTTAAAGAATACCAAGGACACAAATTTTCTACACTCTTAAGAATTCAGTAAAATTGTCAAGATGTTATTTAGTGCATAGTTATTCTAACAACTTCAAAATGCTTGAGAATTAACATAGAAGGAAACGATATCAATTTTAAGACAGAATGACACATGATAAGTGAACGTAAAAATACAAAAGTTCTTACCTGGTAATGAAAACAGCAGTATACGAAACGAGAAAACACTCCAAGGTAACATTAAATTGAGTTTTCTCACAATGTTCATTTCAGTGGAGTCTTTCTCCCTGAACTGAAACCAAATTGTTGGTCTTCACTATGATGGCATTTTACAAGTGTGAGTGTTGGTTGTGCGCTCAAATTCAAATGAATACAGTTATGGGATAAAACAACTGAAAGAAAAAAAAAACAGGCTTTCTAACTACACACAGCCACTGAGGTTTTAAGACTCACAGTCAGCCCTTTGGCTGAGTCTCTCATTAGCAATGCAAGGCAGCTTCTTGCCTGAGCCGTATTAGTTACAGCCCGCTACACACCTGCCCATCACACACCTTTTTAGCCAATGACAGCCTTTGTAATCGATCATGCAAACAATGCCTCTTTATATATTTTAACATCATGAAATAGCCTTTATTCCAAAGTGTTGGTGCATTATTTGTGTCTTCCTATTCACAAAATAGTAGCCCTTGAAGAGAGGTGAATGAGAGTGAGTCAGCTTTTCCTACAATATTGTGTCTTATCCTTAAAACTTAAAAAGTAAGTTGAAACTATATGCATGTATTTTCAACCGAAATCCTATTATGATACAATATAAGCTGACATTTTTGTCAGTCCACAAAACTGTTAAACATTATAGGACAGATGTAGATTTCACTTTTTAAAGGTGACTTGTACTTTTTTTTCCTTTTTCTTTCTTTTTTTTTATTAATTCATTCATATCTGAAATTTGCGGACAAATGGACTGAACTAGAAATGATCATAATGAGTGACTTCATCCAGAAGCAGAAAGACTCAAATGGTATATACTCACTTATATCTGGACATTGGCCCAAGGGGCATGACCCATGAAAATCTTCACTTGACAGATGTAGATTTTAAAGGAAAATAATGTTTTTCCAATATTTCTCTTTAAAAAATGCAGGCAAACCAACTCTGCAGATTCTGAGGATTTTTCCTAGCATTCTGATTTTCCATCTTTTACGACATGTCATACCCTAACTAGATGAGGGGAAAAGAATTCTTATTCCAGCAGTGGGCATTCCTCTCCAGAAGCACTTGGCTGCCTAGAGCAGCCTCAGGAACAGCTCTCATCTTTCTAAATGAACTCCAGAGAGATCATCTAAGGCCCAAAGGCATGGAAGCCACCCTTATGCTGTGGGTTCACATGTCCTACAACAGATTCCCTGAGCTGCCTTGCTTTGTCCCTGTCACTTAGCACATAGGACCCAATAACAAAAAATAAAAAATAAAAAATGTCTGACTAGAGAGGTACTACACAGAGGTTATTACTGCCTGGTGCTTTCCAGAAAGTTCCTTTGTAATAACTTCAAAATAAAAAAATCCAATCATTGACTCATCCAATACCCATCATATATAGGTTCCTCTTATTCTCCCAAGTTCACTGGTCATGTGTTCTTGTTCTGTGTGATCTTAATTCTTCTCCATTGGTAAATAACAGCTAATTCCATGAAGCAACAGAAAACATGTGCCCATTCAATAAAAAAACTAAGCATTAAATACACATATAAATGGCACTAAAATTAGAAAGTAATGATGTGCCTGTCTATAGCACACACGCACATGCTCATTTTGAATGTTAATGCATGTGTTTTAAACTAAAGCATGCATTCAATAATATTGTTGTTCTTGAAATAATTATATGATTAGCTAAGTCTACACAGGTAGTCCACTTAATAATTTACATTTACGTTCTAAACATTGGTCATATGTATCCATTAAGCCATAGTCAAAACTACAAAATAAGCAATTTTTAATGTGGCAATATAGGTTACACTCTATTCAGAACATAAAAGTTGCCCTCCAAGGAAGTTTCTCATACTAAGAGAAGTAAACTTTTGTGTATGTTTTAAGTCAACATACATTCTTAAATCTTTGTTGTCCTGCCGATGGCTAATTTACAACAGCATTTCTTAGATTTCCGCATAAATCAGCCTATGATATGGCAGATGTAAAATCATGTTTCAGAACTGTTTTTTCTCCATCTACTGACATTCTGATATTTTTTTCTAAAACTTAAACTTGCTCACAAATGACCACCAATGAAATCAAAGTTAAATTTCATGACTCAATAGTTTGATTGCAAACTTAGTTGTTTTTAATACACCTGATAATTGCCTAGAAAGATTCACAGAACATCAATGGAAAGTCGTGTGAACTGCAGGTTTGTCATATAAACTTTGATAACACACAAAATTAATTAAATGTGATCACTAAATTTTCATCTCAAATTTCATATGGTATCTTTTGATTCAAACGCATCACTTCAATTTCCACTGAATAAAATAAAAAATTCCGAGATTACATCATCTGACTTTTTTTTCTACTTCTCTGTTTTTAAACTATGTGTTCAGAAACTGGAAGGTGTTTTGTCTAGTAAAGAAAGCAGTCTCAATTACCACACCAAAAATAATCCTCAAGCTGCCCATTCTTTCCTAAGTAGAGGCTTACTGTGTGTCTTCCCTCCCCTTCCCTCTGTCAAGGCTTCTCGTGGGGAAGAAATTAGAAAAGAAGAAGGAACAATGACAAAGAAAGCAATAACTAAATGCCACGTTCTTTCTCAACAAACCCCATCACGAACTTGTTACCTGAAATGGTAGTCAGCGCGAACTAAGCAAAATAGGCTTCCATGAATAGCTGCAACAGAACAGAGAGTCTAGATGAAAGATTAGAGGCAGAGACACAGAAAGGGGATTTATGACTATTGCTATGTATGATTATTACTGTCAAAATGACAGTTTTTATACTCCTTTATACCCTGACAAAGGAGCTTAGGCAAAATGTGAGTCATCCACCAGTTTATGAAGAGATACTAGGTTCATAAGAAGCCTGAGGCAAGCACAGAATGCAAGCAATAAACCGTTCCTTTTATGCAACAAAAGCACTGTGCATTTTCCCACATGGAATATGAGCTTCAGAAAGTTGACACCAAACAACCTGTTGGCCTCAACACAGTGCATTCAAAACAACTGGTAAGAATGGGAAAACTCTGACCTCATGGCCAGAGTATCAATATTTCATTGATAAAGGGATTTCATAATAAAATGTGTTGTCTTTGAGAATAGTTTATTTCTTTACATATTTGTATAACTCATTTACATGAACTGAGATCAAATCTAAAGTAGCTAACATTCAACTCCCATAATATCACAGTCCCCTAGTGAAATTCAGTTGTTCTTCATTTTCTTTGCTAAACTCAACACATTGCAGATGCCACGATCTTGCCCAGAAATTGCCTTATCATTGAGATACAAAAAGAATCTGTCTCTAAGATGAATTTTAGATACTTTGCAGAATTCTACATATGCTTTCAAGCTGTGTGCTATGTGGCTATTTCTGGGATGCTTCGCATAACTTAATTTAGATGTAATCTAGCTTAGCTTTACTATATAAAGATATGTAATACTTCACAGGTCATATCTGTATTGGTCATGATTTCAATATAAAGTTTAGACTCAAAAGTCATCACTCTAGAGTTGATAAGGACATTCATTTTCCAGGTCGCTATGGAGTGATTAGTTTGCACCATCCATTGGGGTAAGACGTAATGTCCCTCCTACTAGCTGCCTCTTGCCAAAGTCTGCCTCATACACCTTTTGTCATCTCTAAACTATTACTACCACACATTGCATTTATACTAAGAGCCTTGTGTGAGGGAGTGAGATCTCTGGATTTCACTTCCTTACTATAATGAGATAGTTTGTACAATTGATGTCTGAGATCCCTGCCTGTATCATCAACATTCCTGTGCACCTACTTTAAAGCTGCTGAGAGAAGGTATTTTAATTTCTTGAAGAGCAGCTGTGGTGGTTACAATCTTGCTGATTGTAAAACTTGCTGATTGGCAGATCAAGGTGGACTACTTTTAGGGTTTTACAATTTTGTGTTTTGTATATATGGCTAGCAGGGCATTTTCTATGAGAATTCTTTGAGGACCAGAGTTAAGGATGTATCCATTGTCATTGTCTTCATCGTCGTCATCATCATCATCATCATCATCATCATCATCATCATCATCATCATAACAATAACAATGCATCTATTGCTACCACATGTTACATAAATTTCTTGCTGATTTGTCAGGTTGAAGGTTCCTAGACCAGAGAGTGTGAATTCAAATGTTGAGTTCAAAATGAGGGATCCAATTTCATTCTTGCTTTGGCTTTCGCTTCTGGTAATGTCCCTTACTTCTACAAGGTAGCATTAAGTGATTTTTGTGGTTATCTGTTTTATCACCTCTAACTATTTTGAAACTAGTAAATTTTAAGATCATATTAATTACCATATTATCAACAACAAAATGCTAATAATCAAAGATGGGTTTTTCTTTTCATGTGTTTTAAACATTTGGGTTTTTTTTTTTTTATCAGCTTAATTAGAGCTTTCCTTCTCAGCTTCATTATAAATAAAAGTTATTAAAAACAAATAACTGCAAAATTGTTTTTTTAAGAAAACACATCAAAAACGACTTGTCTTTGGATCATATTATGTAAACTATAAAACTAAATCATTCAGACTCCTCAGTGCCATGATTGAATGGGTTCCTTTCACACAAAGATTCCAGTTCAAATACCAACACCTAGCTTGTGATGGCTACCATTGTAATGACTGGATAGATAGTGGTAAATCAAACACTTTCTCTGAATTAGAAAGTTTGCTACCGGATTGTCTTTGGAGATATGGTGTTATTGTGATTTTCAGCAGAGCACAGGCCAGTATGAAAACAACAGAACCAACCAAGTTCTTCACTGTGATTTAAGATTCAAATAACAGTTGACCAAACCCCCAAGAGTGCACCCCTTATCTTAACATGACCTCTTCTCTACTCCAGACCTAAATTAGACTCTTACTAAGTTACATACAAAATTGTTATCATTATCTCCCCAATGCTGCTGTGAGAGTGCCCTAGTTCCCTTAGAAGCTTTTCTTCAGTCTTCTGGCAAGATAAGTTTATCAACTTTACTTAGAACACAGTGGCAGCTCTCTAACTGGTATGTACAAGAATTACCTAGGGAGCATATCAGATTCACAGATTCCCAAGCCTACCTCCTCTATAGTTCAGGACATAAGGCATCTATATTTTGATAATGAGAAAAATCTGACTCTAGGGAAATAGAATACAAGACAAATAGGGGGAAAGAAGGAATGCAGGCAAATTATAAATACTGTGGCCTTGGAAACAGAACCGGAAGGTGAAGAAAACTACGTGGAGGGCTAAAGGTGAACATCCCTGCCCACTGCAGAGAAGATGAAGGTTTGGGGGAATGACATGGACATTTTGTTTAGATTCCCTACTCTCTCTAGGTTCCTTGTACAAAGCAGTTCCTCCCACTCACAAGTTCTGGCCCATTGGCAACAAACTTCCAGGACCCTCACTGAATAGGTGTGATGTGTTGCTCTATCATTAACCCCAGGGAAAAGATGTCTACCTTCTAATTCTCTGGACCTAGGAAATCTACTGCACATGAAACACAGTTTTGAAAGATGTGTTTGTGCTCCATAGATGGGAAGATTATCCTACAGGATGCCTGTGATCACAGTGTAAAGATGTCAAGTGCAGAGAAGTGTAAGAAGACAGCCTCCAGAAACTACAAAAGGTAAAGGAACGGATTTTCCTCCAGAGCTTCGGAGAGGCCCATGTCTTCTTGTTAGCCCAGCAAAACCTATCTCAGACTTCTGATATCTATGCCCATCAGTTATATTTACGCTGTGCTAAGTCACTAAGTCAATGGTGACTTGTTATAATAGCAAAAAGCACTCACATCCTCTGTCCACCAAGGCACTTGGTTCTCAGTCAAATGAACTTATCCACCTCTTTCTCAGATACTGAAATATAAATTAGAGAGACAAGAGTTATCTGTTGTCCTAACGTGGTGGGCCCTGCCTCTGTAGGCCCAGGTTGAACTGAATGTGGCAGCTATTTTTTCATGCATGCTTATAAAATTAAATGATAAAATAAAACACTATCAGGTATTTTGTAGGGACAGTTGCTCAGAAAGAAGCAAAGAAACAAATGGTTCCATGGCTATGTCTATCCAATAACTTCTATTTAACTTGAATTAACTTGATTAGTATTTTTGTTGACAATGACTCATAGATGTTGTATAGCATTATTCCTTGGGAAACATGAGTAAATGTCTACTCATCCCAGATAGGAAATCAACAGCAGGTTAGGATATAACCAAAGTCCAACTTGGTAAACCAATGATTTTATTAGGGTTACATGGAAAAGTATGGGTAACAAGTTACTTACACAAAGAGAAATGACTTAAAGACAGTTGTAACACCAAAAGCCCACCCCAGCATGGGTGAGAGCTCATGAAAGGTGGAAGGAATAAAACTTACAGGCAACCCCACAAGTGAGAGAGTATATCTTACAGGTAATATCGCTTCCCAGGCAGCTTGGCTGGTCAGAACCTCTTCTAAGCATCTCAGCTTGTCTGAAACGTCTCTCCATAATCCTAAATGTTTACAGAAGCCGGGAGTGGGGGGAGGGGCAGTGAATCAGGTTGGTTTCAGGGACTTCCTAGGCATTTTGAGTTGTTTACTTTCTGAGTTTTAAATGCCTTCCCTACAGGACAGAATTCTTTACCTCCCTAGAGGAAGGTATCATGAGTCATAACTGGCTATTTTCAAGATGGAAGGTTTTATCTTGGGGAAAACTGCTACACAATAATAGCTGACAAAAAGGAGAGTAGTTTATGGTTATTGATTTTATGTGTCAGTTTAATGGGATGACAGGGTGTCTAGATATTTGGACAAAGTGTTCGGGGTTTTCTGTGAAGTTGTTTCTGGGTGACGTTAGCATTGGACCAGTGGATGGATTAAAGGGCATTGCCCTTCCCAAAGCTGGTGGGCCTCATCTAATGCACTGAGGACCTACAGAAAGAAAATTTTTTAAAAAATTAAAAAATTAGAAAAAAAAAGATGCTCTCTCTATAGTTATGTTAAAGCAAAGGGAAACAATCCCCTTTGTTCAGATTCAATTTCACACTAGAGATAAATGATTGTCTTTCTTGCATCTTCAGCTTGTTGAATTGCAGCTTGTGGATTTCTCAGATTTCATAAGGCAATTTCACAAATAGATGTTCATTTTATACACTATTGATGAGTGTGAGTGTGTAAGTATCCTGTTGACTGTATTTCTCTGTAGGACCCTACCTAAAAAAAATGACTCGATCCTAAGAATGTCTTACTCCATTTTCTGTTGCTGTAATGAAGCATTCTTATTTTCAAAGGATGTATATTCATCTCACACATCTTTAGGCTCAAATTCTAAGAGAAATTAAGTCTAGTAAGGTCCTCATGGTGGATAGGATCCAAACAGCAGAAATGCACGAAAGTCAAATAGCAAGACAGGAAGCCAGAGCGAACTGAGAGTCACAACAGGAACTATTCAAACTTACCTAAAGCCTATTAATCCCTTATTGCTTATTTATTTATTTATTAAATTTTATTCATATCATAATTACATCCTGACTGCTATCTCCTCACTTGTATCTTCCTGTTCCCACCCTCCCTCTTTTGCCCTATTCGCTCCTCTAGACCTCTGACAGGGGCAGGGGGAAGGACCCTCCTACCCCACCATCTCACCACAGCTTATCAGGTCTCATCCAGATAGCCTGCATCCAGGTCTTTGGTCTTTGGTTTTTTTTTGTTTGTTTGTTTTTGTTTTTGAGACAAGGTTGTCTTGGCTATCCTGGACTCGTTTTGTAGGCCAGGCTGGCCTCGAACTCGTAACACTCCACCTGCCTCTGCCTCCCAAGTGCTGGGATTAAAGGCATGCACCACCACACCCAGCCAATATATAAAGCCCTTCTGAAGGTACCCTCGCCTCCATTTCCTGATCACAGTATACACATACAAACATACTCATACACACATGTGTGTACATATATGAGCATGCTCAGACATGCGCACATGCATGAGCACACTCAGACATGCACACATGCATGCATGCATAACTACTTATATGTAAATTTGAGAGAAAGTCTTGCATAGGAAGAGTTAGAGGGAGAGAAGAGAAGGGGGAAATTAATTTAATATAGTCTTGAAAATGAAATAATTTTTCTCTTTTTCCCTTTTCCTGGGTCTGCTTCACATTTCTGACAGCTTTAAGCTACAACATAATTGTGACTGGCTCATAAAATTCCTGCAAATGTAGTAACCAACATTCAGTAGCCAGTAAAAGGCTGCATCCAGCACATCACTGTAATGCAGTTAAAGCGCCTTGGTAGATCACTATATTTGTGAAAATATAACTTGACTGGATCTCACCAGCTGCTGAGTTTTTTTTACCTATACTTTTCTCTTAAGTAATAAACATCGTGTTCTTCAAAAAGATAGTACATTCATAAGTCACGTATTAGGTTTAACAAAATCACATAAACTTTGTTCACCTAACCAATATTTCTATTTTATTTTGTCCAACAGAGCAGATGTCTGGAAAACTGATTTCTCATTACGATAAGTTGATATTCAATAAGGTAGTTTTTTCAGTGGCGTTAGGTACTGCCCATTAAAAAATCATTTGGTGCAAGTACAGAGAAGCCCCCTGCTGGTCACTTTTGGAAGTCAACGTCTACTGTTGGGGTTCTGCACTTGCTGGTGCTGCGGAGCCAAACTGGACCAAACAGCAAATTTTCTCCTGAAATGCCATTAAGAATGGATGGTTTGACTGCTTCCAGGAGAGTTCATTATTAATGTCCATAAGTTTGTAAGTCACAAGGCTGTGTTAGTCCACAGACTGGTTATAATAATAGCCAAAGACACTTATAAACATCACACTTCTATTTAAAATTTGCTTTCTTAATTCTTCAAAGAGGAGAGCAGTCCATTTGCTGGATACACACAAAAGAATTACACCAAAAAGAAAATATGAGGTTTTGTAACATATTTTCTAATTAGCAGAGTTAAGGCAGATGTGTTCCGAAACGATTCGAAAGAGGAAAAGAAATATTCCTTATTTCTCACCGTTTTAGTCTGATTCAACCATCATATTTTCCTATGGCTTCTTGCTTGTAGTATTTTGTCAGCTTGGACTTTGTTTTCCTATCATTTTCAATAGGAAAACATACTAAAGTTTATTCATTTCACTTAGTTTTTAAAGAGCTAGGGGGGAAACTGGGCAAGGTGCACATTGTCTTTATAATCAGAAAAGAAATGATGTAAAAACAATACTGAGATGTGGTTTTTAGCATAGCCTCTAGTACAAAGTCATTTAATTAAAAACTTTTTATTTACTCAACAAATATTTATTATAACTGTGCTGTTAGCTGGTTTTAACTATAGCTAGACCTCATAGCTAAAAGATGCAGAACATAGTGCTGTGGTTATGCTTCTTATTAGGGTTACTGGAAAAGAATGCTCTGACTTTTCTGTGCAGCTTAGTCTTGGGGTATTCTCAGTGACTTACAGTGACTTTCCTGGACGCTTTAAAATTGCAACGTAAGGATCTTGCTTCGTGGTTGGAGAATGTGGCAGATGTGGGGAAATTTTGAGTACTCTGGTTACAGAAATATCAGACATTAACTTTACCCAATTTAAGAACAAAGAGAAATTGCCAAAAAAAAAATTATCAGAGAATTCCCCCAGCACTATGAAGACAATTAGACGGGTGGCTTAAATACTAGGTTGTCACTTAAGGTAAGGAAATTAAGATTTCATTTTTTCCCTACCAGCTGCCGAAGAGTTAAAAACTCCACGTGACTCACTGGCCACATGCCTATGTTTGGTTATACATAGAAATGTCCTGGGACTGCTTGCTTTCCCTAACTAGCTTTCCCAGACTCTGTGTGCTTGCGGGAACACAATTCAAAACAAACAAACAAAACAAAAAAAATCAGCGATGTTGAGAAGGGGCAACTAAGGCAACAGAGGCTCAAGATGCTGCCACCGACTCCATCAAGGGGCGAGAAGGAGCCACCTCACTTGGTCTCAGTTTCGTTTCATAACATGAGAAGAGTGCAATGGGTGACTTCAAGTGTGGACGTTTCATACCCAGAAGTGTGACTGGGAGACCCTGAAGTCACCTTTGGAAACGTCTCCAACTGAACGAAAGGACCTTCCCTCGCAGCTACAGACCCAGAACAGCCTTCCCTCTCTGACACAGTTAAGACCTTGGCAGGCAACTGTAGCTTCCCCAAGCTCTTGGATCTAAAACCATAAGGCTCTGGAGCTGAGTAGGGCCTTGTGGAAAATCTAAACACAAATAAATATACTTCACTGCAGTGCTTACAAGAATAAATTACCTCAAAAATTTGTAAACATTTTTCTCCTTCAAAGGTAGAATTCACAGCAATATGCGTCACGATGAAAATGTGTTTCTTTACATTATTTTTTCTGTTTAAAATGAAGTTTTGAGGCTACCTTCACAAAAAATACGAATGTGTGTCCTCACAAAGTAAAGCCTGGTGCTCCATCTAGAGGATACTTTGAGTTCTTCGGTTTAAGGGATTTAGGGGGCTTCTCAAAGGTGCCTAGAGCCTACCAAAATTCTTGTTATAATTCTACCAATGGTTCACTAGGTCTCATCTCATTTTTAAAAGATACTGTGAATATGCCCACCCTGTCTAAGGATGGAGAGCTGTTCCTTGTCTGGATTAATATGGTTTCTTTTAGTCGTAAAATATATACTCTGTGTTTACATCTCAGAGTTTTTTCTTTTCTTTTTTTTTTTTTTTTCTGGTGGGGGTGGGGAGCTGGCTTCAAGACAGGGTTTCTCTGTGTAGCCTTGGCTGTCCTAGACTCGCTTTGTAGACCAAGTTGGCCTCAAATTCACAAAGATTCACCTGCCTCTGCTTCCCTAAGTGCTGGGATTACAGGAGTGACTTCTTACCAGTTTTGTGGATAAAAATTCAAATATGAGGGGCTGGAGTTATGGAAAGCACTTGACATACAAACATGAGAGCCTGAGTTTAGATCCCAAAATCCCACATAAAAATCCAAGTGTGTGAGTATATGCCCTCCAGTCCTAGCTCAGAAAGGTAGAAACAGGTGCATCCAGGAGCTCACTGGGCACCCAGACTACTTGAATTGCAACACTCAGGTTCACTGAAAGACTCTCTCACAAGATTAGGTGGGGAGCAATTGAGCTTCTAACATCACCCTCTGCCTTCCACGCACAGCAGTACACATTTGTAAACACATATGCACACACACAGTACATATGATTTTTTAAAACTGCTTTCTACTTTTTAATCAGTTTTATCAACTACCAAAAGTTTTTCTTGGTGACAGATATTTGACCTTGCTAAGGATATAATAAAATGTTGGACAAAAATATACACGTTCTTTTTTTTTTTTTTTTTCACTTCATTTAACACAGCATTTTTTTCAAAATGTTCTGCTTGTTAAAAGTGTGTGCTATTTTTATTTTCGTAACCAGGGTTGCAAGTGAGTAATCTCTCTCCAGCACTTTGGAGAAACCTGGTTTTGAAATAAAGCCTAAGAGTATATTCTACTGAAAGCAAGGTTTCTGGATGCAAATGCACACTCAATCTAATGGAGCACAGCTCTCATTTTCCACTGAATCCATGAAAAAGTCACATCCTATGGTGAGAGGAAAGGAGGAAGGGTTTGAAATAAGGAGATGAGGAAATATTCTGTGGGAAGAAGAGAGCTCCCTGGTAGAGCTTGGACTGCAGCTACCGTGGTTGGTACTATGTGATGAAGTCTGCCTAGGCAAAAAGGGCTCCCCGGGTACGCCTCAGGTTCTGTAGGAGGCATAAAGCCATCAATACAGCATGGCCTCCATGAAAACAGAAGCTGGAGCTAAGCAGAAAGTTTTCCTCTGGGCTCATGCAACCTCATCAAAAAAATTTTCCCCACCACTCCCAGAAGTTCACCATATATCTTGTACATATGCAACAGTGACAAAATAGTGTGGCCAAATCTCCAAGGTCAGGCTGGTGGGGAGTAGATGGTTTCCATAGAATGAAATGGTGAGAGTCGAAGGGGAAAATAAAGGGAAAAAAAAACAATGGTCAGGGTCAATATTGATGTGTCTTTCACAAACAATACCGTATTTTTGAGAAGAACCTATAAGTGCTCTAACAAATAACTAATGAGATAGCATACATTCATATATGGTGTTCTTAAATGCAAGTCTTCAATAAAAAAAGGTAAATCTCACCAAATGTAGCACAATAAAGCTGCTGCAACAGGTCCTGAATCTTCCTCCCATGAGCCTTGAGCTTAAAATCATTTGTCCAAAGTCACAGAGCTCCTATGACAAAGCTGGGACCAGAACTCACTCATCCTTGCTGATCTCCATCGCTTTTATTACAGTGTAAGCATCATTAAACTAGGTAACATCAAAGCCTGCACAGACCCAAATGTTAATAAAACCTCAACACTCTATCTTGGGAGGTCAACTGTTTAAATGCCACATTAAAAAAAAAAAACAAATAACAAATGGAATAAACTTTATAAAATATAACCATATTTAGTTTTTTTGAGTTGATATGAATATATTAAGAAATATCACATGTTTTTGTTTTGCTTTTTTAATTCACTGAGATCTTCCTGTCTTGTTCCAAAACAGTTTCTGGGCACTATCCAATAATTTTAGAGCCGCAATATAAAAACAAACTTCAAGATGTCTTTGGCAAAGTTTGCCTAACTCTGGAAAGTGAAGCAACAGCAGATAAGGCCTATGGACTACACACTGCATGCTTCCTGCCCACTTCCTTGGAGTAGTGCAAAGCCTGCTGAGTAGGAGACCCAGTCTCCCTGAATGGACAGGCTGGCTTCCCTATTAGCTACAGATTTATCAGGCCCACTGTATTGGCCTGAGAAAAGCATGAACTACACAGTAAGTGAAGAACTGATTTTTAAAAGGAACCACTATGAATACTACCACTAAGTAAAACTTGGCTTCACTCTCAAGCTGAGATGCAATGGTCTACTCTGCCTACAGCTTGGGTAAAAGCTAAAATCATGAATAGATTCCCAACAAGCTGCCCATACTTGCTAGGCAACAGTGAAGCCTCCACTGTCAAAGGAAAAAGGCAGAAATGTAAGTACTTCTTATGCTTCTTTGGACCTTTTTGTTATTTTGAAGCATTATAGTTTTTAACATTGTATTAGTTGAAGTCTGCCTTTTCCCAGACCAAAGGAGGCTTTTGTGTGGGTCCACTAAGATGCAGGGCACATGCTGTTCCCAAACAAATGACTCAGCAAGTTATCAGCGTATGCGTGGAGTAGTGAAGATAATTGCCACACAAGCCATTATGTGCCAACATAAATCTCACTAACAACAACACTGCTATATGTCCAGACTAAAAAGGAAGACTTTATAATATTATAATCATTTTTTAAGCCTGAGGTTCCATGGCTAGTTCTTTCTGATGTTGAGATGGAGAATCTCTATAACATATTTACTAACACTCACTGAGGCTGCCTCGGCTATCTGGTCAACCTCAGAGAAAAGTAGAAACAAGGTTGGAGTAAGTTTTCCCATTATTTACATCATTCTCTTCCCCACCTGAATGCCATTTCTCATCACTGAATCACCTGAAGTTTTAGGTTCACTTTAAATTATTGCTGAACAAAGAAAGTATGGATAAACATAAGAAGCCCTATCCATACTGCCACTATGAATTATAATTTCTGATGCAGCAAACATCTATTCACTAACCTAGCCTGGACATTTAGAATCACCTTAGGGAGCGCTGCCTGGACCAGTGAAGTCTGTCCTTCTAGATAAGGGACCCAAGCTTTTGCTTTCTTCTCCCAAAGCTTCCCAGATGCTTTCTTTTTCAGCTGTCTGGATGTGGATATTCTTTAATCAGCATTCAATGATGTGCCTTTTGCAAACAATCTATTTTGGTCTTCCAAACAAATATATTTGTGTTTCAGAATTCCTTTCCTAAAAAGTAGATTGATAGTGAACATTTTTGCTAATGAAAGGCAGGAGATTAAAGGGAAAAAAAAAAAAGAAAGAAAGAAATCTAATCTCATGAAATTTAACCAATGTCCCAGGTGTTAGAGCTTACTTGGTCGACTGGTCAGAGACTGGATTCTCTATATTTAATTCAGAGACAGGCTTGCTAACCATGCTTAGAAGAAAATAAACATCAAATTAAAGTCACTGTGAGAGAAAAAAAAGAGTATTCAACTGGGACTCACAAAATCTGAACCATGTTTAGAAGCTAATAGTTATGGGACAAGGGACTTTAAACTTGACACTCTGTCCCATTTTCCCATCAGAAAACTGGAATAATGTTCTTCCCATTCAAAATGTTCTATTACTATGCCTGCATATATATTTAATGAAAACTCATTAATCCAATCACCCAAAAGAATGTATTATTCTGTCACATTGCCAAAAAAATGGGGTAGACTTCTCCCCTAATACACAAAAACACTAGATTGGAAAAGCCAGCTTATAAAATCTTTTGAAAATTAAGAAGACCAGAATGATTAGAGCAGTGCTGTGGGAAAGCTTCACTCAAACTAAAACACTGACAAGCCTGAGGGGGATCAATTGTTTATGATCCTGTTCTCTAGAGACCGAAATTCTTGGATACACCAGATGGTTTTATTTATAAAGCAAAAGTTCAGCTCTTGTGAGGTGCTGCTTGCAACTTCATACACAAATGAAAGAAATTGTTTTTATACATGCATTCATATGCTAGCCTGGAAGACTGATGGTTTCCTTTGTTTCTGATGGACATTTCTACAAAGTTGACAAGAATAATGCTTTAGGAGGCCAACCTCTCTTAAAAGAAACTTCACCTTCCTGATGCAGCTAAGTAACATACAGGAGCTAAAATTGAACACAAGAGAGTTTCTGGCATTTCTGGATCCTCTCTGCTCAGTGAATAGCAAATCACACTTAATTTGTTCTTTGATGTCCCTCCACCATCCTTAGCTCCTCAAGTTGCATTATGGAAAATGAAAAAGAAGCCCCAACCCCAGCTGAATATTCCAAGCTACATCCTGTATCAAGTCCCGGCAAGATGTCAACCTCTTTAGCCCAGTTTAGAGCTCATGGCAGTGATCCAACTCATTGTGGCTGTTTGTGGACCCCAGATTGCATTACAAAAAAAAGGGGCCCACTATGGAATACTACTCAGCTATTAAAAACAAGTAATTCCCGAAATTTGTGGACAAATGGATTGAGCTAGAGATGATCATAATGAGTGAGTTAACCCAGAAGCAGAAAGACTCAAATGGTATATACTCACTTATATCTGCATACTAGCCCAAAGGGCATGTCCCACGAAAGCCTTCCCTTACCAGGAAACTGGGACAGAGGGGAGGACATCCTATTGGGACTCTAGATGAGAGAACCATGTGAGAATAGCAATGTAGAAGGATTCAGTGGGTCCTAGAAACCTACAAGTAGAACATTATGACAGGCAGATTTGGGCCAAGGGGTCCCGCTCAAACTCAGGCACTAGCCAAGGACAATACAGGCGATAAACTTTAAACCCCTACCCAGATCTAGCCCATGGACAGGACAGTCTCCACACTTGAGTGGAGAGTGGGATATGACTTTTCATGTACTCTGGTGCCTCACATTTGACTTTGTCCCCTGGTGGGGGAGACCTAGTGGCACTCAGAGGAAGGACAGCAGGTCACTGAGAAGAGACTTGATACCCTATGAGCATATACAGAGGGAGGTAATCCCTCTGAGGAACAGTCATAGGGGAGGGGAATTAGGGGAAAATGGGAGGGAGGGAAGAATGGGAGGATACAAGGGATGGGATAACCATAGAGATGTAACAAGAATAAATTAATAAAAAAAATTGAAAAAAAAAAAAAAGAAAGGTTTTATTTGCCACAGATACAGTCTATCTTCAAGAGAATCCCGGATAAGAGCCAGAGGAAGCAATTGAAGTAGAGACCATGGAGGAAGCTGTTTACTGGCTTGTTTTCTCTAGCTTGCTCAGATATTTTCCCTATACTGCGCAGTCTCACCTGCCTGTAGGTGACCCTTCCCACAATAGGCTTGATCCTCCTGCATCAGTTTGTAACTAGGAAAATGCCTACTAGACATAGCCACAGGCCAATCCAATGGAGGCAATTTCCCAATCAAAGTTTCCTCTTTCCAAGTAAGTCAGGTTGGCAATTAATACTAACTGTGAGGGGAAGTCAATGGTGTGGGACTCTGCTGGATAAGGTCAAAGTCTGACTTCTCCGGATAGGCGTTTTGCATTCTGTCTATGAAGATGGACTCTCTTTTCTCAGTGGGAGTCTCACTCCACCTGATATGGTAACCCCAGACTTTGTAAGGTATATCATGTAGCCCTCAAGGAAGATTACAGGCCTGACACTTTCCTGATAAGAAGATTGTTTAGCCAGCACAGGAAACTCCTGGAAGTACCCCACCCTATGCTAAGGGGATCCTAGCCTATAGCATGTGACCTTTAATCATACCTAGAAGTCATCCCCTCACACATAGGATAATTAAGTACTGATTTCTCCTTCTTGTGATAGAGCCCTTGCTACTGCTTGTAAATGAACCGCTATATGTAGATTAAGTATCCTGGCACCCTTAGCCCTATTGAATCAGACACATTGACTCTGAAGCCCCTCCCCCACTGCTCATGGTTTATAAATAAAGGCTAGCTGGTATGCTGAAAAACAAAAAACAAAAAAACAAAAACAAAAAACAAAAAGAAGGGGCCAGGATCTGCTGACCTTCTCAGGACAGTGGCAAACAGCTCTTCTCATGACTGACACCTGATCCTTCTGCTCTCATTAGCTCCTAATCAAAGATGGTGCCAAGATAGCATCAGGCACCAGCCCACAAACCTGTCCCCCTCCAAGAGGTGTGGGGCTTCCTGTCACCCGCTGACTTTCAGTTTGGGGAATGTCTTTCCCTTTCAGATCCAAGGAAGCTGGATTTTATTGATGTGTGAGATAAAGCTCAAGGCCACTCTCAAATGAGCTTTCCTGTTATTAATAGTGCCTGCCTGCCTACTGTCATTATCTTTGTATCCATCGATACCCAGTGAGATTCACAGCAAAGACGCAGAGCATTCTAAAACCAACAACCCTAGAACACTTTTTGTTTTATTTTATTTTATTTTATTTTACATCCCAACATCAATTTCCCCTCCCTCTTCTCCACCTAGTTCTCCCCTCTCCTCTATCCGTCAGCCCCTCACCCATTCCTCCTCTGCTCCTCTTTCGAAAAGTGCTGGCCTCTCATGGGTATCAACCAGCCATGGCATGTCAAGTTGCAGTTAGTCTAGGCACCACCTCTCCTACTAAGCGTAAACTAGACCAGTAGGGAAAGGGTCCCAAAGGCAGGCACCAGAGTCAGAGACGACTCCCGTTCTCACTCTTAGGAGTCCCACAAGAAGACCAAACTACACAACTGTATCATACTTGCTGAAGGCCTACATCAGTACCCATGCAGGCTCCCTGATAATCCAGGTTCAGCCTCTTTGAGCCCCTATAGGCCCAGGTTGGCCTATGGGTTTTCTTGTGGTGTCCTTGGCCCCTCTGGCTCCTACAGTCCTTGCTCTCCCTCTTCCTGAGGATTTTCCAGGCTCCACCTTATGTTTGACTATGGGTCTCTCCACCTATTTCCATCAGTTCCTGGGTGAAACCTCTCTGATGACAATTGGGATAAATGAAATGATTCCTAAAGATATTCTTTTAGAACACTTTTTGTTGTATGAGATCCCCCTCAGTCTCTGGGGAACTTTTTCCTGACAGTCTCTCATCAGTCATCCTTCGTTTAAAATGTGAAATTCTTTCTTGCTGGTCTCAAGTCATCCTCTGCTTTCCTCCCACTAAATCTTCAAGAACAGAGTGGCTGGTACAAGCTTGACACCCATGCGGTCCATTTGTGGAGATACTTAATAGCAGTACACAAAACAACTTCTCCTCTGCAGTCCCTAAGTCAGGAAGTTGTTCTTAGTCTCAAGAGGGCCTTTAGGAAGCGTTTGCTTTGACCAACTCCTACCTCATACAAAAAGTCTGTGTTCATCTGAAGGTCCCTGGAGCAGTGGATGTGGTCAAAGTAACCACTGGCTTCCCTGGAGTTTATACTTACTATATGAAGCGTCTGTTTCCTATACAGATTTTATCTTCTTTCTATCTCCCTAAACAAATAATCTTTGAAGTCAGTTAAAATGACAGAAAGAGAGAAAGAGAGAGAGGGGGGCGGGAATTATTTCACCCTGCCCTGTTTGTTTCCATGAGGGCTCTAACTGAAAGGAAAGGATGAGTCACCCAGCACTTCTCCGTATTTGGTGGTTGGGACTCTTGGCTGCTGCAGCCAAAAGAGGGCAGCACTCCATGGGTTTTTGAATCCCCGGGAAGCAAACTTCTTGGTTTCCCGCTGAACTCATTAGCATAGCAAGGCAAATGTACTCTGCCTTCTGCAGTGTAGAAAGAAGGAGAACACAGAACCACTCAAAGCTTTTAAATTGTATTTTTAATAGTGATTGCACTTGTGCGTGCATGTGTATGTGTATGCTTATACCATTGTCCGGATGTGGAAGTCAGAGGACAACTTGTGGGAGTCAGCTATTTCCTTCTACCCTGTGGGACCTGGGAATTGAACTCTAGGTCACCAGGCCTGGTAGCTCATGCCTTTATCCAGTGAGCAATCCCACAGAGCTTTATAGTAAGTAATATGACTGACTCGGTCTCTAGGGAACTGAGGGGGAAGTATTCAAGATATTAAAGCAGGGTGAGAAGGGAAAAGTGGTCAGAAGAAAAACCAGAGGGTAATACAAAAAACAAAACAAAACAAAACAAAAAACCACTTCACAAAAAGTGAGGAATTGAACCAAAAGGGTCAATGAGAAAGGAGAGGAGAGCAAGGTGGGGACGTGATGGAATACAGAAGATGTCTTTATTGATGAAGGCCACATGGGACTGAAGTGAGCTCAAGGTCTGAAATTTAATCATAGAGTCAAACCTTTAACCTATTAGGAACCCAGGAAAAAACAACTCATTTGGAAGCAACTGTGGTAAATTCAGTTTTGGAGACATTTCTTCTTCAGAGAAATTAAGTCACTACTAAGATGCAGTGGGGCACAGAAGGAAAGGCTCAAGGGGTATTGCCCCAAAGACTGTTTTGGAAACTAGTCATAAATGCCTACTGTAAATCTTTGTTTCCAGATGCAAGCCCAGAGCTGACCTTATGACTCACTTGTAGATACAGTGCTGGGCATTCATGAGGCCATGAACTCTTGACCTCGGCCAACTCTGTCATTCATTATTGTACTATTCTCTTAGTCATGTCTCATAGCAACATTGCTCAACAACTGACCACACATACAGAGATAATTCCATAAGACTGTATCTGCTAATAGTGACATCACAGCCTTTCAGCTTGTGGGAATGCTGTGATGTTCACATTACAACGAGTGCATTTCTTAGAATGCACACGGTTGTTAAGAAATGTCTTACTGTGTTTGTACCTTCTCATCTGGATACCACAAACTTCTTTTGTAATACATTCTGGAAGCATCAACTAATCTGATTGTTATATTTTTCTACATAAACCTGAAGACATAGTCATTTGCCATGTATAAAACTCTTATCACTAGCATTTATTGAGAGCTACTGTGTTAGATGCTAAGTTTTGTGCATATCGTTCCATTTAATCACAGAATTAATAAAACAGCATCGTGAGGTCATTCTATCATCATTCCATTTTACAGATAAAGAAATTACAACACAGTTGGGTTAATATTAACTTGTGATAGGACAAACCTTGCATCACAATCAGAATGGTCGGATCTTAGAGTCAATGCCCCTAAACACTACATCTACTTCCTTTCTTCCCAGATTCCTCTTATCATGACGCCATTTCCTCTGGATCATCCTGCATATTCCATGTCATGGAGAGGGAGCTATTTTCTATATTGAAGGAATGGAAACCACCAATGTAGGATCTTATGTCAAGAAGCTAGCTGTCACCATGTAAGAAGATAAATTATTAACTTTAATAATTATTAATTATTTAATTATTAAATAATTAATTAATTATTAAGAAAAGGCTCATTCTTTTTTAACATTAAATAAAATCTTCTTTGAACCCTTACACACCAAAGTAGACTAGTGACACTCTAATACCTGTCATCTTGGTGACCTGTTTGCTCTTTACATACTTGATGTCCATAGCAGGAAAGAAAATGGAAAGAGGTGACCATCAAGACAGCTTTGTTTATGGGTATTTCTGCTATCTAATTTGCCTACTAATTTGGTAGCCAGTGTCCAAAGAGCCCATCGGTGTTGTTCTTTTCTCTGATCACTAACTCAATCAGTCACCTATGGAGGTTTCAACTCTGATTAAGAGGCCAGTGCTTGGAGTCCAGCCTTCCTGAAGAGGCAAGAATCATGTGCCTCCAGCTCTAGGCACCACAAGCCTGCTTGGACTACCTCAGTTTCAGGAATGCTAATTACTCTTTCCCCTTGTTGGGCCATTTCTTTCTCCTCCAACCCTTGAAGAGAGAATCTCTCTCTTCGTGGAAAGCCTACTTTCAGACTTAAAAAAAAAAAAATTAAACTAAGAGCAACATAATACAAAAGAAGATGGTGGCTTCTTCAGTAGGGAAAAGGGGGTAAGGAGTGGAGGGTGTTTTGAGAATAACCATAAAGTCATTTGCTGTGGAAAGCACAGAACTATACAGCTTTCACCTCTCTGTGCTTTAAATGTATAACATAAAACAAAACTAATGTGAATGAAATCCAATTTGGGGGAGACTGTTTAGTATCTGAACTGCTCGGTTAGTTTGGTTTTTATGCTGTAGTTAGGGAGCCACTGAAGTGGCATCCTTTCCTTGGTCAAGAAGTCACTTTTCATGGAGACATCATCGGAAGTCTATGAATACTCAGATAGTCAAATTTACTCCTTTTCAAGTCTCTGAGGGAGTTGAAGACCAGGTAGCTTAGTTTTACAATGAAGCTTAATTGTTTAGGGGTTAAGATGTTTTTAGGTCTAGATAGGTGTTCTAAGTTGATAATGATAATATGTGATGGAGATTGATTTACATTCAGGAATTTAAATGCACCAAGATAGGAAAGATATCTTCTTCAAGACTGTCAAATAAAATAGCCAAAACACTAAGCATGTAACATTTATATAATTCCTGATTGTGTCACAGTTCTTCTTGCCATAGGTGATCTATTGTATATATGTATAATACAAATGTATATCTATAAAAATAAAATAATTTTTTAAAAAATAGAGTATGGAACTTGTTCTTGTTAGATTTTTCCATTAGGTTGCTAATATGATTAGAAAAGGGATTTTATCAATTCTTTGAGAATTTCATACATTACATGTTAATCATATTCAACTTCCTTCTTCCCAGTAACTCCTTCAAAGTCCATGCTCTACCACCTTACCCTTTCCCAACTTTGTGGCAGTCTGACTTTTAAAATGAGAAAAAAACAAAAAAACTGAAAAGAGATGTGTGGCTAACATAAAGAAGCACATGAAAACATGTTATCATTAGTAATTAGGCTAAAACCCTGTGAATCCACAAATCCATCTGCTACAGGCCTTCTCAGTGCTGGGATTAAACACATGTGCCACAGCATCTGACTTTTTTTTTTTTAGTATGGGTTCTGCAGATCAAACTCAAGTTCTTGCTTGGAAGACAAACAATCTCCCCGTCAATCTAGCCCTGATACGGTAAGTTTTGACTTTCTTCCAGTGCTTTTTCCTTTCCTTTGTTAGAAAAACACTCTATCACTGAGCTAATCGCCCTCTCCTAATTTTTAATAGAAGAATAACATAATAATTCTCGTATCTTCAGGGACAGGTAGAGATGGAAGCAACGAGGGAGAGGGAAAAGCATGTAGAACTGAAGGATGATGGTGAGAAGCTGCCATGATGGTCCAGACACATCATAACAAGTGCACTGCTATGGCAACTGTGAGTACAACCATGCAGAGAGAAGATGAGAGTGGGGATATCAGGGAAACTGAAGGGGAAAGAGAGGATTCAAAAGTTGATCACACTGTAAAAGTTTAGGTATACAGAAAAGCCCAGAGAGTGAATAACTCTACAGCTCCAGGTCTCTGAAATGTGGGAGGAGTGCATATGGTAAAATCACAACGACAGAGATGGTATTTGAAACTTTTGGGATAGACAAATTGCCAAGTTAGTAGAAAAGAAGGAGAACACAAGAGACAAAAATAACAGAACCCCAATCACTTAGGAAAGGTTCTATTCCCCCAACTCACTAGCAACTGCTCAGCTCATTTCCTTAGGTAAACTGAGTGGAAAGATGTAATATCCAGGGCAAGGCCCTTGGCATTGCAGCTTGCAAGAAAGATGCCCTATTAGGAAAACACTTAGAAAAATCTATTAAACAATACACTCCAAGTGAGCCAGGAGCCACTGCCAAGGTAAAGTTACTTATCACCTCGCAGCGTGACACATTTTTCCAGGAAAACTTGCTCAGTGCCAGTGTTTGTAATCTCATGCTTTCATAGTGTTGAAAGTATAAAGCAAACTGGTTGGAAACATTGGATGCCATAATCCTCAGACCTTTATTTTTCATATATCATCTTCATATTATTATATCTCACCATCCCAGAATAGTAACTCTTACATTCCCCACCAATTTACCACAATTTAAGTAATGAAGCATGATGTAACCTCTGATGACTTACTGTTGAACAATTGTCTTTTAAAGACACTTATTTCATTAACTGCATCAATGTTTATTCCTGTAAAACTTAGGCTATAATTTTTTAAGACATCATAGAGTTAAAAGTTGTTACTAAGTCAACAAATGAAGTGGGAAAAAACTACAGTAAAATGAGTGAACACGGACATTAAGGAGGTCTTTGCTTCTGCCTAGAGCTGAAACATTTGTAAAGGGAAAATATTCTTACACAACTAGAGTCTCTTCAATTCTGCAGGCTTTAGCCCTTATTTTACTTTTTGACCTCAGTGAGTGGTAGGATGCTAAGTGAAATAAAACCTGAGGTTTCCTGCCACTGATGTTTTTAGAGCAAAGGAAGGCAGGGTTCATCAGATAAGGTAGTATGTGGTAGGGGTGTGAAGATGTGCTTGCTTCACCATTCCTTAGCTAAATATCTTTATTAAAAGTGATTATCAAATAATGGTATCTTTAAACTAATAACTTGAGCCTTCCTTGAAGAACAAAGTAGCAAACTGCAAAAATAGCAGGAAAGAAAACTTGAAAAACTCAATTATACAATTCATATTGCCCCAAATTGTTACCAGTCTTTATTGTTTTAATTTAGATTCACAAAGTTTCTCATCTTAGTTAATGAAAGTCTTTGTTTCCCTGCTCTGTCTTAAGTGTTGATTCCATCTATTCAGTCTTCTCTAAAGGAATCTTCCTGAAATCAAATCTAACTATGTCTAGCTAACTAACTTATTGAAGATGCTTTCAACATTTCTTTCAAAAAAGAAAAAAAGTAAAAACTTTCAGCCTATTACAAAGCCATTTCACAATCATATGAACCTCCATCTCTGGACACTCTATACTTCCCCACCATCTCCATAGAATTAGACCCTTCACTCCCCAAGGCTAAATTCCCCAGGACTTCATGGAAAATGTCACAACTGCTAACAGGGGGTGGGGGGAGAAACAGAGTAATAAGAGGTATCAGGAACTTCAGGAAGACCATTTAAAGGGCTTCCAAGGATTCATGTATCAAGACAACTACTTAAATCCAATATTTAAAAATCAAAACCAGTATAAAAATTTCAAATAAAGCTAGTATTAACTATTTCAACCTGAAATCCTTTCCATTTAGGAAATCTTGCTGTATTTAAAGATTATCTTAAATATCAGCTCTCCTATTGGATACTCTTGTTTTTCCATAGCACAGCATTTTTCTGTGATGCCTATGTCCACCACTATTTAACCTTTCTCTAATTTGCGCTGTATGTCTTTCCTCTATCTCCTTCTGTTCTAAACTGTGAACATTTTAAAATCATTTCTGAATCCCACTAATTAAGGTATTTTATGAGTTCCATACTTATTCATTGTATGATCATATTTTATGAGATCCTGTGTTTAAGGCTTGGATTCCATCATCGGGCTGTCTTAGGGTTTCTGTTGCTGCATTAAAACACCATGATCAAAAAGCAAGTTGGGGAGGAAAGGGTTTATTTTGCTTAGAATTCTATATTACCATTATCAAAGGAAGTCAGGACAGGAACTCAAACAGGGCAGGAACCTGGAGGCAGGAGCTGATGCAGAGCACATGCAGGGATGCTGCTTACTGGCTTGCTCCTCATAGCTTGTTCAGCCTGCTTTCTTATAGAGCCCAAGACCACTAGCCCAGGGATAGCACCACCTACAATGGTTTAGGCCCTTCTCCATTGGTTACTAATGAAGAAAATGTTCTACAGTCTTGCATACCACCTGATCTTATAGATGCATTTTCTCAATTGAGGTTCCCTCCTCTCAGATGGCACTATCTTGTGTCAAGTTTACATAAAACTATTCAGCATTGGGCTATGGAAGGAAGGCAACATTTAGTAAGTAGGGCTTTGTAGAAGGGTCTATAGGTTACTGAGGACATGTTCTTCAAAGCAATCATAGGACCCCAGGCTCTTCCACTTTCTTTTTTCTTAGCTGATGAGTTTGCACTGTCACACATTTGCCATTTTGTGTTGTCTCATCAGAGGCTCAGAGAAATGTGTGTATCCCCAACCTCCCTCTTTGAAACATTACTGGGCCAGTATCCCCATAACTGTAAACCAATAAAACCAGTTTACGTCTTTCTAACCTAATTGTCTCAAGTATGTCAATGTAGGAACACCAAGTTGACTGGCAAAATGAGACACACAATTTAGAAACAGCAAAAGTTCCAATCAATTGTACGTTGGCAACTTACATGTGTATCAATTTCATGATTGTGGCTAAAAAATCTCTGAGCCTCGATTCCCAGTCTGTACAATGTGATGACCTTACTTCCAGAGAGCTTTGGAAGCTAGTCATTTTTATGAGAGATGTCAAATAGAGTAGGCATTTGTTCATTTAAAGCAAAGATGTTGAAGAAAGAGGAGAGGGGAAAACTACATCATTAAAACAGATCCAAGAAAATCAAGTACACTGTTTGGGGAACAGGAAGGTGGTCACTGTGACTTCATGTAAACAGAGACTGACTATCAAAGGGTGAGTCAGCAAACACAGTAAGCAGCATTTAAATGACAGATGAGGTTCGTGTTTGCTATTCCATCGAAGGAGGCTTGACTCCATACAGGAACAGATGGCAGACCTCAGTTACCATTAATTCAGCAAGCATGAGTTCCCAACAAGATTCTATGTGGTGTCCCTGTGAGATAAGCTGAATTTTTCTCCAGGGAAAATACAACATACAACTAAGCCTTTGAATGTTCACTTTTACCTATTGGGAATGCACTACAGAATGAAGTTGTAAAAGGAAATTATAGACTGGATAGGGGAAAAAAATCCTTAAGGTATTGGGGAAGTAAAATATCTAATATTTTTAAAGAAACTGTAAGAGACATAGATAGTCCTGAAAGGAGGGGATTAGGGCTAAAACTGTAAGGTGTGAGGAGGTGTGATGCAGGAGTAGAAACATTAGCAGCTTACATTTTAAGGTGTTATCATTCAAGCACGAATGTTTATATCTTTTCATAAAGTATTGCATCTATAGTTTTGCCAAAACATTTCTTTGATTTAATACATTATTTTCTTGACCTCTTCCACACAGCAATTAAGAAAAATGAAAGGAGGGGGGGATAGAAAAGAAAAGGAAGGAAGGAAAGAAAAAAATGAAAAGCAAAGAGTTTTACAGAAGGAGAGAGGACAGTAGGGGAGGGGAGGGGAGGGATGCTCTGCTGCGCAGTGCACGCTAGCCTCAGTATCTCGGAACAGTCAAGAGGGCAGTTTCAAATCAAAATCAAGTGTATGAAAACATATAAAATGAAATAAGGTATCACTAACCCAGAAATCCCAGCATTTGGGAAGAAAACACATTATCAACACTTGGCCCTCAGCACACTTATTAGCTTCACAGTGGTAAGGTATCCCAGCCAGGGTCCCCACAGGACATGGATGGCATAATAGGGAACAATTAAAGAAGCCTCATCAGAGGGACTGTCTGCCAAAGTATTCATGGGATACTGAAGAAATGCTTCAGGATGAATGGGACCTGGTCTTGCAGGGCCAAGAAAGGAAATAGTTCCTAGAACTTGGGGGAGGTTGCAGCTGAGGCACTAAGAAAAGGCTGGCTCTCCCTGCTGAGCGGAAGTAGACATCTTTGAATGCCGTAACTCCAGTGTACAGGCCAGCAGAGACCAAATCCTCTTCCCAGCTCTGGCCTGGCTGGGACATCCTCTGGCCAAGACTCAAATGGAAGCCAGAAGAACACAAAACTCAAGTGAAGCTGCTCACGGACGCACAGCCGGAGGCACGGAATAATGAAGTCAATACAGAGAAGAGTAGAAAACATTGGGAAACATCTAGATTCCTAGCCCATGTCAGTTCCTTTGTCATTTACCTCTATACAGACATGTGGTCATCACTACCTCACCAACCTTACCCACATCAGATACACTTTGGAGGCCCTAGGGAAGTATTTAATACATAAAGGATATAAGAGTATGCACATTCTGGTGAGGGTTAGAGATAATAATAAGGTTAGGGAAAGGTCAGAAGACAGAGGAAGAGTAAAACATACAACGCTCCAAGCTCCTTGGGTCTTCTCTCCAGATTTACAAATCAATAAAGAATCTTATAAGAAATGGTATCAGAGAGAAAAGAAAACAAAAGATCTTGTGTTTTGCCAAGATTCTTGCCTACACGGGGGGGGGGGGGGGAGCATTTACCTAGAGATTCAACATTAGTCCACATTTGACTTTACACCAGCCCTCCTCTGCCCTTAGAACACCCCCTCTGTTCTTCCCTTTCATGTACACCAAATGATTTCTTCATGCCAAGAAAGTTTCCCCTTACTCTTCTTCTACAATCAAGCAAAATGTCATTATATACTTTATTTTTCTGCAAACTTTTGTCTTTTTAAATTTTAGGCACGTTTCACCCCAAATCATACCCTGAAGGATAAGTTGGAACTTTCCTAACATAAATTCAAGATGTACTACAATACTAGTATTATATAAATAGCATCTATTTATTCTTTGTAATTATTCAGCAATACAGCTATTATGAACTCTGGTTTCATAAAGCTGCACGTTAAAGCAAAAAATTCTTAGAATGAAAAGAACACACCACATGTGTTCTAGAGAAATGGATCGGAGGTTAAGAGCACTGGCTGCTCTTCCAAAGGTTGTGAGTTCAATTTCCAGCAACCACATGATGGCTCACAACCATCTATAATGAGACCAGGTGCCCTCTTCTGTCCTGCAGGGGTTACATGCAAGCAAAACACTGTACAAATAATATATTTTTTTTTAATCTTTAAAAAAAGAGTGAGAACACACCACAAAAGCTCCCCTATTTTTCTCTCATTTCCATCCTGTACCATTTGTGATAGGTTCTCGGCACTGCTTCTTCAGAGCATGCCCCATATCAAGGCCATTTGCTGTGTGGTTTCACAAGTCCTCCCACTGGGAACAGAGTATACTCTTCCTTTTGGTCTTGGTTGCAGCCTTGGACTTCATCAATAGAAGATGAACCCCATCACACATAACACATCCCAAGGCTCAGAAAGGGCTTAAAGCACTTGTGCTTGCTCCCCTCTCCCACCATCAGTACCATGACAGCACACTCAAGTTAACCAACTGATCCTAGGAGAAGAACGGGACACAGAAAAGAAAGCCAAGTCATCCAGCCAAGCCAAGCCTACATTAGCTGACTTCCAGACACATGAGTGAGCCCAGATGATCCCCACAGGACCACCCAGCTGAGGCAACCCTCACCTGACCTGCAGATCTAAGAGATTGCTGTGGAAGAAACAGCAGCAACAAGACTTAGTCCGTGGTGCTCTCTCCTGCACTGCTCGGCGTTGCTGTTTGGCCTGACACTAACAGGATAAAAGCCCAGAAACATTGATTTCTTTGAGCCTCGATTTGGCATTGTAGAAGAAGGGATTGGGTTACTTATGCCAGTATCTAGGGTCTAAAATTACAGGATTGTTGTGATATTTAGAGATTGTCACCCCATTGTTTATTTCCTCTTTTTTTTTTTAAATCATGCTTCATGTTTCTTTCCATTTTTAAATTATGTTTCTTTTTTAACAGACACATTTATACTATTACACATAAATAAAACAAACTACATACGGAAGGAAGAGCCATGAAACAATCAAGAATTATATAAATGTTACATTCATAGTGATTTGGCTATTTGTATTTGGCAAACTTGAAGTGAACATCTTTCTTGTCTTGTTGAGTTTAAAATTCTGAATGAAAATCAATATCTATCATACCTCATCTCTACTAACTTAGAACATTTGTTTCCTCTTTTTTTCTTCTCTCTCTGAATGATAAAGCAGTGATAATAATAGGATCACACATAATGATATGTTCATCGGCTCATTCATTTAGACAATTTATTTGTTGGGCGAAGGACAAAGCCCAGAAATCAGAAATTCACCATTGGTAAATGAAAAACTAATTATTGGAGGCACAGTATTCCACTATACAGGGACATGCAGTATTTATTTATACTTTCCATAAATAGGCAGGCATGTTTCTTCTAATTGCTGCCACTAAAAGCTTTGCTCCAATAAACATTGTTTTAAAAGGATGATTATGACAATCAAATAAAATAAAATGTGATTCTTCAAGTTTTTCTATCTTAAAGTTATTGCTTTCAGTCACAGATAAACAGTTGTGATGTACTCATAATAGGTGTTTTTATTTTTTACAGAAGAAAAATTTTAGTGCTAGAGATAAAACCAAGAACCCCATGCATGCCAGGGAAGTACTCTACCATTTAGCTGCACTCCCAGACCAAGAAAATATCATTATTGTACAGCAAAGGAAGACTCCATAAACAAATAGTCACATCCCAGTTTGTAGCCCACTTTTGACTTGTGTCAGCTCCATCATCCAGAAAGCCTATTGTGAGTCCACAGTACCCAGTTCTGTCAAGTTGTGAACCCTTGTAGCAGCCTTTTTACAGGTTGCAGTTGGGATCAGGATCACATAAGTCACAGAAGCACACCTAATAATAATGTGTTGTTATGGTTTGAACTATGTGCTTCAAAAAGACACCGTGGGTTCCTCGCATCCAGTACCTCAGAATGTGCCCTTATTTGGAGATAGGGTCTTTATAAAAGTAATACATCAAAATGAGAATGCTAGGGTGGACTCTAATCCAAAGTGACTGGCATTCTCATAAAAAGAAAAGAAAGTTGCACAGAGACACTGACAAGCACAGAGGAAATGATGTGACAAGACACGGGGAGAGACAGTGTCCATGAGTCAAGGTGACAGTCCTAGGACAGATTACCATCACCCTACAGCTCTCTGGCAACTTGATGTCAGACTTCTAGTCTCCAAAGCCAGGAAAGTAAAATTCAGTTTATGCTAGGTTGTCACAGCAATGAAAATATCCTGGTATACAAGTATCACAGGTCATTCAATTCTAGCCACAAAGAGACACACTTGGTCAAAAGAAACTAGATGCAAATTTAGAAACCATGTTTGCCTGTAAGCAAGATGCTGTCTCCATAAGAGGGTACATCTACTGCTGTGACAGGGCAGTTTCTTTTCTTTTTTTTTTTTTTTTTTTTTTTTTTTTTTGGTTTTTTGAGACAGGGTTTCTCTGTGTAGCCTTGACTGTCCTGGACTCACTTTGTAGTCCAGGCTGGCCTCGAACTCACAGCGATCCGCCTGTCTCTGCCTCCCGAGTGCTAGGATTAAAGGCGTGCGCCACCACGCCCGGCTAATGCTACTTGGGCAATGATTAAAAAAAAATATGTCTGTGGTTTCGTGGCTGGCATTGCACAAAGGAAGGGGGAAACTGTCTAATAAACCACTTTTGAGCAATGAGACTTTTCCTACCACCCTTGAATGGTAATGTAAGCACATCAAAAAGTCTAAGCCATGAAATCATTTTTTGAAATTTCTTTTTATAATTGTGTGTCCACTCAGCTTGGACTTCTGGAACCATGGCATATGTACAAGGGAAGTAAATTGTTAATGTGAAAATAGAGGCCTCTATTCTTAGTTACAGAAATCTATTTAAATTTTAGCACTGGCAAGACTTTTGTTTTGAAGAGCTTGTGAAAGCAAAATTCTCATTCCAAAGTCAGATTTCCATATGCTAGTTTCAAACGATGCATATACTTGAAATCATTTGCGCACAATCCATGGATCCACAGATGGCTTTAGGGAAGCAGGTATTAATTTGCCATCTTCAGTAAATTACATCTGTTCCAGATGGCTTTCATATTTGAGTCCCTCAGCATATCCTAACTTAAACATTCATCTCCCAACTCTTGCTTCTCCCCCACCTTGGATATTTCTGTTGATGGTTTATTAAATTCTTAAGGTACCCTTTCCCGCAACCATGTCACCCTCAAAGAGCCAATTATAACATCTTATAGATTCTATATTCAAATAATCTGTATTTGTTTGAAACTATGTTGCTTCATTTCAATTCTTTGCCTAGCCTACTAAAACAGCCCATGAAACTGAAATGTACTCCAGATCTAATATGTCCCAGATAAGCTAAGCCAGTCATTGAGTTTAATGACTTTTAGCCCAATGTCAAAGACATTATCCTTAAAAGTTCTCCATTTTCTAATAATAATATTCAACATTTGATGGTTTTTATTATGTGCATCGTGCTCATTTTCCCCTCTTTGCCCACTCCTACTCCTATTTACTATGTATTACATGTACTCATTTTCCTTTTCCACAATTTTCATGTAAATTTCTTCTTATTCAGAATGCCCTTACTGCTGATCTCTCCCATTCACCCAGTTCCACAAGGTCCATTTCAAAAATCACTCTTTCTTAATTAAAATGTAATAGAGATATACAACTTCTACCCTAAGCCTAGGTCCAATGGATTTCTAAACCCACTGTCATTAGGAGTTTATATGTGCAAATTCCATTTATTACATTACCTCTTCACTGGAGTCTGGTTGTCTTCTGAAATCAAATTTATTAATCTTTTTACAGTAAAGCTTATATATAAGTGACTATAAAAGCCATAAGTAGCTTCATATCAATGGAAATCAGAATTGTAATTAAATAACTTTTCTACAAATTTATTCTAAATTTGGTCTTCAGAGCTTTATAGATTCGGGAATTGTGAAAAGGATTGTGAGCCTGTACTGCTTTACTAAGATTTAAAATCCTTATAGATCGAGTAATTTCTACTTCCGTTATTTTGTTTATATCTATTTCATAATAAAAATTATTCTGAAGTTATTATATTAGTATTTTATATTTATGCATCAATAGGAACCACCAGAGAAAGAGAAACCATTTCAGAATTCATAACAAAAAGTGTAACTTAGGGCTTTAGTCACCTAAATGACTAGAGGAGCTGAGCAAACATACATGAATGAGGAAGCCACAGAGTTGTACTATCAGCAGGTGCCTGCCACCTCTAGGGTATGCAGATAAGGGTGCTGGCAGTGCTGCATGAATGCACAGTTAAAGAAAGAAGGAAGCCTAGTGAGTCTGCCCAGTAGAAGCTGCCAAGCCAGTGAGTCTCAATTTGACCTAAAAACTCAATACAATCCAAATCAAAATTCCAGTGAGTAATTACACTGACATCAGTGATCTGATTCTAAAATTCAGGGAAAGAGGCAAGAGATTCATAATAACCAGCACGATGTTAAAAAAGAGAATAAAGTTGAAGAAGTGGCATGGCACAACTTAAAGACTATCCCAAACTAAAATAATCAACACAGTGACTTTCATGAACAAAAAATAAATAGATCAACAGAATACAAAAAGAACCCAAAGTAGACTCATAGATACAGTAATTTAATCTCTAGCAAAGGATGGGTCTTTTTTTTTTTTTCAACGAAATGTGCTAGAATTTTATATCTTCATTCAAAATGTATCTAGAAACTGATTTTCATGAAAATTGTCACAAAATAGACAATAAATATTAATTTAAAGTCAAGACTCTGAAAACTCCTGTAAATCAACAAAGCAGAAACCTTAGGTGACTTGAGTAGGGTAATGATATTTAAAAGTACAATATAGAAGGCAAGATCCATGAAACAAAATAACTGATAAGCTGAAAAGACAATGTCAAGAAAATGAGAAAAGGATCCAAGATGGCAGCTCCTATCACACACTGCTTCTGATCAGCTGGATAGCCAGGACTGCACAGCGACCTAACGACCAAACTGAGACCTACAAAACACCAGTGCTACTGATTCCCAGGTGAGAGGGATCCATACTGTGTACTGTGCGGGTGGATCCAACCCGTGGCTACCTAGCTAACCCACAGAAAAGTCCCAGGGACAAACCCCTGTAGCCACCATCTTGAGAAAGACCATGAGACACTTGTACAGCTTTGGGCTCTCTTTGCCCATCTGCCGCTTACTGGATCTGGGACATAGAGAAGACAGGCAGAGCTGAGTCCAGGCGCTGGCCACAATCCACATTAGCTGCCACCCTACGAGCAGCTTTGGGTTCAGATCTATTTCCACCCTCCAGTTGATTACCAGCCTAGCCCATTTGGGTCACAGAGGAGACTGGCAGAGCCCTGCCATCTCAAAAAGGCCTGTGGAACATCAGAGCAGCTTTGGGATCCGATCTCACTCAGCCACTCAGCCCCTCAGCCGCTTAGAAGCCTGACCCATCTGTGACACAGAGCGTACAGGCAGAGCTGAGTCAGTCTCCTCCACATTAGCTGCCATCCTGCAAGCAGCTTCCAGCTGGGATTTCTTTCTACCTGCCTGGAGACTTCTAGTCTGACACAGGCAGGACACAGAGCAGACAGGCTGAACAGAGACCTGTGTAGGCCCACATTCCACATTAGTTGCCACCCTGTGAGAAGCTCTGGGCTCGGATCTCTCTTTACCCACCTGTAGTTTATTGGCCTGGCCCATCTAGGCAGAACAGAGGCCTGCACTGGCCACACTCTACATTAGTTGCCATTCCTTGAGGGGCTTCAGGCTCGGATCTCTCTCTGCCCGCCAACTGCTTACCTGTCTAGCCCATATAGGAGGACACAGAGCAGATAACGCAGAGCCCTGTCATCTCGAGAAGACCTGTGTCTATTAGAACAAACCGAACTGATGCTGACCAGCACAGAGAGCAGCAAAACCTCTGATTTGTCACTGGTGGGAATGCCAAACGGTACAGCCATTTTGTGAGACAGTTTAGGAAGGGCTTATTGTTGTCTGGTTTGGTTTGAAAAACAGGTCTTCTGTAGCAGAGGTAGGCTTCAAACTCAATGTATTGCCAAGGATAACCTTCATAGGCTAACCAAGATTATCAAGGATAACTTTGATAGAAGTCTTGATCCTCCTGCCTCCATCTCTAGAGAACTGGTTTATAAATGTGCACCACCATGCTTTATGCATGCTAGGCAAACATTCTACTAATACCTACAACCCCAGCCTTCTTTGACTATTTCTTATAAAACCAAACACATTTCCCTCCCCTAGCCACCATGAGGATATAAGCTTCCTTAGTAGTTAGCCATAAGAATCCAAAGCTTTGGTACACACACACACACACACACACACACACACACACACGCATATTTTAAGTTTTATTTACAACAGCTCCAACTAGTAAGTATGTGGACAAATTAATAAATTGATATATTCAAAGCAACTGCATACTATTCAGCATTGTTTCGAGGTAAACTGAGGCACAAGAGAATTGAGGAGTGTTGACTTGGACAAATAATGATTTATGGATGACACAACACCAGAGGCAGGATTGCAAATGGGCATCTTTTACAATTCACACACGTACAAGTAAAGCAGAAATAATTTTGTTTTGCTCTGGCTATATAACTGCCTTACTTGGTCTGCCTCGATAGAAGTCTCTAGTTATACATTTAAAAGTTAATTTGTGGTTTTTATGGGTTGAACTCTAGTTTCTTTTTTTTTAACATTGGCATTTACAAGAAATAGTTCAGGTTAAGTTTCACTTATGTTTGCAAGTCAAACAAGGATAAAGTCACTTATGAGGCCTGACTGGTTTTTGTCTATTCTGGAATTCTTCGTGTCTGATCTCCATTTCAATTCAGCTCAAGAGTCTAGACTATTATCTGCTACCAATTGCTATGTTTTACCATCGATGCAATGTTTCCCATGAATATAGAAACATGTAGTTTAATTTTGGAATGCAAGGACTTTTTAATGCTCTTAGGTCTCAATGTGTAAGTATCAAGTTAATATATCTTAGGATTGTGTTGTGCTCACATGTTTCATTTAAAAAAAATATGTTTCAGTTGCTAGCTTTAGTTTATCTTTTTTAATCCAGCAGTTGATGGAAACAGATGCAGAGATCCGCAGCCAAACAATAGGCTGAGCTTGGATAGTTCTGAGGAAGAGTGGAGGGAAGGATTGGGGGAGCCAGAGGGGTCAAGGATACCACAAGAAGACCTACAGAGTAACTAGCCTGGAACCACAGAGGACCACATAGACTGAACCACCAACAAAAGATCATGCATGGGACTGACCTAGGCCACCTACACATATGTAGCAGATGTGCAGCTTGGTCATCATGTGGATCCCCTGACTCTGTTACCTGCCTCTGAATCCCTTTCCTCTAGCTGGGCTACCTTGTCTGTCCTTGGTGGAAGAGGATGTGCTTAGTCCTGCTGCAACTTGAAGCACCAGGGTGGGATGGTACCCATGAGGGACCACCTCTTTTCTGAGAAGGAGCAGAATGAATGGGGGGAGAGGGCATGAGGGTGGAACTAGGAAGAGAGGATGGAGGGAGTTGGGATCAGGCTGTAAAGTGCATAGATAAACAAACAAACAAATAAATAAATAAAAATAACAAAAATAAAAATAGTTATTAAATGAATTTTGGCTTGGAATTGGGACAGAATTTCCAAGCACTTCTGAAATGGCCATAAACTATCCTTTTGTACTAACTAGTTAGTGACACCACACCCAAAGTACTGATGATTATAAAATCAAAATATTGATCAACTGTGAAACACACCGAAGATGCTTTATCAAAATCTGTAATATTAGCCAGACTCTAGGCAGAGCGCTGAGAGTTGTATGGAAGATTGGGGGAATGGAAGGATCTGGAGGGGTCAGAAACCCCACAAGGAGACCATCAAGGCTGGTGGATCTGGACTCAGGGGCCCTGCACAAATTGATGCATGAGTCAAGGACAATGCATGCAGAGAACCTAGGCCCCTGTTCAGACAGAACCCACAGACAGCCTTATCTCCATGTCGGGGCAGAGGGGGGGTGGTGAGGGGGGCGGGCAGATAGGAGCAGGGGACTGCCTCTGCCATGAACTCTGGTGCCAGCGATTTGACCACTTCTCCTTGGCCTACGGCCTTACAGGCACTCAGAGGGATGCATTCTGATGAGAGCTGGTAGGCTGTGGTCAGACTGTGGGGGGAAGAGAGCCCTCCATGTCCCCTTCTGAGGTCTAAGGGAGGGGAATAGAGCAGAAGAGGGAGGGAGGTAGGGTAGGAATGGGAAAATAAGAGTGAAGGGCTAACAATCAGGTTATAATGTGAAAAATTATAATAAATAAAAAATTAAAACAAAATGACTCAGAAGTTAAGGGCACTAACTGCTCTTCCAAAGGTCTTGAGTTCAATTCCCAGCAACCACATGGTGGCTTACAATCATCTATAATGAAATCTGATGCCCTCTTCTGGCCTGCAGGTGTACATGCAGACAGAGCACTGTATATATAATAATAAATAAATAAATCTTTAAAAAAAATTAAAACGGAATCCAAGATGGCGGCGAGCAGTGTGGACCGTATTTGGAAGCTCCAGTGAACAATTCAGGGAATTGCACAGATTTCTGAGCCAGGAACACCAAGGTCCCGACACCATGGCAGCAGGAGTGCTCCACGGTTCGGAGGGACGCAGGCTGGGCGGAGCGCTCAGGTCCACTGAAGGCGCCAGCTCAGCGCAGCCGCAGTTCACATGCTGTGACGCAGGCAGGGCAGAGAGCTCAGTTCCACCCTAGGCACCAGCTCAGCGCAGCTGCAGCTCTCCTGCTGTGATGCATGCTAGGCGGAGAGCTCAGTTCCACCGGAGGCACTAACTCACATCAACGAGTAGTTCTGCCCAAGACACTAGCTCAGCTCAGCGGGCAGTTTTGGGGCACTGACGCAGGCTGATGTCAGCATGCAGATTCAGCCCAGAAGCCCTAGCTGGACTTGCCGGGCAGATTAGGCCCAGAGATTCTAGCTGAGCTGTGCACACAGGCTCGGTGGCCCCAAGATTCTGGCTGGACTATCCACGCAGTATAGGCCCAGAGTCCCGGGCTGAATTCAGCGTGCAGTGTGAGTCCATAGTCCCTGGCTGAGCTCGGTGCACAATTCTGCCCCGGAGATTCGGGTGGAGCTCGGCGTGCAGTTTAGGGCCAGAGTCCCTAACCGTGCTTGGCAGACAGATTGGGCCCAGAGACTCTAGTAGAGCTTTTGGCACAGTCCCGGCTCTAAGACTCTGGTTGGACACAGTGTGCAGTTTGAGTCCAGAATTCCTGGCTGAGCTGGGCGGACGGTTCGGGCCTGAGTCAATAACTGACCACAGCACGCACTTTGGCCAAAAGCCCCTAGCTGAGCTTGGTGTGCAGTCCCAGCCCAAAAATTCTGGCTGGACCCTGTGTGCATTTTGAGCCCAGAATTCCTAGCTGAGCTCGGCAGACGGTTCAGGCCCTGAGATTCTAGCTGAGCTCGGCGGGTGGTTCGCGCCCAGTGTCCCTGGCTGGACTTGGCAGGGAACCCAGAAGGCTGTGGATACCTTGGCCTGACCCAACGCTCATCCAGAGACCCAGAACAATTGCAGGACCCACAGCACAGGGGAGCTGAGGATCACTGGCTGTGAGAGCCCAAAACGACAGGGCTAACCTCCTGCCATCCACACCAGGGAAACATCAGAGCTTCCAGCCTACGGAAATCGTGAGAAAACAAGTGAATCTATCATCAGACTCCCTCCATCCAACTCGGGAAGCTACCCAACGAAAACAAAGCCGGCAAGATGTCTAAAGGACAGTGTAAAAACATACGCAAAAAACCCCAACACAACATGGCATCTCCAGTTTCCAGCTATCCCAAAGAAAACAACCCAGAGAACTCAAATACAATGGAAATAACCTCAAATCCTTAATAATGAGCATATTAATGGAGGAAACAAATAAAATTTGTAATCAAATACAGGAAGACTCAGCCAAACAGGTGAGAGACATAAAAGAAGCACATAGAGTGGAACTGGAAAAATTTCAGGAAAATGCAAACAACCAGATGAAAGAAATAAATAAAACGGTTCAAGCTCTGAAGACCTATAAAGAGGCAATGGAAGAAACTCAGGAATATACAATCAGATGAAAGAAATAAAGAAATCAGTTCAAGATCTGAAGACAAAAATGGATTCAATGATAAACACACAGACAGAAGAAAAACGACAACGTGAGACCTCAGAGAAGAAGGCGAGCAACACAGAGGTGAGCTTTTCTAACAGAATCCAAGAGACAGAAGAACGAATCTCAGGTCTAGAAGATACAATCACAGATCTTGAAGCAACCATTAAAGAAAATGACAAATCTGGAAAACTCCTGACACAAAACATCCAAGAAATTAAGGACACCAGGAAAAGAAGAAATCTGAGGATAATAAGCATTAAAGAAAAAGAAGATATCAGACTCCAAGGCCCAGAAACTATTCTCAACAAAATCATAGAAGAAAATTTCCCCAATCTAAAGAAAGAGATGCCTATAAACATACAAGAGGCCTACAGAACACCAAATAGAATTGACCAGAAAAGGAAAACTGCCCGTCACATAATAATCAAAGCATAAAGCATACAGAACAAAAAAAAATATTAAAAGCTACAAGGGAAAAGGGCCAAATAACATTTAATGGCAAACCTATCAGAATTACACCAGACTTCTCAGCAGAGACCATAAAAGCCAGAAGAGCCTGGACAGAGATCCTGCAAACCCTAAGAGACCACAGATGCCAGGCCAGACTACTTTACCCAGCAAAACTATCAATAATCATTGATGGAGAAAACAAAATATTCCATGACAAAAACAAATTCAAACAGTACCTATCCACAAATCCAGCTTTACAGAAGGTACTAGAAGGAAAACTCCATCCCAAAGGGTCAAGCTACAACCAAAACTACTCAGGAAATCGGTAACTATACCATGGCAAAAACACAGCTACACAAACGCTCAATTGGAAACAACATCAAAATTAAGACTCTTAACAGTCACTGGTCGTTAATATCTCTCAACATCAATGGTCTCAATTCTCCAATAAAAAGACACAGACTAACTGAATGGGTGCATAAACAAGATCCAACATTCTTCTGCATTCAAGAAACACATCTCACCTATAACGAACGATAGGCATTATCTCAGGGTAAAAGGTTGGAAAAAAATATTCCAAGCAAATGGTCACAAGAAGCAAGCAGGCGTAGCCATTTTAATATCAAACAAAATAGACTTTCAACCAAAATTAATCAAAAGGGATGCAGAAGGACACTTCATACTCATCAAAGGTAAAGTCAACCAAAATGACATCACAAGTCTGAACATCTATGCTCCCAATACAAGGGCACCCATATTTGTAAAAGATCTGCTAAAAAACTTAAACCACACATCGATCCCCATACAATAATAGTGGGAGACTTCAACACCCCACTCTCACTGAAGGATAAGTCATTGAAACAGAAACTAAGCCGAGAAATACCATCATTAACCAATGCCATGGGTCAAATGGATCTAACAGATATCTATAGAACCTTTCACTCAAACAAGAAAGAATATACCTTCTTCTCTGCACCCCATGGAACCTTCTCCAAAATTGATAACGTTGTAGGTCACAAAGCAGGCCTCAACAGATACAAGAGGATTGAAATAATAACTTGTAGCCTATCAGATCACCATGCTCTTAGGCTGCAATTCAACAACAACAGAAACAACAAAAAGCCTACACGTACTTCAAAGCCTACTTTGAAGGCATATATGCCACAAAATTTGAAAATCTAAGGGAAATGGACGATTTTCTTGATCAATTTCACTTGCCAAAGTTGAGTGAAGAACAGATAAACAAGCTAAATAGTCCCATTTCCCCTACAGAAATAGAAGTAATCATTGATAGTCTCCCAACCAAAAAAAACCCATGGCCAGATGGTTTCAGTGCAGAATTCTACCAGACCTTCAAAGGCGAGCTAATACCGATACTCTTCAAGCTACTCCAAAACATAGAATTGGATGGAACATTACCAAATTCATTCTATGAGGCCATAGTCACATTGATACCTAAACCTCACAAAGACTCAACAAAGAAAGAGAATTTCAGACCAATTTCTCTTATGAACATCAATGCAAAAATACTAAATAAAATTCTTGCAAAATGAATACAAGAACACATAAAGGATATCATTCATCATGACCAAGTAGGCTTCATTCCAGACATGCAGGGATGGTTTAATATATGGAAATCCATCAATGTAATCCACCATATCAACAAACTGAAAATAAAAAACCACATGATCATCTCTTTAGATGCAGAGAAAGCATTTGATAAAATCCAACACCCATTCATGTTTAAAGTTTTAGAGAGATCGGGGATACAAGGCACTTTCTTCAACATAATAAAGGCTATCTATCTACAGCAAGCCAATAGCCAAAACCAAAGTAAATGGTGAGATACTCAAGGAAATTCCTCTAAAATCGGGAACAAGGCAAGGCTGCCCACTCTCTCCATATCTCTTCAATATAGTACTTGAAGTTCTAGCCAGAGCAATAAGACAACAAAAGGAGATCAAGGGTATCCAAATGGGAAAGGAGGAAGTCAAACTATCCCTATTTGCGGATGATATGATAGTGTACATAAGTGACCCTCAAAATTCCACCAGAGAACTCCTACAGCTGATAAACACTTTCAGCAATTTGGCTGGATACAAAATTAACTCAAAAAAGTCTGTAGCCTTCCTATACACAAATGACAAGCTTGCAGAGGAAGAAATTAGGAAAGCCATACCCTTCACATTAGCCACAAGCAATATAAAATATCTAGGAGTTACT
>OU015756.1:70576510-70593333 GCA_907169655.1 Acomys percivali
GAGATTCCATCTTACACCCATCAGAATGGCTAAGATCAAAAACTCAAGCGACACCACATGCTGGAGAGGATGTGGGGAGAGAGGAACACTCCTTCATTGCTGGTGGGAATGCAAACTAGTACAACCACTTTGGAAATCTATCTGGTGCTATCTCAGAAAACTGGGAATAGGGCTTCCTCAAGACCCAGCTATTCCACTCCTTGGAATATACCCAGAAGATGCACCAGCACACAGCAAGAAAATTTGCTCAACCATGTTCATAGCAGCCTTATTCATAATAGCCAGATCATGGAAACAGCCTAAATGTCCCTCAGTAGAAGAATGGATAAAGAAACTGTGGTACATATACACTATGGAATACTACTCAGCTATTAAAAACAAGAAATTTCCAAAATTTGTGGATAAATGGATTGAGCTAGAAATGATCATAATGAGTGAGTTAACCCAGAAGCAGAAAGACTCAAATGGTATATACTCACTTATATCTGCATACTAGCCCAATGGGCATGTCCCACGAAAGCCTTCACTTACCAGGAAACTGGGACAGAGGGGAGGACATCCTATTGGGACTCTAGATGAGAGAACCATGTGAGAATAGCAATGTAGAAGGATCCAATTGGTCCTAGAAACCTACAAGTAGAACATTATGATAGGCAGATTTGGACCAAGGCGTCCCACTCAAACTAAGGCACCAGCCAAGGACAATACAGGTGGTAAACTTTAAACCCCTACCCAGATCTAGCCAATGGTCAGAACAGTCTTCACACTTGAGTGGAGAGTGGGCTATGACTTTCTCACGTACTCTGGTGTCTCACATTTGACTATGTCCCCTGGAGGGGGAGACCTGGTGGCACTCAGAGGAAGGACAGCAGGTTACCGAGAAGAGACTTGATACCCTATGAGCATATACAGGGGGAGGTAATCCCCCTCAGGAACAGTCATAGGGGAGGGAAATAAGGGGAAAATGGGAGGGAGGGAAGAATGGGAGGATACAAGGGATGGGATAACCATTGAGATGTAACAAGAATAAATTAATAAAAAAATAAAATAAAATAAAATCTAAAAAAATTAAAACAAAATACCTGAAAAAAATTCTGCAGTATCAATTTCTCAAACAATATTTAATCTTTTATGCAAAAATAAGCAAGTGTATCCATACCGTATCATTAGTGTGCAACTGTTTGTCCTTAATAAATGGTAAAACTTTATGTTTTCCAAAGAATGGCTTTAAAATTAATTTCTTGATCATATTAATAAATGTTTTTATTTCAGTATGTACTTTATATACCTAAAAATTCAGAGTCACATAAGGTTTCTCAGGTGAAAAGAGATCGCAAAGAGGAAATGTTTAAGAAACCTTAATGCAGTGGTTCTCAACTTTCCTAATGCTGTGATCCTTTGGTACGGTTCCTCCAGTTGTAGTGACCCCTCAACCACAAAATTATTTCCGTTGTTATTTCATACCATACTTCATAACTGTAATTTTGCTACTGCTATGAATCATAATGTAAATATCTGTGTTTTCCTTTTCTGATGGTCTTAGGTCTTCAGACCCCAAAGGGGTCACAACTCACAGATTGAGAATCTCTGCCTTAATGTGATTCCTGAGTTTAGGTGATCACATTGTGTGAGCATGGGTTTGGCAGTTGTAGCAAATGAACCACCCTAGTGGAGAATGTTGACAGAATTCCTTCATTAATGAGATTAGCACTGTGGTAAAAGGAAACCCATGCAGGTCCTGGCCTCTTTCGTCATGTGAAAACACAGTGAATAGATGTCTATGAACAAGGCCCCAGGCCCTCTTCAGACTACAAATCAGCTATACATTTTTTGAAGTTTTCCTACCTTCCAGAACTATAAGAAATACGTTTCTGTTGTATATCTACCACACAGAGAACACTTTGTTATAGCAGCCTCAAAGGACTAAGACAGATAATACACACAGAATCTACATGTGTTTCTCTCAATTATGTAGCAAGTCTAAGATAGCTCTAAATACTAAGGCATAGATGAATAGAAGATAGATGATAGATTGATAGGTAGATAGATAGATAGATAGACAGACAGACAGACAGACAGACAGACAGACAGACAGACAATGACAAAAGTTGGATTTTTAAATCATTAACTGAATTTGATACCTCGCCTCAAATTTTAGGAGCATGTGAAAGTCATCTGTGACTATAAATTCTTAGAGCCAAAGACTGTTTTGCTCCTGGGTTCTTGGGGTTCTCTTGGATGGGTGCCCTCAAGTTCAGTTATGTATTTGCATCTACAGTTATTTACTTGTCATTCTGTTTAGAACATACTGTGTCTTTGTCGCTATTTGTTCCAGCACCTCTGACCTTCCAGCGTTGAGCTGGAATTTGTCAGGGGGGAAAAAAACCTCAGGATCTTCATTAGCAAAGAATGAACCACAAAACTGATTGGGCATCTGCCCTCCCCTTTCCTAAAGACCTCTTTCCTCCTTACCATCAATCTGGACTGTTTGAGGGTGAGCTCTGACAGTACAGGAAATAAGGAAGCTGGTTCTCTGTTCTCTACTACCAAACTCCTGGTACCCACAAAGCCATTGTTCTTCCTTAAGTCCTACCTTTGTAGGGCAGGCCTTTCTCTCTGACCATGAGCCCAATAGGCTCAAATAACCTTTTAGCCCTTCTTCGCTAGGAGAAAATGGTCCAGTTTCATAAACACTTACTGACAAAGTGTCTCTGGCAGGAAATAGGCTGTTTTTGACATAGAGAAAAGAAAGACATCAGACTCCATCTGTAAACATTTGAATAGGAGGGCACAGTTATTTTTACCTTTCTGACATTAATATCTTTGAAAAGTAAGGACAATAATAATTATTAATACTAAGATCCACAGTTGCAAAGAAAACTATTTCTGGCACCTGTAGAGTGAACTGCAAAGCCCTGGGAAATTGAATGCTTAGCTATTTTTCTCTGGACTTGATTCAGCCCTATAAGTAGAGGGTAATGCTCTATAAGTAGAGGTTAATGCTCAAATGTCTCCTAAGCTGGAGAGCCATCTACAGTCACCATGGTTACTGACTTTGTTACATCTTCCCACCTCGCGCAATCACCATCCTTTCTGCTCTGAATGATTCACAGCATGCAAGGAGTCCATGCAAAGGAGACAGCAAAGAGAGGAAAATCCCATGCCCTGGCAAGGCAGTACCAATTCAATTATAAGTATGATAGCTCTATGTCCATTGACTTTTGTAGATGTAATTCTTTTTTAAATGTACCAAGTTACATCAGTATTTTGGACTTATATAAAAACTAGTGATGGCTTCTTTGGACCTACTTTGTCTCACAAGGATGCTTGAAAATAATTTTGTTGTGGTTACTACTATCTATTATATCAGTTATAAATAATTCTATAATTAAATAATCAAAAATTATTTGGATACATTAGTTTCTTGAAAACGTACATATAAAGTAACATAGAAACATACACAGAAAGTAGCATAAGTAAAAAGTAACATGCATGGAAATATACATGGACAGTAACATAGAAACATACCATAGAAAGTAACATACATAGAAACATACGCAGAAAGTAATGTAATTTACAGGAACAGCCTTTTTCAAAAAGAGATCTTAAAAGCATCTATCCCTACTTGTTTTCTATGCTTGTTTTTGTACACTTACTCTGGGTACAGATACGAGATTTCTAGATTTCTTGTAATATGTGAAACACTGTCTTATGTGCATGCATCATTCTGAGGAATGGGGCTGGATACATCAGTTATGCATGACTCAATGAGCAGTAGCTTCCTTCTTTGGCTAGGAGCTCACTGGGAAGCCATTACAGTGACTATTAGTGAACTTCAGACCTACTTCTGATTCTTGCTTTGTATAAGGCAGGGCTTGAGTCCTTCCTCCAGCAATTGTATTCTTTGTTTTCTGTCTTAAAAATTGCCAAACTCCAATGACTGTCACGTTGCTCGGATGAGAGATAAACAGAGATGGAGGGGACCTGAGTGCTGTTCTGTTGTCTCCGGGATTGCTGGGCTATCCTTCTGCAGCTTAGCTTGCAGGGACACTTTGGAAACCTCTTTTGAACAGCTTCATTTTTTCACTTTTATTGGATAAGAAATTACTTGGCATTCTGCTCAGCAGGGAACACATTATTCTGTCATATCTGCACAGACAAAGAAGCATTCTTAAAACGAATATCACATAGAGGACAGATATAATTTTTGAAAGAAGTTTGGCGCGGCAAGGTAAACAAAAAAAAATCTGAAGAAAATTTACAGAGAACAGAGACCTCTGGTCATGCAGGGCTCTCCTGAAAGAGAACAAACTCCTTTCTACAACTGCTGACACATTCTCCCATCGAGCATCATATTATGAGGGGCACAAAGTGATGGGGCATTTTTTTTTGGTGTGCCTTTAAATGCACAAGAGAAATATGTACTTCTAAATCCCAACAAGTTGTTTTGTGGGGGTGCATTTTCCTCTCCTAGATGACTAACAGTTTAGCTTTTAGCAGGAAACATCTTCCAGACATGAAGACAGCACGCCTGAGTAGCAGTGGCTTGCCACCTCTCTTACATGATCAGTAAGCTACAAAGAAAGCAGAGCACGGTGCACCACTGAGCTCATATTGATCATCCCCATTCTGACTCCATGTCATCAAGAGCAACTAGCATCTTATCAGCTGTGATGGACCCACATTCTTCCATCCTCTCCCATCCCACAAAACTTTGAACGACGCTCACTTCTGACTAACAGCATTCTTAACTCAAAAGTTTCCTCTGAAGACCCTCAATGCATGAATTTAATGTGAAGAACTGTGTCCAATGTCACAGCATCCTGGGATGTGGGAGATAAACAGAATAGTAAAAAAAAAAAATTTAAGCTTGTTAAATCTAGTGGGTGTCCCTACATATGCAAACATCACATTAAATATAGACAGGTAACTTCTGCAATGCCCCTCAGGCTCTGATGGAAGAGGTACCAGAAAAGCTATGTCCATTCACCGCAGCACCAAATCCAAACTCAAGTCCACAGTCCCTCACCAAAAACCTAAGAGACTCCCGTAGCTTCAAATTCTGTATCTTTTGAATATCAGAATATTACTAGGTTTTCTTTTTAATTTTGTTATTCTTCTCTCAAATATGGCATCCTGACTGTAGTTTTTCCTCTCTCCACTCCTCTCTATCTCTCCCTCCCCAACTTCATTTCTGCCCCCAGATCCATTCCTCCTCTGTTTTCCCTTCAGAAAAGAGCAGTGCCCCCCGCCAAGGATATCAACCAAATATGACATAACAAGTTACAATAAGACCAGCTACATATCCTCATATCAGGGCTGCATGAGGCAACCCAGACAGAGGGAAAAGGTCCCCAAAGCAGGTAAAGAGTCAGAAATATCTTCCACTCCTACTGTGAGGAGTCCCACAAGAACATCAAGTTATACAACACAGCATGTACGCAGAGGATCTAGCTCCGATTCATACAGCCTCTGTGATGGTCCCTTCAGTATTTGTGAGACCCTGTGAACCCTGCTTAGTTGGTTCTGTGGACTGGGTCCTTATGGTGTCCTCAACCCCTCTGGCTCTTATGAAACTTTCTCCCTTACATTATGTAACTTCCCAAAGCAAGACCTGGGGAAGCTCTCACAGAAATTAACATTTCTGCTACAATATATAAAAGAAAATTCGTGTGGTGCAAAATATAAAAAGCTCACATATGTGAGAGAAAAAAAAACATGCCAGCCTTATGCCAATTCATTTATGTTTCTGAAAGATGGCTGAGGGTGAAGTGCAGGGGGTTGGGGATCTGAGATGACTAAGATCATTACTCCCAATTAAAACACAGCAAGTCTCTTCTTGGATACCCTATGAGCATGTACAGGGGGAGGAAATTCCCCTCAGGAACAGTCATAGGGGAGGGGAGTAAGGGGAAAATTGGAGGGAGGGAAAAATGGGAGGATACAAGGGATGGGATAACCATTGAGATGTAACAAGAATAAATTAATAAAAAAATAAAACACAGCAAGTCATGTGGAACTTAAGTTTCTCCTAGTAGAGCAGGTAATACAATGCTCTCTTTATCTCAGTTTATCATGACTTGACTGACCCCAGGAGCAAGGAAAATTCTCAACCAATTAAAATATAGTTGCTATTGGTTTTGGTCCTTTTATAAAAATGGATGTCATTAGGATCTAGAGAGATGGTTCAGATGTAGAATACTTGCTACCCTTTCAAAGGACTCAAGTTCAATCAAACATTCTCTGAGTGGCCCTGATGTGCTTTCTGCAAATCGTCTATCCAAAATGAACCCTGTCACTGGCTTTGGAAGATGAAAATAATTTCCTTCTATTTACTGATAAAAAGACCATTTATAGTTATGAACTGTGTGCAGTGTCTATGCAGAATTCAAGCCACTTAAAAGTTGGCCTGTTCCTTTCCATTTCTGAAATGACATTTAAAAACAAAAACAAAAACAAAAACCTAAATGATAGCTGACTCTTTCAATCCTGGAGATCTCAAGAATATGACATGGAAAGGAAGTAGAGGGAGACTAGCACATTTTGGTGTGGGAAGATGCCTCTCTCTGTTCTCGCAGAGCAGCTCCGAGGGCTGAGCATTAGTGCCCAACAGTGGGCATTCAAAGAGCTGACAGCTCCCAGAAGCAGTCAACCAATGGCAAGAGACAGTGCACATGCTCCAGATTTCTATCTCCGTGATACATCTTAATGGCCAAAAAGCAAGTCTTCTAAAGGGACTTTATTCAATCACAGGACAATGACAACTCTCTGTAAGCTCACGAACCTGTATAGACTTGGGGTATGGTTAATATTGTGTATATGTGAGTTTATTTATGACACAAAGATACTGGAGTTTAAAAGTAAGATTAAAAGATAAGGGTGAGAAGATAATTATACATCTTTTATGTCAATTTCCAGTTTTAAAAACGTTTTGCCTCTTTTCCCTGGCATCACCATTCTACTTTAGACAATATCAAAGTTCAGGAGATGTGACCATTACAACCAATGTCTTCCTTTAAAAACAAGAGGTGCGTGAATAAAAAGATTGCCACGTTTAATGCATATCTTTAAGGTCTATACAAATGGATCTTCATGATTCTCAGAGATCAGGCTGTTACTTCATCAACAGGTTCTCAGGATTTAAACCTACTTGTAGACACTAAATTTTTAGAGGTAAAGTTAGTAGAGGGGATGAATTTTTAAAAGGTCATTCTAGATTCATTTATTTCATAAATGTGGAAAGTTACCTAAACATAAAAAGTACTGACATGGCTTTTACCTCTTATTTAGTAAGAATTTCACAACATTAAGATATTTAAAAGCTTGATAACAGTACATGAATATTTAATGATAGTAGTAATGTTTTCAGTGAGCTAGGCACCAGAAGCCCTTTCTAGATGGTGATTTATTCAGCCCTTATAACAGAAGACATGAGGTATAGGTAATGCATTCAATTTGAAGAATGCTCGACCTAGGGTCTAAGCAGTGTGTTTATGTGGAAATACCTGGGGATGATGCATAGGCTGGGTCTGAAGCTCACGAGACAGGAAGAGAGATTGAGCAGAGACCGGCAAACATTTTAGTGTCCAGACTCTAGGTAAACTACCCCCAGGCAGAGGGTTTCAAAAGGAGCCTTCCTACGGAATCCTGCTGAAATTCCTCCAGGGTTCGTTGGCCCTCCACACCTGAATCTGATAAACACTGTGGAAATTCAAAGGCCTTTAAGTAGTGTTTTAATATCACAGTCCCACAAAGCACTTACATTTTGTGAGTAAGAAGAAAAAAAAAGTGAAATCAAACAGAATATGTAAAAAAAAAAATACACATTTAGAATGCAAAATACTGAAGGATCAAAGAAAATAAATTAGCAGGGAATTATCAGGGAATACTTAAGGAGGGAGGTGGAGTTTGACTAAGACAAGATTTTAAAAAGCAAAGCAAATAAATAAATAAATAAATAAATATAAAAAGGATGAATATAAAGTTGGAATTCATTCATCTCATGCAATACACTGAAAATTCTAAGCAGAAGGAAACAGTTTTATTAGTCAAGGCTCAGTTACAGCAGATGGAACCCATGTAGGCCGTGTGGAGAGAAAGAGTACACTGTCCATTGTTAGAGAATGATTAGAACAGCTAAGTTAACAAACATGAGCAGAGAGTCCTAGGACCACCGCCAAGGCCCAGCGGCAGAAATGGGCCTCCAAGATAGGAACTTCTAGAAGCACCATCCTCCAAAACCAACCCTGGTTCCAGGCACTATGGACCATCTCCACCAGCAAAACATATGCCTCCTCCTCTTCCTCCCTAGAATGAGTAATTTAAGACCTGAGTTGAAGTCTCACACAAATTCATTCGACAGAGTAAACTCGAATCACATCAGACAGAGTATCACTGCCTTCATGAAGTTGGAAACGTGGATTTTTAGCTTTCCATTCTCTGCAGAGCCAAAGGACTCATTGAAAGGAAGTTGATGGTTTCCTGGGTAAGAGAGTCTACACGTCCATCCTACTGGGCATGCCCAGAGGATAGGAACAATCTGCCCATCCACTAGTCCATATAGCCACTTACTCAAAAAGCTTTCAACCTTCACCTTGGCTTCTGCTAACTGATTCACTGGTCAGCTGTAGCCAGTTCTTACACTCATGCCATTTCTTTTTTTATTCCAAAGGAGACCAATTCTATTGTCTTGATTTTTGTTGCTGACTCACAGCTAGAGCTGTCTGTCTGCTCTGAGTACTGGAATCATTTGACTACTAAAGTAATGAGTGGTAATCTTATCTTGTGTCTGGTTAGCAAAAGTGTTCACAGACAGTGTGTGAAATGCAAGGAAGGAAAAGTGATCACGTACTCTCTCCATTCATATACACACTGAAGATACTGGCCCCTCTTCACTTAATACCCATCACCATTTAAAATCAAGGAGGAACAAGATGAGAGGACTGATAACACTAATAATTACATTGCACTTGTTGGATGCCAAGCACTTGTGCTGAATACTCAACCTGGACCATTTCATCTAATTCTTAGAGCAACTTTACTAAAGAAGTTTTACCATGACCACCATTTGAGGTACAAACCACAGAGAGAGGAGGGGAGGGAGGGAGGGAGGGAGAGAGAAAGGGAGAGAGGGACAAAGGGAGAGAGGGAGAGAGAGAGAGAGAGAGAGAGAGAGAGTAATCTCACCAACAAATTGGTGATTTTATAAGTACAACTAAACTTAAAGCCCTATATTCAAAGGTGGGATTCAGGAGGAATTCTCTGTCCCTTATAAGGAAATGGTGCATTTTTATTACACTCTTCTTTACATCTCTATAACTGAGTTGTACTGGTCTACAAAAGGATCATCTGATCACTCTAGCACAAAGAAAACACAACCCCAGATTTATTTATAAATAATAATATGCTCCCAGACTAACATGAGGATATGTGGAGCTTTGTATCTTTTTTTTTTTCATTAAGCCTATTAGTTTAACTCGTATGTCTAAAGGGTTGAGAAAAGCCAAAATAGTGACACAAATACAGAGTTCTATTTTTTTATTTAAATCAACATGAGCCAGATCTCATCCCAGAAATCAAATTTTAGTAGGAGATTCCTGTAGGCTCAATTTTCTTAACCAATATATTTTATTACAACTTATGAACTGAGTGTACGTCACTTATAACCCGACTAACCAAAACAATAGGAAAAGAGAATTAAAGAATAACAAAACCTTAAGGATATCAGTTCCGAGGAACGAGTCTCCTGGTGTAATCAGCAGGATTTCTTCTGATGGAACCTGGAGTAACCAGAACCTGGAACCTCAGCAGGAGCTGGAGCCCCAAAGCCGGAGCCTCAAAGCCTTCCCTCGAGAGAGCGGTTCTCTCTAGAACAGCCAAAACTATCCCAAGTCTCCAAAAAGCCCCGCCCCCAGTTTTCAGCTCATTTATATATCTCCTCCCAGAGTCTATTCGCAGGATCTTTTCAGCTGACAACAATCAAGGTGGTTGGTCATCTAGCGGATTAACCTCACCTGTTCTCTCACAAGACTGTTCTGATCCCATACTTGGGATCCTAAAAAACAGGTTTATCTCCCCTTCAGAGTCCAGTCATCACAATAACACACACAAAAAAGGGTCAATTATCAATGATCAACTTGCCAAGCCTAAATACTAGTTAGTGTACAAGCAATAGATCAAGACAGGAACGAATTTCCAAACACATAATGCAAGAATCCTACATGGAGCCCCGTACTTGCTGTTAGTCTGTGACATGTTTTAAATAAGCCATTTAACTTCCTTCCCTTTTGGCTCCTCATCTGTAAAATCGTGGATTAGAATTAAACTCTCAGATATCTTTCAGCATTAACTCTTGTTTGGAAAGTAGATTAAGTCCCCAGTGATAAACTCAGCATCACTGTTCTGATCCATTTGGAGTCAACGATCTAATTTGGCAAGAGATTTCGGTCAATTGTTTCTAAACAAGTTCATCCAAGTACTGTCCAGGCAGTTAAAGTCATCTTTGAAACATGCTACCAGTGGCCTTTGTTATGTAAACAAAGGAGCAATTACTAACAAAGAATGGTTCTAGAAGTGTCTATATCTAAGCAGTAATTGGTGTTTAGTAAAACATCAATTCAGTGGCATTTTTCCTTCACTAGCATAGGAAATCATTAGTAATACAAAATTACATTAGCCACAGCATTTCATTACAAACACCACATAGGACTTTTGGATGACTTCAACTGACCTAACAGAACAAACTTTAAAACATCTCCAACTGATGTTATTCTGAATGGCCACCATATGTCAGACTAAAAGGAAGGAAGGTGGGAGAAATCGCAGAGGGGTTGGGGAAAGGAAACCATGATCAAACTATATTGTATGAAATTTAATCTATTTTCAATAAAGAAAATATAGTCTGAGTTAGTAAAATCTCATTTACAAAACTAATAAAATGTATAATCCTATGTAAATGATAACATTAATCTAGTCAACAAATAATTATAATAATTATTATTATTAAGTAATAATATTATGTGCCAAACAAAATTCTAGTTTCCTGCAATACAGCATAATGAAATCTTTACTGTGGTAGATCTTAACTTCTAGTGGCATGGAAAGAGAGAAATGAAAAATGTAAGAAATAAATGCAAATAAATGAAACATATCAAATGCCTTGAAATTCCATCATAGGAAAAAAGGAAAATAATAGCAGAGAACGACAGCCTAGCTAGAAGGGTTGGAGTAGAGTGAAAATAGTCACTTAAAACAGGCTGGGCAAGTGAAGCCTCTCTAGTAGGTGGAATTTGAACAGCGACCTATACAGCTTTGTTTACAGCTGTTTGGAGAAAATATGTTCCAGGTAGAGAAAAGAGCACAGGCTAAAGCCTAAGCATACTGAGAATGTTTGAAAGAATCTAGGGTGGGAAAAAAATCAATGGAAACTAGGAACTTATTAGTACAAGGATTAAAAACACAGATCTGATTCCCAACATCCATATGGCAGCTCACGACTGTTGGTAAAACCAGTCTAAGAGGATCTGACACAACTGGTCTGGCATCAGAGGACACCAGGCACACATGTGGTGCAGGCATACTTGAAGGCAAAATGCTCATACATGTACGAATAAACAAATGATGTTCTAAAGAGCAGAAATACAAAAAAAGGTAAAATACAAATAAATAATAACACCAAAAGAATACATTAACCAGATAGTATGTGTTTCCACATACCTCATGAATGTGTGCAGCCATATGAGAATGCTTACTTAGAGATGGAATATCAGCTTGTAGTTCTCAGACATTAATGCATTCTGGAATCAGCTGGAGACTGCAGAAATACAGATTTCTCAGTCCCACCTCCACAGTTTGCATTTCAATCTCCTCACTGACTCTGAAGAGCTGAAGGAATTAGTCATCAAGGAGAGGACAGCTTCCCTGAGCTGTTCTTAACGTCCCCAGAAATATAAATACCGAAGAGGTTTTGGATTCCAGTTCTTAATGAAACTTTGAGAAAGTTAGTAAGGTTATCTTACCAATAATATCCATTATATGTATGTGTCCATGTGTCTTCCATGAGTGTGAAATTACCCTCAGAGGCCAAAAGAGGCTGTCAGACCCCTGAAGTGTTACATACTATTGTGAGTCATCCCTATGAGTGACAGGAATTGAACTTGAGTCCTCTAGAAGAGCAGCAAATGCTCAACCTTTGAACCATCTCTTTAGAACCCAGAGATACCCGTTTCTATAAAAGGACCAAAAAAATAGGCCTACCTGAACTGGTTGTTCTGAGGAGTGAATGTAATAATGTGCATAAGTCATCCAGTGTTATAATATATAGCTCATAAGAAAGCTAAGTAGACCCCAGCTGTTTTATCTTCATTCTTGTTATGAAAGAGAATATTCTTACCATTGTTCCTAGATACATGTGTAGTAAGTGTGTGATGAATGCCATTTGCCCTTTTTAGGTTCATTCCATATGAACCAGCCCCTTAAAATGAAACACATGATCAATATAAAAAAAATTTTAAATGTATTTAGTACAAGCAATGGGGAGAGTCCTTATCTGAGGACAGAGATATAAAAAGTTTCTATCCCCAAGGTCTTTCCATATTCTCAAGTATAAATAATATCAAGATGGGAGCAAGTGAGCCAGCCCTGCCCTGAAGGCATGGAGGCAGGAGAGCCGGTCCTGCCCTGAGGACAAGGGAGCAGGCCCTGATCCAGGGCTCTGAGTGGGCCTCACCCCAACATCTACTCCATGTATGACCTCCTGGAACACATGAAGAGGCCAGACCTGCAGGTTCAAAGATTAAGAATCTCCTTGACACATGACAACAATGGAATATCTGACAACAGTCCCAGTGAGGATCCAGTAACAATAGTGTAGGCCTCAAACCAGACCAATGACTCATAGCAATGAATAATTGAAAATAAACATATGTGGATAAAAAGCTATACTACGTGATACCTTGTGTGACAAGATGTTTTTGTCTGTTTGTTTTATTTTACTGGGGAGAGGAAAGGGATTTTGGTGCATGACATGTAAATCATAGACATTCAATAAAAGTACAAAAATTTTAAAAATAAAATATAGTAAATAATATTAAGAAACAATATTAAATTTTGGTGGCAGTATACTAAATTGGTAGTAAGGAATAAAACTTTAAAAGGCTGGAAAGTCGTTAAGAATTGGATATAGGGGGCTGGAGAGATGGCTCAATGGTTAAGAGCGCTGCTTGCTCTTCCAAAGGTCCTGAGTTCAATTCCCAGCAACCACATGGTAGCTCACAATCACCTACAGTGAGGTCTGGAGCCCTCTTCTGGTGGGCAGGCATACATGAAGGTGAAACACTCTATACTTAAATAAATAAATCTTAAAAAAAAAAAAGAAGAAGAATTGGATATAGAGTAATGACTTAGAAAAGAGGAAGCTAGTAGAATATTGTAATGTTGAATCCACCTAGTATCTGATGTTCCTTTTCTAAGCAATAATCTGCTCGCCTCCTTGGGAAAGCCTCTAGCTTGAGAAAAGTTATAGCTAATGTTCTTCACACAATATATAAACTGATATCCTGTCCACGAATGGACAGGTGATGGGCAGGTGATGGATGTCTGACTGGATGCTCTGTGGTGTTTTGAAGGAGATGCAAGGCATAATTTGAGATCAAGGTCATGGCAACAGTAGTGACATAGTCCTTAGCAGGCTCATCTCGTCACGACATTTGTGCTTCTTCTTTCAGGGTTTCTCTAGCTTGTATTGTGTCTCCTGGACAAAAGTGAATTCTATAATCCTCCTGGTATGTTCTGGCATCTTGAATTCTTTGGAAGTATATGTGGGTGATAGAAAGCTAAGTAAGCTGTGTCTTTTAATCAAGAAATAACTGGCAATAGCCTGCATGTGAAATAGATTTAGAAGAAAAATAGAAATTATGTAGTCTGGCTAGAAAGATCATATAATAGCTTGACAGCGTAAGTAATATTGCAGAGGTGGCACCACATTGTAAAACAAATAATTGACTGGGATATAAATTCATATAAAGAGATTCCTGGGGAAATGATGTCCGTGCAAAGCAGACTAGGAAACTTCTAACTCACTGTTTAGTCTTTCTAAACAGAGCCAGCCTAACTGTGTTTGCCTGTGCGTGTAGGCAGGCATGCCAGATGTGTGCTTTGTGCCTGTGCAGTTCAGATGAGAATGTCAGATCCCCTGGAACAGGAGTTATGGATGGTTGGGAGTCACTGTGTGAGGGCTGGGGAGCTAAAGTTGGATCCTCTGCAGGAGCAACAAGTGTTCTTAACCACAGAACTATTTCACCCACTTTCTGAAAGCTTTTCTCTCAAGAGCCAAAACAGAAACTACAGAATCCCAGTTGACCACGTCCTGCTCATCCCTACATCATCCCTAAGAGTGTATTGATGAGAGTTTGCTTGTCCTCCTCTATTGACTAGCCATCATCCACATAGCATCTACCTTCAATGCCTTTGGCCCTCGTTTTCTAGGTTAGCGTCTCTAATATTCTGCAACACATTTTCGCTTTGCTTCCTCCAGGTCTTCCTGTTCCTGTTGAGTGCCCATTTCTGAACTCTGCCATAGGCAATCCAAATCAGAGCTTGAGATCAAATGGGCCTACCCAAGCATAGTTTTAAAACTTTATTTAAAATGTAAATCTTCCTAGTGAGGATGTAGAGTAAAGGGAACACTCATTCATTTCTGCTGAGAGTAAAAATGTGCACAGCCACTATGAAAACTGGTGTGATAGTTCCTCAGGAAGACTGAGCTACCTCACTAGCCAGCTATATCACTCTTGAGCATATATCCAAAGGCATCCTACCACAAGACGGTTTCTCAGACTTGTTCATTGCTTCTCTGTTCATAGTAGCCAGAAGTTAGAAACAACCTTGATTTCCTTCAACAGAAGACTAGAGAAAGAGAATGGTACATTCACATAATGGAGTACAACTCTGCCATATTTTTTAAAAAGTAAAATCATGACATTTTCAAGTAAGTAAATAAAACTATTTTTAAAAATCATCTGAATGATATCCCAGACCAAGAATGATGTATTTGATTATATATGAATATTAGCTGTTAATTCAGTCATAACCAAGCTGCAAGTTAAGAATAGAGTAAGGGACTAATGAAACATAAAGATTGCCCTAGGGAAGGGAAATAGTTATGGAGCAGGGGAAGGAAGGGAGCTATAATGGGAGGATCGAGTGAGGAGGGAAAAGGGAGAGAGTGCAAGGTAAGGGATATGGGGAGAAACAGTTAAATTTAAGGCCCCTTTAAGGAGTAGTATAGAAACCTAATATATACATATAGGCAATCTAAATGAAATCACCAAATAATGGGGAGGAACAGAACCCCAACTGAACACCTTCTGTCAACTAATGAAGAGTCCAGTACCAGGACTAGATACATCTAATTGAGCTGTTGGCCAAAGGGATCCCATGGGAATGCCCGCAAACAACCCAGACTGTTGCCAAGCCTGCAAATTGTTCTCCACAGACTGACAGCAGGGCCCCATCAGTGAAGACAACACCCACACAGTCAGTGAACATGGAAGTTGATCTGATGCCTACATAGAGCCTTCACCCCTATGCTTTAGAATCTTTGGTCCAGGAACATACTCTGCATGGTACCAAAGGAGAAACATAAACACCACGTGAACCACAAACCCATTCATCTACAATGCTACCCTGCCTGCAAGATATCCTAGGGCAATGGTGACTCAAAGCTTATAAGAGAAACCAACCAATATAAGATTTGACTTAAGGCCCACTCCATGAGATGGAACCTATAGCTGGCACTGCTTGAGTGACAAAAGAAACTAAGACTAGACAGCCCAGGGACATAGGGTAAATCAAACAATATTGCTCTTTTTTAAAAAAGTAACAACAGAGGAAGGATAGCAGGCTACCAAGAAGAGACTTGATACCCTATGAGCATATACAGGGGGAGGAAGTCCACCTCAGTCACAGTCATAGGGGATGGGAGTAAGGGGAAAATGGGTGGGAGGGAGGAATGGGAGGATACAAGGGATGGGATAACAATTGAGATGTAATATGAATAAATCAATAAAATATATATATTTTTTAAAAAGTAATGAGAAATCTACCCCTGATGACATTCTACTATACTCATAGATTGGTGCCTTGTTGGCTCAGCCGTCATCAGAGAAGCTCCTTTCTGCAACAGATGAGAACAAATGTAGGACCTATAGCCAGACATTATGCAGAGAGCGAGAGTCCTTGTAACACTCAGCCCCAAGTGGAATGTCTGCATCAACTCCCTCCCCTCAAGGCTCAGGAAACACTGTGAAAGGAGACAAAAAAAGTATAAGAGCCAAAGGGGATAGAGGACACCAAGAGAACATGACCCCATAAATCAACATGATCAAAGCTCATATGAACTCACAGAGACCGAGGCAGCATGCTGCACAGAGCCTGCATGGGTCTGCACCAGGTCCTCTGCATAAATATTATGGCTTCCAGTTTAGCATTTTTATGTGATTCCTAAGTGTGTGAACCATGGGTCTCTGTTTCTTGTGCCTTCCCTTTGGTTCTTTTCCTTCTATTTGTCTGTTTTTTTTCCCAATTCTGATATATTAGTGTTTGTTTTATCTTATTATATTTTATTTTATTATTAAAATGAAATGAAAAAATCAAATACTGTGAATATTGTGTGCAGAAAAGTAAAAATTAAAAATTTATGTGATATAAAAATTGTATTTCATTTCCCCCAACTCCCTCAGATTCTCCCCACCTACCTATCTAACTACCCAACTTTAATTCTCTCTCTCTCTCTCTCTCTCTCTCTCTCTCTCTCTCTCTCTCTC
>OU015756.1:70593343-70637159 GCA_907169655.1 Acomys percivali
TCTCTCTCTCTCTCTCTCTCTCTCTCTCTCTCTCTCTCTCTCTCTCCCCTCCCTCCTCCCTCCCTCTTCCCTCCCTCCTTTTTCTCCCTCCTGTCTCAAAAACAAAAACAAAAACAAAAACAAAACTCAATAATCACAGCAAACAACCAACAAATTGTAAAAACAACAACCATAAAAACAAAAACCGTAGAGTTAGACTACCCCAGGCATAGGGCCTGCCCTGGAGTATGGCAGTTAATAGACTCCTCCGTGATGCTCCACTGGAGATAACTGGTTTTCCCTTTCCCAGCAGGAAACAGTTGCAAATGACTTCTTGGTTAAGGTCAAGAATTCCTGTCTACTTCCCCCCCTTAGTGCTGGGACCCCCATCTGTCTTACACCTGCGCAGGTCCTGTGCGTGCTGCCACAGTGTCTGTTAGTTCCTATGTGCATCAGTCCCGTTGACCCTGGAAGACACTGTTTCTTTGGATTCATCCATCACCTCTGCCTCTGCCAACCTTTCTACCTTCTCTTCCACTTAGATCCCTGAGCCCAGAGAGGAGAGGGCTTTGATGAAGACATCCCATTTCGGACTGAGTACTACAGAAGCTCTCACTCTTTGCAAATTGTCCAGTCGTGGTTCTCTGTTAGTCCCTGTCTACAGCAAGAAGCTTCTCTGATGAGGGTTTGAGCAAAGCTCTGATCGATTCATGATGAATGCTGGCGGGTTTTTTCCTACATCTACACAGGAACTGATTCCATTTTTTTTTTTTTTTTTTTACTATTAAGAAAAATAATGTATCATTAGAACAGATATGTTTCCCACTCGCTTCAATCCAGCCACTCCCAAGCACAGAACATGACAGAGTGACTTATTCACACACACACACAAAAAAAAAGTGGTTTATGAATCAAAAAAACAAACCAAACAAACAAAACACCATGGTGGTTTTGTAATAGGTTGGAATGAGGAAAACAACTCAGTTACAAACAAGTATGCCTCACGACTCGGACAACAGGAGGACTCGTACAATTTAAAACCATTAAGGCAAAACATTACGTAGGCAAGACTTAGGAACAGAAAGGTAGATGTGTATCAAGAATGACATCGCGATTTTCGGAGCGAACCTTAAGAAGACATGCTGGTCTTGAGAATCCATTTAATAGCTTCATGGAATGTAGGAGAACAAGGAAAAGCCTTAGTGTGGATCATCAACAAGGCAAGTGCTGTGGAGAGGTCATGACAGTGAATCAGCCTTTAAATGTCTTTCTATTCTCTTCCTACGGCGTCACGGGTGACTGTCAAAGTTTCCGGAAAGTGATAAGGCAGAATTCAGAGACCAGGAAATAATGACAGTGAGGAAGCGAGGTTGCACACATCAAATGATTTAGGTAGGTTTGGAAGTGAAGACAAAGTTAAAAACATGAAACAGCAATTCAAGATGCTGATGTTGAGGAAGCAGCATCCTGCCTTCATTAGGGAACAATGAGTAGCCTTAAAGGTGGTGCCTTCCTGGCATTACAATCAATATTTCAATACCTAATAGCTGTACAAAGGAGGGGGTTTCATTGCAGCATTTCTGTACATGCATATGTGTTAGTTAATCACTGCACACCCTCTATTACCTTTTTTATCCATCCTTTATCCCATTACATCCAAAATAATGCTCCATTTTTACTTCAAATCTTCCTTGCCTATAGATTCCACATTTGAGAGAAAGCATGCACTATTTAACTTGGTAAGATGATCTTTGGCTCTATCCATTTTCCTGCAAACAACACATCATTCTTCATGAATGAAAAATGTGTATGTGTATATAATACATAATAATATGCATTTTCACTATCCATCTGTGTCTTCGCCACCTTTCTATTGCTGAGATAAATGAGATCGTATCCAGTTTTAAAGTTCTGCATAGTGAAAGAAACAAAGAAAACATCTTTCGGTGTGAGAAAAAAGTTCATGGCATACGTTCACCTCACCATGGATAAGAATCTAAATAACTACAGGAAGAAATTTAAAAATTGGATAGCAAAATACAAATAATGTAATTAAATAATGGGCAAATTAGTTAACACATTTATTCTTAAATTCAATGTATTTTGGAAGGCACTGGCACAAATCATCTCAGAACACTTGGCTTCATGGATTATGACACAGTACTTGATGGCAGAGATGCAGTCAGAGAAAAAATGCATAAAGCAATATCCAGCCAAAGTTCTGGCAAGTGTCCTTCACACCTTTCTACTCTCTAAACAAACTTTTGTCTGATATACAAGAAAGAAAGGGTTGGGGAGGCGCTTTAATTCAAAGTTCACACACTCTTTCTTCCTAATGCTTTTTTTTTTTTTAACCTAGTTGCTGTGTAAAGTCCAGAGTGCAAGCAAGGACTCGAGTTGCAGAGCAATTACATAGATTTCTGCATTTGGAAACTTGTTCTTTCCAAGTCGCAGAAATGAAAACAAAGCTTATATGAAAAATGACTGTCCTGCGGTTCCTTGAGTGTTTGCATACTGTTTCCCAGCAGAAACCCAGCAGCACACTTGTGCACACTCAGAAAGGTAAGAGACAGCATCTGGGGCATGGGGCTGGAGGAATGTGACTCATTTCTTTTTTTCCTTGCCAAGCTTACCTTGACATTTACTTTTATAAACACGATCAGCAAAGACTATGCAAAGAAATTATCTTTTGAATCTACATCTGGAGTTTTTCTTGGCTGCCACGTTTTAAACGAGCTAAGAGAGCTCCTCTCCTCCATGCAGTAATAATAATTAGCCATGTACTGTACCTTGCCTTGTGTCTCGTGCTAACCTCCTTTTTGACTACGAACTGCCTCTTCTTTTTCTCACAGCACGGAGAAATGAAAGCCTTTTGTGTCACCTTTGTGTTCCACTCATCAGCCCAATGTCCAGGCACAGAGAACGTGGAAACACTGAAAGTTACTTTTTTGCTGGAGCTACAGTTTATTTATTTCTTCTTTTCCTTGTGTGTTAGGATGTTACCCTAGAACTGGGTTCACAGATTATAAGTGTACAGGTTTCTCAGTCTAAACGTTATCTGAAACATGTTTAATTTACTTGAACAAGTCAAAGGAAAAGAAGCATTCAGCAACTATTCTTGGGGTTTTGTTGTTGCTGTTTTTAAAAAATCACCCACACACCAAAAAAGAGATTCAAATAAGGTGGCCTTGAGCCTAAGATGGATTGGAGCTCTCATTATTTATACAAGTCATACGGTGATGTTGCATCCTTTTCTGTTTTATGTTTACAAAGCAGTGTTCTGAAACTAAACTCACATTCCAAACAGGCGTCGCTCTGTGTTCTCTCTGTGTGTTGCTTGCATTCTTACTCCTCAGTAACTGAGGCGCACTTCTTGCTACTGGAACTCAACACAAATTGCCCCCACTTAAGGTTACTAAAGAATAAAAGGATTGACCACTCGGCACGCAGAAGCCCATAGAGATGCCCCTATTCCTGACGTATACTCTATTGCTGTGCTCGTGACCTCAGCTAAGCTCTGTTGGCCTAGGTCTTGTGTTATAACTTCACATCACCTGCATGACACAGAGTGAAGCGTTGTGATCATTGTCCTATTTATTTGGCCACATCAGAAAACCAAACAAGATCACTGGAGCTGGCCCTATGGGTTTGTCTGGTTTTTCCCAAATTAGCTGAATCCACTTTGTTGGACAGACCCTCCCCTCTGGGGACTAATTAGAGACCTCTGCAAAACTATGTCTCAGAGTGAAGAGGTTGTCTCAGATATTTGGCATCCATACTCCGTAAGAGTCAAGAACTTCCTTTCTGGAATACGTGGATGAAGGAGCTTACAAGATCCATGCTGATTGGGAAGCAGGCCCACTTGCCCTGTCGTACACTAAACACACCTAGAAATCATTGTCTCGCATTTGAATACTTCCCTTGACTCCACTGTTTGTCTTATATGGATTTCTGAACCAGCTATTTTCATACAGATGATCTTACGGGAGCTGTTTACATTGGTTACACTTACAAAGATTTGAAGGACTTTAGGGTGGGATGTGGGGAAATTCTGCATGGAAATGAAATCTCGGCATGGGCCGCTGTCCTCTCAGATCTGAGCTGAATTGAAGCAAGGAGGCAGGCAGGCCTCCTTGTCCACTCTTATCCCATCCCTCAACTCAAATCAACCAGCCAGAGAAAAGTATGCTGCCTCCAAGAATAAGAGAAGGAGGGAATCAAGAACAAATTCTCTACAGCCTGCACTTCTGTGAACAAGGTCACAGCTCTGACCACTGGTTCCTGCTATATAGTATGTAGCACAGAGCAGACTATACCATTCCACTTGTCCTGCCCCGAAGAGTCCATTGGTCCTGGTACTGCCTATAGGCCCAGGTACACACATACACACACAAAAAAAAAATCTTGAAAATATAACATTGTACACCTGAGCTGGGGGCCTAGGTCTTCTCCTTGCATTGTCTTTGGTTGGTACATCCATTCCTACAGGCCTCCTGGGCCCAGATTTATTGGCTTTGTTGGTCTTCTCGTGGGCCTCCTGTCTTGTTCTGTCCTGCCCTGGTCCTTCCATTCTCCGACTCTTCTGGGCAGCTCAGTCTCTGTGTAGATCCCCTAGGTGGGGAATGGAAGCTGTCTCAGTCATGGACTCTGTTGCCTGCTCTTTGATCATTTCCCCCTGGCAAGGCAGCCTTGCCAAGCCACAGAGGAAATGGATGCAGGCAGTCCTGATGGAACTTGATAGGCTGGGGTCAGTAGATAGGGAAGGAGAGCTCCCCCTTTTTGAGGACTAGAAGACAAGGAGAGGGGGAAGAGGGAAGGAGGGTGGGACCAGGAGGAGACCAGGGAGGCAACTATAATCCAGTTGTAAAGTGAATAAACTTTAAAAAATACATTTAAGAAAAGGAAATATACATATATATATATAATTTTTAAAAGTTGATATTTTATGTTGATGTAATTATTTAATCATTTATTTTACTCCTTTATAAATCTACAACTGTTTTATAGCAATAATTTATATTGAAAACAATTTCCATAGAATAAAATCTCACTTTCCTATGTCAGTGTTTCTCAAACTGGAGAGAGATTTCTTTTAAAGGAGAGAAGCTCCCTTAGATTGTATGTGAATATGTGTGTAAGCATGTATATATGTGTGTACACATTCACAAATACACATACACACATATATATGTGTATGTATCTATATGTGCATATCTGGGTATGTATGTATATACGTCTTCAAGGAGTTTGTACATTTCTTAAGTTTAAAAAACACTGAAAATTCTTACTCAAGGATGAGAGACACTAGGATTTAAGCCCCTTCTATATTGCTTCTTGCAAACTCTGTTCCTCCAGAAAACAAAAAGAGTAAACATATGAAAAGTTTTATTTTTTGACCATATTGAAAACATTTTTATTTAAAAATATAATTAGCAATGTCTTAAAATAAATTTCTAGGGAAATATTTTTATATTTTATATTTTATCTTAGAGATAAATGTTAAAGCTACCACATGTGCAATATCGTGTCAAAGGCATGCTTAAATCACTTCACTTCATCTAGAAGACCTCATCACTTAGAATTTCCATTGCCTCTCAACAATGCTATGCTGGGAACAAAGCCTTTAACACAGTGGTTCTTAGCCGGGCATGGTGGTGCATGCCTTTAATCCCAGCACTCAGGAGGCAGTGGTAGGAAAATCTCTGTGAGTTCAAGGTCGGCCTGGTCTACAGGGCGAGTCTAGGACAGCCATGATTGTTACACAGAGAAACCCAGTGTCAAAAGACCAACAAAACAAAACAAAAACAGACAAACAAACTACAACAAAACAACAACAAAATCACAGTGGTTCTTAACCTTCCTGATGACGAGACTCTTTAATACAGCTCCTCATGTTGTGGTGAACGCCAGCCATAAAAAATCATTTCCATTGCAACTTCATAACTCAAATTTTACTACTGTTGTAATTAATAATGTAAGTATCTGATATGCAGGATATCTAATATGTGACTTCTGTGAAAGGGTCATTTGAGTCCTAAGAGTTTCGGCCCACATGTTGAGAACCATTGCTTTAACACATGAGTCCTTGGAGGATGTTGCAGATCCCAGCTATACTACCTGCCATGCAGAGAAAATACAGCCATTGGGGAGATGGCACAGTTGGTAAAGTGCTAGCTGTGCAAGCATGGGAGTCTCAGCTCAACCTCCAGCACCCATATAAGAGACAATGACAGGAAGTAACCCCAGGGGTGTGGACACAGAGACAGGAGAATTCCTGACCTTTCTGGCAAGGCAGTCTTACTGAACTGGTGAGCTTAGGGTATGCAAGAGACACTGTCTCAAAACGGGATAGACAGCAAGTGAAGAAGACATCTGACATTGATCTCTGGCTCCCACATGCACATGCACACGCACACACTTGCATGCATAGCTACAGCTATCTCTTCACATGCAAATATATATAATATATTTAAACATATATGTATAAATATATTTATATGTTATAGATTTATAAATATATATGTATATATTATATGTGTGTATTATATAATACATATTATATATTTAACATAAAATGTACATTTAATATATATGTAATTCATATATGTGGATTAAAAGTATGTAAATAGATGTGAAACTTGCTGGCTAAGTATGAAAGTGCACATCAACAGATCAGTACAATGCAGTGACAACACAGAGAAGGCCTACTAACTGATAGGAATGATCACCTTTAGGGGATTAGACATTTTTTATGGTCTAGAGCAAAGCAACAGAAGCACATAAGTGCAGGAGATTTTTAATTTGCTACTTTAAGCAATCCACTCACTTTTTATAATTTTTAAAGACATTTTATCATTTATTTCCAGTTATCACATTAGTGAGTGTTTTAAAAAATGTTTTTTCTGTCATTACGACACCAGTATCTGATTGCACACTAAAGTGAGGTCAATCTGAGTCTAGTAGCAAGGAGCTCAGCCAGCCAGCTGATACAGCACTCCTGTAAGGAAGTGATGCTGGCTACAAACTCAAGACAAACGGGTCCTATGTCCACAGAACTCACATTCACGGTTCGTTTGTCTCAAGAAGATGCCCCACCCCCATTGACCCACAATCCTAATTCTAAAACCTGCGATTCTGTGGCTGTCAGCTAGATTGAAAGGTCACTCTACTCCACTGCATCTCTTCTTCCCACTGACTTTTCTCAAGTATATGCAATGAAGCTCCTCAAATTCCCACTGGGTAAGGAACTGTGGCTCTAGGGAAATGAGCCAAAATTAGCCAGTTTTCTCTTTAGAAGAAATCTCTTCTTCATGGATAAAATTCTATTGGCCTTGAAACCATAAGCTACTTAATATCCAATATCGACCCCCAGAAAGTAACCTTTTTTTGTTAAATAAGATAACTAAAAGGAAAAGCAGGCCTTACATTTAAGACAGGAGTTCTGGGACCTTTCTCAGTCAAATCAGCCTGATTTTTTAAAAAAAAAAAATGGCTTTTCCAAGTTGCTATTTTTAGCCCTTTTCTTTTCCCTACCAAAATATGTTCTCACTAGTACAAAATGTTAGCTTGCATGCAGTAAGACTCATTTCTCCCCAGTTGTGTGATTAGTAAAAATAACTCCACCCAAATAAAGCAAAAGGCATCTGAGTGTTTGAAACGATGTCAATAAAGCCAGATTTCATGTGACTCTAGGAGATAACTGAGTCAGAAGACTGTGTGCAGATTAATCGTTTGAGCAATTATTTACACATTTTATGTGTATTGAATTTATTTTCAGCTTATAGTTGCACTCTGCGGACATAGGAGATTCAATAGCCATATTGTGTAGAGAGAAAAAAAACTTATATTCTTCTATCCTCATCCCAGTTTTACCAGATGGTCCACATCTGGATCAGGAAACACTGGACATTATCTTTCAAATACACCAGTCAGTGTCGGTCTCCCTAATGCAACACAACTTTCTCATCACTGAAGGAAAAGACCTTTCTGTTGGTGTCTATGATCCAGAATGATTAATCTAGGGCCACAAAACATGAATATCTTTGCATTATAATTCCCTCTCATTCCCATCATCTGAGCCTACCAGATTCATTTCTTCCTAACCTTAAACCTAGATCCTAGCCTAGAGATCTACATGAAATAGTCCTGTGCCTCTGCATAGAGAGAAGCTGAATAGCTGTCCTCCTCTTTAAGGGGACTGACTAACAATAGTAAATACAGATATAAGTGAGTATATACCATTTGAGTCTTTCTGCTTCTGGGTTAACACACTCATTATGATCATTTCTAGCTCAATCCATTTATCCACAAATTTCGGGAATTCCTTGTTTTTAATAGCTGAGTAGTATTCCATAGTGTATATGTACCACAGTTTCTTTATCCATTCTACTGAGGGACATTTAGGCTGTTTCCATGATCTGGCTATTATGAATAAGGCTGAAAGACTCAAATGGTATATACTCACTTATATCTGCATACTAGCCCAAGGGGCATGTCCCATGAAAGCCTTCACTTACCAGGAAACTGGGACAGAGGGGAGGACACCCTATTGGGACTCTAGATGAGAGAACCATGGGAGAATAGCAGTGTAGAAGGATCCAGTGGGTCCTAGAAACCTACAAGTAGAACATTATGATAGGCAGATTTGGGCCAAGGGGTCCCGCTCAAACTAAGGCACCAGCCAAGGACAATACAGGCGGTAAACTTTAAACCCCTACCCTGATCTAGCCAATGGTCAGAACATTCTCCACATTTGAGTGGAGAGTGGGATATGACTTTCTCATGTACTCTGGTGCCTCACATTTGACTATGTCCCCTGGAGGGGGAGACCTGGTGGCACTTAGAGGAAGGACAGCAGGTCACCGAGAAGAGACTTGATACCCTATGAGCATATACAGGGGGAGGTAATCCCCCTCAGGAACAGTCATAGGGGAGGGGAATAAGGGGAAAATGGGAGGGAAGGAAGAATGGGAGGATACAAGGGATGGGATAACCATTGAGATGTAACAAGAATAAATTAATTAAATAAAAAAAGAAAAAAAATAGTAAATACTAGTCAACACAGCAGGCAAGGAATACCAAGATAATAGATTCAGCACTGGTCATAACGAACCAGATTTGACCAAGATACTCAAGCTTCCTGAAGGAGTTAGTTTCAAAGATGTGCTTTAAGAAAAAAAAAAGGGGGGGAATGATTTTTAAGGTTATACTTAAATGACTTTAAGGAAAGGTACTTGTGACTGAGGAAGAACAAGGGCGAAAAAGGGGCTTAAGAAAGTATAGTATGGACCCAAGAAAACTGGAACCCCAATTTGATGCGTGCAATTAAGTGTACTGATACTACTAAAAGAGAAGGAAGTAGGAAAGGCAGATTTCATTAATTTCTGAAAACTTGTAAGTCCTTCAGAAGGAGGCTTAATTTAATTTAGTAGACTCTTGGAAGCAAGTGTGTGTGTGTGTGTGTGTGTGTGTGTGTGTGTGTGTGTGTGTGCGCGCGCGCGCGCGCGCATTTAGATACTTCCAAAATATTATTCAGACAAAAGAAAGATGACTGCAGGAGGATAGAAAAACATCAAGTGGTTGTTTCCAGAAAAATGAACTCAAAGCCTGAGGGAAAATGATAGCCTGGAAGAGGAAGAATGAGATTAAAGATTCAATGGCCATTGTGGAGACTGGATCAGGATGACAAGACTCCTAAACATCTTTCCAACATCTTGAGCAACAACAAAAACAACCCTGAATAATTCATGGGCCACAGTAAATACAAAAACAGAAAAGGAAAACATGTCTTACGTAGGGGCTATGCAACGAGTATTATTTTATATTTTAACACTGAATAGATAATTTGTGTCTTATTTGTAGGCGGACACTACGAAGATGAGTAAGGTGCAGGAGTAAAGGTGACTGTATCTGAAAACATTTTAATCCCACCACAGAAATTCTCAACAACTTTCATCTTTCTCCAACTCCATGACAAATTCTGTACAAGCATCCGTAGACTTCCCCAGTTGCCCAGACGTGGTGCTAGCAGTCACCTTTCATCTTCTATGCCTTTGACTTCTCTGTTGCCACTGAGGCAGATGGTCCCTCCAGTGCTCAGAATACACAAAAACACACCTATAGCTCATGGAAGTGAAAAATTTTAGAAGAATCCTTTGAGCAATGGGATAGGCGAGTTCAAGGATAAATTCTTCTTCCCAAGGTGGAACAATTTTATCTCGTCCCTGAGTAGTTTAACTCAGACTCTTGGAAAGAGGTCTCCAAGACTGAGCAATCAGTCATATTTGATAAAGGTGGTACAAAGCCAAGCCTGGGAGACATCATCATTTGACCCTCTGTCCCTGTGTCATTTCTTGGGATTGTATTTCTTAACAGAATGTTTTACCAGAGTCCTTATCTCATCCTATATTTTCTAGGGAATCTGATCTAAGAAAATAGTCAAAGCCTTGGGAATAATGTGTTGGTTGCACATTTTATAACTTTTATAGTCATTAAGATTGATATGATCACACATGTATCTATACACACATAAATATATACACATGTGCACACATGCACATCTGCTTTTTTTTTTCAGGCTGGGAATATAGCTCAGTGGTAAAGCAGTTGCCCAGCATGAATGAGGTCTTCGGTTCCTTCTCCAGCATCATAGACAATAAAAATAAAATAACAATAATAGTAATATTTGGTATGATCATTGGTGTCACTGTCATCGCAGTTTTCCTGGTAGGCATGCAGTTTGTGCTTTTCTTCCCTTGACGTTGTGTGTAACCAACCAGACTTTATTGTGTGCACTATTGAAATAGGAATTGAAGAGATGTGGGCGAATTCAAGTTCAAACGCCAAATGTTTTAAAAGCCAGTATAGGGGTATTTTTAATAACTCCATAAAGTAATGATGTTTCCTGACTAATATCCTTTCCATGGCCTTTTTCTTTAACTATTATTATTACATATAAATACATAAATATATAAGTACAACCTCATATGTTCATTTACTGGTATAGTATGATTGTATTTTCAGGGCTGACTACTTGCTGTTGAATAAGCAATGGAAGGCAACCCCTGCAGAAGACTAATTCTCTATGTTTCAGTCATTGTTAACTGCCTATAGATCTTGAGTTAATGTGTAATCAATGGGATTTCTGTTTTCCAAGTTAGCGTGTCAATTTGTGTTATCATTACTCTGGTCTTGTTGAAGCAGCCATATTGTTGAAGTATCATGGCTGTAGTTCCCTTGTCATGTCTAGAAGACACAGTCTTGCAGCAGACTTCCTGGCCCTCTGGCCCTTATGAGCTGTCTGCCCCCTCTTCCATGATGTTCCCTGAGCCTTAGGTGGTATTTTCAATTAGGGCTTGGCTCTCCATATCCAATTTTGGCCAGTTATAGCTTTCTATAATGGTCTCTGTCTGCTGCAAACAGAAGCTTCTTTGATGAGGGTAAAAGCTACATTTACCTGTGGCTATAAAGACAAGGGTTATATTGGTTTAGGAAAATGGCAGTAATAGATTCTCCTTTAAGATACATGACTTTATTACTCATGGGTAGTTGGCTACACTTCCAATACCAGGCATTATTTCCTTCCTTTGAATGTGTCTTAAGTCCAATTAGAGAGCTGTTGGTTGCTGCCAAGATTTTGTTGTCACTACAGCATCTCTAGCTATCTCCATCTGCTGGTCACAGTTGTGACCTATGCTGGTCATAGGCATCATAGGAGGGTAGAATTGTTATCTGTATTAATTGCCACCATCCTTTGACAGTTTGCATGGCACCTCCCAGTACTATGAAAATTAGACCTGATGCCTTGGGAATAAGCAGGAAATGTAGGAACAGGCAGACACACCAAGCTAGACCCACACACAAGATATGAGGCTAGGTTCAGCCCAGTGGTTGGATATGGCATAGGTTGTTTGAAGTCAGGCAGTCACAGAGTGGAGCTGACAGACACACAAAATGTGTATCGTGGCTGAAGTCTGGAGGTTAGGGACCACATTGGAAGAGCTCACTGAACTAGGCCAGGCCACTGGATGTGGAACATAGAGTAGATCTGGTTATTGAAAAGTGTGCTAGCTGCCAAGTGGTGGGAAAGAAGGCACTTGCTACCATGCCTCGCCTAAGTTGACTTTTTTTTTTAAATTGACCTATTTTTAACTCTGACTTCTACAAAGGCCCAAAAGTGTCAAAGCCCTAATAACAGGGAAAAGATTATGTTCCACGCTGTCTCTTTAAAAATTAGTGATTTCATTTCACAACTATATCTTTAAATTTTTAATGATTTCATAATTTAGACAGAGGACATGCAAGACTTCTGGGGATTCTCTCTCTCTCCCCACCCCCTCTTTCTTTTGTGTGTATGTGTGTGTGTGTGTGAGAGAGAGAGAGAGAGACAGAGGCAGAGGCAGAGACAGAGACAGAGACAGAGAGAGACAGAGACAGAGACAGAGGCAGAGAGAGACAGAGACAAAGAGAGAGACAGAGACAGAGAGAGACAGAGACAGAGGCAGAGAGAGACAGAGAGAGAGACAGAGACAGAGAGAGACAGAGACAGAAAGAGACAGAGACAGAGAGAGACAGAGACAGAGAGAGACAGAAGCAGACAGAGGCAGAGGCAGAGACAGAGACAGAGAGAGAGAGACAGAGGCAGAGACAGAGACAGAGGCAGAGACAGAGACAGAGGCAGAGACAGAGGCAGAGACAGAGACAGAGACAGAGGCAGAGACAGAGGCAGAGACAGAGACAGAGACAGAGAGAGAGACAGAGGCAGAGAGAGAGAGACAGAGACAGAGACACAGAGAAGCCTAAACCCTAGTGAAGAAAAGTCAGAAATACTCAATTAGATGCTTGACTTCAGACTTGAGCTAAGTTGGACATCAAGAATTATAACAATGAATAATTTTTTTTAAATCCATGTCTTAATATAGATTGTAAATGATGTGATTTAGAATCACCAGAGAAACAAACCTCTGAAAATATCCGTGATAGATTTTGTAGACTGTGTTAATTAATGTGGAACATGCATACTAAATGCAGGTGGTATCATTCTATGGGCTGGGGTCCTGGACTAAAGAAAAGGAGAAAGTAAGCTGAGGACCATCATCCATCTCTCTGCTTCCTGACTGTAGAGGCGATGTGGTCATCTGTCTCATGTCCTTTTTTCTGTGCTTACCCACCATGATGGAGTCTACGTTTAGACTATTAGTTAAAGCAAGCCTTTCTATCCTTATTTTTGCCACACATTTTGTCTCATCAATGCATAAAGTATATAATATATACCTATAAGAGGAATGTTATCATTGAAAACTTGAGCTGCAGAGATGACTCAGCATTCAAGAACACTGGCTACTATTCCAGAAGACCCAGGTTCGATTCCCAGAACTTCATGATGACTCACAACCATCTGTGACACCAGACTCAAAGAGTCTGATATTGTCTTCTGGTCTTTGCCAGGATTGCATGCATGTAGTGCAAAGACATGCATGTAATAAAAAACACCCATACACATAAAAATATAAATGAAAGTTATAAATATTAGGAAATTTCCTTTGTGTTACCAGCCATATAATAATTGATTAAAGCAAGATCCTAAAAATCATTGCATAAAAGATAACATGCATTTTTAATGAAACTCCCATATAGACAATTATGAGTTTCAAAGAGAAAAAAATAATAATTTTTTAAATAATAATTTTATAATAGAGAAATCTGCCAAATGCCACTTTAGCTGAGAGATCAAATTTTACAACAGAAATTTGGGACGAAATGGCAATGCATATACTTTATGACATGAGTCACAACATTTCAAATAATTAGTGACAAGAACACTCGATATGAAATACATCCATTTGTTCTCCACAAAAAGAACTATTTAGAGGTAATGTGCTAATCAGAATTCCTGTAAATTCAGGTGATATAATATATTTAATAGGGAATCAAGTCGATATGCCAAAAATCAAATACTCTAAAAAGCAGTTCACTAAAAGTCAATTAAATGCCTAAACTAAAAACTTATGTGCAGTTGCCAGCTTCCTGATATTAAATTTGCAAGTGGCTTTTTGCTTTCAACCATCTGGAAAATAGTCCTCCATAGTCAAAATATTTAATTATGGCAGCAATAAGACACTCAGATTGCCTTCATTGACAATTCTGTTCATAGCCATGCCAACAGCTGGTCCCAGACAGCTGGACAATCTCAGCCTCAACCAAACACTTTATCCAACTGGATAAAACACTTTACCCAATTTATTACTATAAAATTTGTGGACAATTAAAACAAATACATTTTGGTAAATATAAACACTTTTTAAATTGGTCAAACAAACATTAAACAGAATTTTCAGGAAATTGACCAAGGTGTAAGAAAATACCTCAAAAACATTTAAAAAGTGTTATTTATAGGGTTTGTGGCTAAATCCATTTTTAAAAGAATAGAGGAATAATTTCAATCAGTGAGAGTTTAGGCCATTGCTACACTGTCTTCTGTAACATAATGATTTGCTAAATATAGACAAGACAATGAGGTTATAAACCGTGCAACAATATCACCCAAAGCATAACACATAATGGATAGTATTGCAGGATAAGGTATAAGTGTGATTGGGGTGTGTGTGTGTGTGTGTGTGTGTGTGACAAGATGGCTCCAAAAGTCTTCAGTTCCCGTAGAATATGCACCTAAAGATCTGAGTGTATCTTGGTTTAGAAAGTGTATAGAGAAGACAAGGGAATGTCAGGAGTGGTGGCGCATGCCTTTAGTACCAGCACTCGGGAGGCAGAGGCAGGTGGATCACTGTGAGTTTGAGGCCATCCTGGTATATAAAGGGAGTCTAGGACACCCAAGGCTACAAAGAGAAACCCTGTCTTGAAAAACGAAGAAGAAGAAGAAGAAGAAGAAGAAGAAGAAGAAGAAGAAGAAGAAGAAGAAGAAGAAGAAGAAGAAGAAACAATCACTAAAAATACAGTAAGAAAAGAAAAAGAAAGATATAAAAGATTTTTTAAAATCTCTGGAAAATACAACAACAATAACATGAATCATCCACTGAGAAACAGACCTAAAAATGGTTACCAGTATGAGGCTCTGGGACCCTGGACATAATCTATGCAAACCAGATGCTATGCAGTCAGCCAGAAGACGGTCCTTGAAATATAGAGGCTACCTTGTCCCAGTGAGGGCAGGGGAAAATAATGACCTCATACGCAGAAGCAGCTGCCAAAAGCCAAAGGCCTCCCTTCATCATCGCTATAACTGTGGCCACACACAGACACTGAACGCTAACATTTTTTATGGAGCGCCATGGCTTTGGAGTCAACACAAATGCTAGTCAAGACAACATAGCAGTTACAATTTGAATCTGTGGGTCTTGGAATGATTCCTTTTTATTTTTAATGATATCATAATCTCTGGTTCTGTGTTTAACTGAACAGATACAAAAAATAATAATCTTTTCAATTTTTTGGTGGAAAAAAATTTGTATCTGCAAGTAGCTTTTTTCCCGGCACCATGGGAGACCAGCCTTTCAAGATTTCTGGTGAAAATAATGTCACATAATGATAGCAAAGCCCCAGTTTTTTGTCAACTGTCCCATAAACTTCTGTTAATACCTGTTCTTTCAATGGAGTCACATAAATTTACCATTTTGTCCCCAGAATCATGAAATCTGAGTAGGCAAAGAGAGACATATAAGGGGAAACAAGATTTGTTTAGTAGAAATGTCATTAAAATAATATTAACATCAAGGTTCATGGTAATTGCAATATATATGTATATTCATATACATGCTAATTAGAGACTAATTAATTCAATTCGTTGGTGAATGTCACAATTACAATAATTTTCACACAGTCTGTGATGGTGAATCTTTCTTGTCCAATTGACTAGCCTTGGAGTCAGCTAATAGAGAAACTTCTGGGCAAGCCTTTAAGGAATGGTTTTGACTGAGTTATCTGATGTGAGAAGAGCCACACTAACTGTGGGCAGCACCTTCCTGCAGTGGTCCAAGCAAAAATTCCAAAAAAAAAAGGGGGGAAGCTCTGTTTTGTGGCTGTTTGACTGTACATCGTGCTAGAGAGTTTGCCTATAGTGCTGTTGCCACTGATGTTGCTGTTTCCATGACCGTGACACTGCCCTCCTTCCCTGATGTCAGAACCCTACTTCTGCCTTCCAACATGGACTGGCAACCAGTATCCCTCCAGGAAATCTCTAGGCCTTCCGTGTTAGATTTGGAGCTAGCACGTCATCCAGCCTCATGAACTGAACAGTCACAAGTGCAGTCTCTCCATTGAGAAGACAAGCATCTTTGGATTATCAAGACCATATTGTGTAAGCCAGTCTAATAAACTCCTTTTCAATATATATCCATTATATTTGTTCTGTTCCTCTAGACCAATGTTCCTAAACCTTGCTAATGCAGTGACCCTTTAATACAGTTCCTCATGTTGTGGTGACTCTCACCCATAAGATTATTTCTACTTCGTAACTGTAATTTTGCCACTGTTATGAATTATAGTGTAAATATCTGATATGCAGGATATCTGATAGGCAACCTGCAAAGGAGTTATGACCCACAGGTTGAGAATCACTGCTCAAGAGAATTTTGATTAAGACACTGTTCAAAAACAATGATAATTAGAACAAAACTTGTGAGAAATCTTAAAGTAGCATCTACAGAATTAACATTCCTATTTCCACTTCTTTTAGAAATTTAGCTAGTATGAAAAGAAAAATCTCCAAATGGTATGTGACCCAGGCAAGAAACCTAAGTCTGCTTCTCTACAACTTTAACTTTAAAATAAATTTAAAAAATCTCTGGAAAAATACAACAACAAAAATGTGGACCATCCACTGAGAAACAGTGATATTTTGATATGGCTTCCCCTCCACAAATACTGTAGCTACTCTTCCCTCCACAAATATTGTAGCTACTCTTACTTGCATTGTAGAAGTTCATAGGATAGTTTTAAATAAAGTTTACTCAAAGCCAAGAACTGCTAGATCAGTCACTTTTTAAAACGTTTTATTGATTCTTTGTGAGCTTCACATCATGCACCCCAGTCCAACTCATCTCCCCAGCACCCCATATCTGTCCTTTACCCTTGCAACCTCCCTCCAAAATAAAACACACAAACAATAACAATAAAGAAAACATCTCATCGTGGAAGCTGTAGTATGTCACAGTGTGTCCCACAATATGTCCCTCTGTCCACACATCTTCATTTGCTAATGTTTATTACAATGAGTCACTGGTCTGGTTCACGATCTTTGATTTCTGGATCCATCAATATTGGATCCTCGCCAGGACCTCCTCCCAGTTATCCTGTTGTTGCCCTGTGCCATGGAGATCCTGCAGGTCTGCAACCACAGGGCAGGCCGTTTCACGCATCTCAAGCAGATGATATAGATTTTGGGGTGGGCTAATTCAAATCCCTGGATCTGGGCCTCGGTGGTATCTGAGCAGGTCAGCTCAAGAGCTCTCTCTTATCTACACCATCACCGTGAGCTTTCCAGCACTGCTCTAGGTAAGCCATCCAGTTCTGCCATCAGCAGGTGGCAGGATCAGCTCTCCTGTCCTTATACCCTTGGGGCCAGCACACCTGCACCAATGCCTCCAGAGCCAGCTCAACTGTGCTACCCAGTCAAGGTGCCAGACCCACTCTCTCAAATGCTGCATGCTGTAAGGAGCAGGGCCAGCTCTCCTGCTCTCTCACTTGCTCTCGGCTAGCTAACCTGTGCCTTCACCATCAGGGTGAAGTTGCCCAGATAAAGTGCAGGGCCCACTTTCCTGAGTCCTACAGCCAGTAAAGGGGCAGAGCTAGCTCTCCCACTCTCATGACCCCAAGGCCAGCTCTCCTGACTGCTGTAGGTGGTAAGAGTCAAGAAGAGGAAGACATCACCCTAGCACCCATGTCACCTCACAGCAGACAAGTGGTTGGGCCAGCTCTCCCACCCTCTCATCATCAGGGCTGGCTCATGGCTTACTACTGTGTTGTCCAGGCAAGATGCAGGGCCTGCTCTCCAGAGTGGTGAAAGGTAGGACTAGTTCTCCTGAGCTCATGACATTATGGGCAGCTTTTCTGACTGCCAGAAGTAGCAAGGGACAATGGGGGAGTCATCATCTCCGTCCTCATGGCAGATGAGTTGTGGAGTCAGCTCTCCCATACTCACATCCTTGGGGCCTGCTCCCCACATCCCTGCCACCAAGGCCAACTCCACTGTGCTGTCTGAGTGAGAGGCAGGGCCTGCTCCCCCAAGGGCTGCCACTGATGAGAACTGGGTACCGCTCTCCACAGTGCCAGATCCAGTGAGGGGCGGAGCCAGTTACCCTGGACATCCACATAGTCCCCCATGTTCTCTAGTGGCCATATGAGCCAAGGACATGGCACCAACCCCTGCTGCTATATGTAGCCACGGACACAGACATAGCCAGCAGCAGCAGCTCAAGCTGACACTGCCCTATATTCCCAGTTGGTTGGGCTGGCTACTCACAACAGACTATGTCTCTCCACCCTCGAGTCTCAGCTCCATTTCCCCCTCATAATGCTCAAACTGCTGTATTTCTCTTTCTCTCCCCCGGCAACCACATACTCACACATTGCGGTGGCTCCTGCTTCAGGCTGGCCACACATGTGGAGGGCCCCTAGGTGACATCCTCCATCTATGCTGCCTTGCACGCTGTGGCAGCAAGAGGGTGTCTGTCTGTGCCTCGCTCTGATGGGCTGTTCTGTAGGTGGCACAGAAGTGCATAGGTCTCTGTCTGCCCGCTTCCCACACTGCTCTGCCTGGATTAGATTTTATTGGATTTGATTTCATTTTTATGAATCTTAGGCATAAGACAGACAGCTTTGGCCACCAAGCCAGGCATCAAGTTAGGATGAACAAAGGACTGCCATCGGCTCTGCTCCAGACTGATATAAGAACAACACCACTAACAAAATGTCTCTTTGCACATTTCCAGGGGGAGGGGGGCAGTTGCTTACATTTTCTCCTCAGCATATTTTTATGTTTGCTTTTCACGTTTTAACACATTTTTGTTGCTAATCTAAAGGCTGATTAATTCACCCAGATGTTTTTTGTTTTTTTGTTTTTCTGAGGAGCCATGCTATAAAGTGATTATGAACATTTCTTTCTCTGTGACATTATCAATAGCCCTGTAGGAAAGTGCCTCCCACTAACATGCCTGAACAGGCAACTACTCAACAAGCCTAACCTCTGCTGTTAACCCCTTCCTGTCCAAGGTTGCCTTCCTGAAGGTATGGTGAGGAGTGGCACTCTCTCCTAACTAGCTGAGTTGGGTCCTTCCCCAAATATGTACATACCTGATCTCACACACACACACACACACACACACACACACACACACACACACACACACACACACAGCACCAAACATGCCCTTGAAGCATCTCAAGTTAAACTGAAGCAGAACTCAAATATCATTAAGTACCGTGGGTTATTGTAATGAAAGGCAAGATGTAAAATGCAAACAATCTTGTAGCTTATGATTTTTTTTTTAAGTACTAGTCTTGAATGGGGGACAAGAGATGGAGTTGGAATTTTTCTCAGTAGATCCTGTCCCCACCATGGATCTATTGAACTTGAGTATTTGCTATGACTTAAACGTGTAAAGTCTACCATATGCTCACAATAGGAATGCTACTTGTGAAGGCCAAGCTGAGGAAAATGTGTCACTAGGGGCACACATTACCCCTAACTTCTTCTTGCTTTGTTCTCTGCATCCCGTCCCTACAGGATGTGAACCAAGCTGTTCTGACACAACCTCTCTGCTAAGATGGATTGAAACTATGATTTAAAATAAATTGTTCCTTCCTTAAGTAGTTTCTGTCGACATTTGGAAAAAAAAAAAATCAATGGCAAAAGCAATTAATCACAATTTCCAAATGTTTTCTTCAGACTGAGTTCTTTACCCGGCCCCTCTCTATTTCCCTCATAGCACCTAGCTGAGACTGCACACGTAATAGCACTGAACCCATTTTCAGATTAAAGCGAAAGCCAACACTCAGAATCCTTAGCTTTGTAGCACAACTCTGGTAAGGAGGCTATGCCAATAGGTCAGGAAAATACCAGACTGTCTCCAATAGAAACTACACTCAGATTTAAAGTTCAAGTCAGAAAGTCCAATCAAATCTGAGTGTCCAGAAGTAAGTTTTTAAAAGTTAGTACTAATTGAATGTTTGCTGTCAATTGTCTAGAACTGAGCTGGATGCCTTACATGTGGTATGGATTTTTGTTTTAAATACAGGACACCCTACATACTCAACTATGTCTAAGCTTCCAAGTGGGTACAGTCAGGCAATAAATATTTAATGAATGTCAACTATGTTCAAGGCATTCTGCTGGTGGAAGGTGAACAGGAATTGCAGCCCAGCTCTCATCGAGTTTGCCTGCTAGCATAAAAGAGAGCTCAGTAGTGACATGGTTGCATTTTAAATTAATCTTATGAAAAGAAAGCATGAACTAATTTGAAGATATGATAAGTGGATTCAACTTAAGTGGCCAAAGAAATGGCATTTAAGCTAAGCATTGATTAATTAATAATAACTGAGCATGAGATATGAAGAAAAATATTCTGGCTGAGTAAGGAGAGCCTGCAGTCAGAAACATGAGCCCTACAAAAAGGAAAAGAAGGAGGGAGTCTTTAAGAGGTAGTTAGGTGGTAGGGGGATCATAAATGCATTTAATATCTGAGAAATTATAAAGCCTGAGGTGGGTATGGTCAGATTTACTTCAAGACATTATGCAAGAGGAGGTTCATGGAAAAGATCATCTGGAGTCCCATCATGAAGTCAAAGTAAGAGAGAATGTATCTCTAAACAGAAGAAATTAGATAGATCCCAGGAGTATTAAAATATAAATCAACAGAATTTGATTTTGAACATAGAAGTGATGGAAGGGAAAGAATAAAAGCTGATTTCCTGTCTACTGGCTGATGAAGTTCATATAAGGAACACAAGAAAAGGCTAGCTTGGGAGGAAGAGTGGTAAAGCCATTTATTTGAGTGACAAGCAAGCAAAAATTACACAGTAATAATGCTGTCCCTGGATTGCTGCCAGTATAAACAATAAGGATACGCACAGCTTTCTGATGGTTTCCTGAAGCCGCATCACTATTCTGTAGGATGGGTTCTATTTATTCTTTCCTTACTACTGAACAAAGTGAGACACTGGGAACTAGGTAAGCCAGTCAGCTGCACAGATAACGTATAATAGAGTCCACTGGCCACATTCAGCAGCCTGATTACCCCAGGTGAACGCATGCAGGAGGCATTGTAGATTTGTCAATTAATGGGTTCATGGGTCCAGAATCAGCAATAGTTTGAATAGGAAGAGAGGAAAAAAAATACTAGAAATCTTTTTTTTTTTTGAAAAATGATTACATAAGGGAACATAAGGTTGCATTTTAAAATTAAGAATATGACTTCATCCTTAGAGACCAAACATCCTTTCACTGGAATTTTTTGAAATCTGAAAGAGGACAAATTACTGAGCCCTTATCAAAAGATTTTCTCTTTTAATGCAACGAAGACATCAATACCACAGCATTTTGCCTACAGCAATTTGGGCATGAGGCTCATATCTCGTTTTCCCTATAATTAGTTCTGTGTCCTTCACAAATACATCGCTTGCGTGCAACTTCATTTTGTCTACTACATGAGGACTTAAGGCACCGCTTTCATAATGAAAACATTACTGTAATCATTGGATGATACGAATTCAATACAGAAGCAAGGATTCCGTATTTCACTATCTGTATTATAGTCTTCCCTCCTCGCAGCCTTCAGGCAAACATGTTACCACATTTGTCCTCACGTTTATTGAAGTGCGTTGTGGCTGTGAGAAAACAGACAGCAAGTGGGGAGGGAAAAGAGTCGCTGCTCAGCTTTCTATTCTTTGACACGCGTTCAAGGGCCTTCATGTGAGAAGCGAGGATGTTGAGAAGAAGTGGCGAGAGGGGAGAGTTCCAGAATGAGGAGGTATGTGAGTGACTGTCTTGATTCTTACACCCAGATAGTCTGAGTACCTAGAATTCCTCGCAATGAAAAAAAAAACTGCATATGCATTCCACTCACTTGCCTCTCAGAGGCATTCGGCCTGTGCTGACTTGTACCACAGGTTTTATTCTGACTCTTCTGGTACCGTCAACCTTCCCGTAGGAGGAGTAAGGCACGTGAGATTCTGCAGGGCTTCTAAAGCAAACATTTGACTCGTCGCAAGAGAAGCCAACTCCTTAAAACCGGGCCTCTCCATTTTGCCTTTCACTCGATGGTTATTCACCGGCCTGCTGGAATTACAAAATTTTCATCAAGTGTTTATAAATGTTCTCTGATCAGCAGTAACTGAGCACCCAGAGCTAATACAGTTTGTCTTTTAAAGAGAACGATCCTGAATATCAAGTCTGTTTGGTATTAGGGGGAGTAATGTCTATGGAGATGTTTACACACACACACACACACACACACACAAATGTGGTGTGTGTGTGTGTGTGTGTGTGTGTGTCATATATATATATCACTTTGGAGCATTGATAATTGAAAAAATTATCACTTTTTTCTAATTTTTTGAAGGTCAATTTTAACACATTTCAATTAAGTAGAATCACACCATTTTCCCCCTTCCCTTTCCTCTCTCCAGCCCCTTGGAAGTACCCTCCCTCCAGCACTTTCCATACCCTTCCAGTCTCAAATTGATAACCTCATTTTCTTCAATTATTATTGTTGCATACATAGTGTACATAGGCACTAATGTATAAATACAACCCAATGAGTCTGTTTTGGTTGTTTGTGTGGATATGGTTTCAGGGCCGACCACTTTGGATGGATGAATAATTAATTCTCCCTCTTATAGCAGCTACTAGTTTCCTATAGTTCTTTGCCTAGGGGTGGGACCCCATGAAATTTACACCCTATCATGTTAACGCATCTATTGGCATTGGCCCCCATTGTTCCAGACTTGTTTATCCAACCATCTTTAAGAGAAACTGTTTCACAGAATACGTCCTGGCGTTCTGGTTCTTAGAATCTTTCTGCCCCTTCTTCCACGACGTTCCTTCATCCATAGACGCAGAAGTTAGGACACAGATGTATTCACTGGGGCTAGGCTCCCCACCATCCCTTAATCTCTGCCTTGTGTCTAGTCGTACTTTTTGGGGGTAGCTTCATCCACTGTAAAGAGATGCTTCTTTGATGAAGGGTGGTAGCTATAGCAGGGAAGGTGGCTAACAAAGAGGCTCTAGAGGGTCAAGACTGAAACTCGGCTTGCAGGTTTGCAGTGGCATTGGATTGGGAGAAGGAAGGGATTTTTTAAATCTACACTAGCATTTTCTCGACTGGAAATGGGACTGACAGGGAGGAACCACACAAACATAGAGAAATTGGAGAAACAAAAGTAGGAAACAATTTATTTATTTTACAGCCACTCTGGGCCATTCTTTTCCTGCATAAAAATTCTAGAGTTGTAAAAATGGCATGTGCCCCAACCACAGCTGGAAGGAACTAAGACAGTGGCTGGTTTCTGTAAAACACTGAACTTTTTATTAGTTTCCAGTGATTTCAAACACTTTATAGCAGTTTGGGAGATGGTGTGTTTTCAAAAGTTATCAACTACATAAGTTTGTATGTGCCTCCACTCACACATAAGTATCCATAAGGATACAATGCTTGATACCAAATGGGGAGCCCAAAGCTCTGAGTTCTTGAACAAATATTCAGACTGTCAACATATTGATTGTGGATGGAGGAGACCCCTGACTGCTGTGCTCTGGGAAATCAGAAGAGGTTAGCCCAAGAGAAAAAGGAAGCAAGTCAGAGCCTCCTGTACCAGTGACCCTTCCCAAACTAACTTTTTGATCAATGAATTATTTCCATTAACATATAATCAACAGCAGTGACCACAGAGCATGGACCACAAGTGGACCCATAAGAATTGCTAGCTCCCCCTCTGTAACACCACTGGAAAGATTCTATAGTCTTGGACTTATCAGAGCACAGATTAGCCTTCAAAGCAAAACTAGTCATTCTTAGTCATTTTTGAGCTAATTTATTTTATTAATTTTAAATGTGTTTACCCACTACTTGGCATTTACACTTCATAAAACTTTTTTTTCCATGGAACAATTTTGAGTAGAAAAGGCCGGTGACTCCATGACTTCCATGTTTGATCTCTAAGCTTACCATTGCTTCTAGCCACGCATCTCGTAAGAAAGACACTGACTGTGATTTTAGAGGGCTGGACTTTTTGAACTCCTTTATCTGAAGATCCAAACGCTGTACAGGAAAAATATTCATATTTTTTTCTACAGAAAAGGAAAAGAGCAGTGGCGAATGGCTTAAAATATCAAAGAGTGGGTATAAATCACTCAATACCTCATCCCCTTTCTGCTGATGTAAAGTCCATTGTCATGGCAACAGGGATCAAAAATAGCAAACTATGAGAAACACTAGGTTTACTGGAGCACATGGAAGTTTTAGTTTGGTATTGAGCCAAATCTTGAAAAAATAAATCTTTGACTAATACCTACATGCTATTTTTATCACTATTGAAACATAATGTTTGAAATATAGAGTGAGGAGGGTCTCGTTTTTTCCCACTTAACAGAGACAATCAAATATAACATAAGCAAATTTAGGGAGAGGGGAGACTTAAAAGATTCTCTTTAACAACCCTCCCATCTTTTTTTCTGCTCTGCCAAATGTGGGGCTATAATAACAAAATAATAGTACTAATCTGTGCTGTTTGAAGATTAGTATTGGATGGACCAGAGTCTTAATTTGATATCTTTTTACAAGAATGAAATCACCAGACTTCTCTAATTCTCAGATGGAAGTTTATCTTAGATATGGAGAAAGGATGAATAATATTTGTTCTATATATTAGATGTCCTTGTGTTTTATTATAAAATCCCTTCTGTGATAAGCTGTGAAGTTCAAGGATCCCACTTTAGGACACCATGGCGTACTAGAGTAAGGAGGGAGTCTGTAGTCAGAACTTGAAAAGTGTAATGGGACAAGAACCCATGAGGTAATAGGTTCTCAGTCCATCATTACCATCTTCATCACTATGCTCCAAACCTGTCACAAACTCATTTCTTCAATGAAGCCCTCAGGATCTGCAATACACACACACACAGACAAACACACACACACACACACACACACACACACAAACACACACATACAGAGTCTATCTTCATTATTCATGGATTTAGTATGTGCTAAAATTTATCAGGAACACCACCACCACCATCACTGTCACTACCCACTACCACAATCATCAAATCAATATCCATTATACTTTTAAGGTCATTCGAAGAAATATACAGAATACTATGCTCTCATTTGAGTAGAACAGCCTTTCCTAATAGAAATAAGTATCATTTTAGGGTCAACTTGACACCTTCTATGGTTGTCCTTGATTTTGCTCTTTAAAGTGACCCCAAGTGTAGTGTTAACCTGTTAATTAGACATAAATACAAGAAGTCTGGGTGAACTTTATAAAGAAAATATGTTCAGTATCACTCAAACATTAGGTACAATGCTGTTGGCCATGAGTTTAATGTTGACATAGCAAAAAAAAGATCTTATTCAATAAGTTTTAAATAGAATGGGGCTTGGAGATGGTTCAGTGAAGACAAGGGTTCAATTCCCAGGACCCACATAAATACCAGGTAGAAATGGCAGCCAAGTATATAATGTTAGCCCTCAGTAGGCAGAGACAGGGAATCCCAGAAGCAAGTTGGCTGGCTGTACTCACCAAATTAGTAAGGTCTAAGTTCAGCTAGAGAGTCTGCCCTAATATGTAAATCAGAAAGCAAACATGGAAAACATTCAACTTCAACTTCCTGTCTCTACAAGCACCTACCCATATGTGGATGTCAACTGACTCACATGGGTACTCACACACATTAAAAAAAAAAAAGCATGTGCACTCATAGGTGAACATGTGCAAACACAAGCACACACATTTGCATGCAAATTAAAAAATATAAATAGACATATGTTCATATGCATGAATAGCTGAAGAGGAAGTTTTATGCCAAGGGTCAAAGGAACCTCTGTGCTTCACTGTGATCTTCTGTGCTGTGGCATTGTTACAGCTGTGAGTAACAGAAGTCAACTCTAACTTAAACTCATACTGCTCTCATTTTAAACTACTTGATACCTCCTGCTTAGCCCTTTATGATATGATACTTCACCGTATCCCACTCCTGTTGATATTACATTACTTAGTTCTTTCTCATGAGCATTTTATTAAAAATGAAGCAATTACAAATATCAGTTCTCAGATGCTGGACTGACACCATGGGAGCAATCTGAGTTGTGAGAGTTTTACAAGCAATCTCCTGCTTTATCTCCCACATTAGGCGGCAAGCTCATTTTAGTCAGGGACCTCATCCCCTCTAAATGTATAATGCTGTCTAGTACCAGGCAGGCCCATAAAACTTGCTGGAAATTGAAGTGATTTTGCGTTAGATGACCATTTTTGGAAAGTGATGCCATCTATGCAAATTTCCATTATTATAGCCTAATAATCAGACTTCTCATCCCTATTATATATTTGGTAGCTATGATTTTCAAATACTGCTAAGTGCTTTATAGATGGCACCTCCCTTTAACCACTAAAACTATTCTATAAAAAAAATAGAAATAAAATGTAAATAATGTTCCAAAGTCAAAGTCATAGGTCCTAAGGACAAAATTGGACTTGAGTGCAAACATTCTTAGCAGTTTCATGTGGTATTGTTATTTCCTTATACAGGTAAAGACACTCAGAGTTGAAAACATAGAAATATATACGTGTGTGTGTGTGTGTGTGTGTGTGTGTGTGTGTGTGTGTGACATACAACACATATTTACCAATTCCTCCATCATGAGATCTTGACTATCAGCTCAGTATTGTAGCATGCGGATCCCACTGCTGGGGAAGACTATTGATAATTTCTTCCACGGCAGCCTGCATAGCATACGCTGGCATTATGAACACTAGCCAGCAAGAGACCAATTACAGTTTCATATCTCTGTATCCAATAGCTAAAGTATGTAGTGTCTTAAGGAATAGGGTCTTTACAGTCTAGTTCTGGCAAACAACCAAAATTAAGGCAGTAACCTGTATGGTTAAACCTATATGGCCTCCCTAAGCAGCAACTTGTAAGCGAGCCTGGCACTTGAATTTCCCCTTTAAGGTCCATTGCTCCAAGGGGCAACATTATCCACCCGTGAAATATGGTACTTCTGTTCAAATTCTTTTGTTTTAAAGGTGAGAATTGATAAAGAGAGAGATAAAGCCTTGTTATACTACTATTTCTTCAGCTTCTAATGTTGAGGAGAAAGAACACAAAAGGTAGAGAAGAAAAGTAAATCACTTCTACAGGAAAATTTGGAATTTCAAGAATTTCAGGTCCATCAACATGGCTGTCCCTATTTCAAGTCTCTGGGTCCTATTCCTCTTCAGGCAAAACCCTGAGTGAAGTTGAACAGACTCCCTGAAGCTCACAAATATCTCTGGAGCTTTTCTGACTACACTGTTATAGTTGATAAATCTCAGTATGTTGCAGAGATGTTCCCTCTTGGTTTCCATGGTTTACTTTTAGCTCATAATTGGTCCTCTGAGAAATCTTTCACTAATGCATCAATGTCACTAGGTAAAAGCCATAAGATTCTATTTCCCACACAGTGTACAGCCTCTGAAAATGCATGAGATGTAACACTCATAAAACAGGCATTCTATCCCAGTCCTCCCAGCATTAAGAATATAGATGCAAAAGTACCTAATTAAATACTTGCAAACTGAATCCAATAACATACTAAAAAGATCATCTACCAAGATCAAATAGGCTTCATCCCAGAGATGCAGGGAAGGTTTAATATACAAAAAAATATCAATCGATGCAATCTACCATATAAACAATCTGAAAGAAAAAAATTACATGATTATCTCATCAGATGCAGAAAGGCCTTTGACAAAATCCAATATCTCTTCATAGTGAAAAGTCCTGGAGACATTAGGGATACAAGGGACATAACATAATAAAGGCAACTTACAGCAAGCCCATAGCCAACATCAACTTAAATGGAGAAAAACTCAAAGCGGTTTCACTAAAATCACAAACAAGGTCCAATTTCTTCATACCTATTCAGTATAGTACTTGAAGTTCTTGCTAGAGCAATAAGACTCCTGAAGGAGATCCAGGGGATACAAATTGAAAGGGAATAAATCAAAGTATTGTTATTTGCAGGTGGCATGATAATATAAATATGTGACCCTAAGAAAGTCAGCTAGGGACCCCTACAACTGATAAGCACATTCAGCAAAGTGGCTGAATACAAAATTAAGTTAAATTCAGGAGCCCTCCTATATACAAATGACAAACAGACTGAGAATAAAATCAGGGAAACAACACCTTTCACGATAGCTTCAAATAATATAAAATATCTATGGGTAACTCTAACCATGCAAGTGAAAGACTTGCATGATGAAAGTTTTCATTACCTTAAATATATAAAGTTAACCAAGGTGTGACGATTAATATGGCCTGTTTGACAAGACTTAGAATTACTTAGAAGATAACCTTCTGTGCATGTCTGCAAGGGAGTTTCAGATTAGGTCAGTTGAGATGGGGAAACATTCCTTAATTGTAGGTGGTACTGGTCCATAAGTTGGGGTTCCAGACTGAAATGAAGGTGAGAGTAAGATGAGCACCAGAATTTGGCACTCTCTGGCTGACTGTGGCAACAATGTGACCAGCTGCCTCAATTCCTTCCACTGTGATTCCCTTACCATGATGGGCTATACCCTCAAACTGGGAACCCAGATAAGTCCTTTCTCCTTTAAGTTAACCTCTTAGTTACCACTCTATTGCTGTAAAGAGACACCATGGCCAAGGCAACTTATAAAAGGAAGCATTTAACCAGGGGCTTGCATACAGTTTCCAAGAGATGGTTCATTTCCAAGCATGGCAGGAGGCAGGTAAGTATGGCACCAGAGCAGTATCTGAGAGTGTACATGTGATCCACAGAACAAGGCTGGGCTGGACATATACCTTTGAAACCCCTAAATCCACTGCCAGTGCTGTTCCTCCTCCAACAAGGCATATCTCCTACCCTACTTCAGTAGATCACCAACACAGAACCAAACATTCAACTATAAGGGCCTAGCAGGCTGTTATTCAAACCACCATGCTGGCTTTTGCCATATATCTGGCTACAGACACAAGAAAAGTAACTAATACACAAACTGTTCAATCACAGGACAGGTAATGAAATTGTGGTAATGTAACACAATAAAAACATGTTTCAATGCATAAATAAAATCAAATCCTCTTGTTTGCATCAATCTGGATGGAAGTGTATGTCACCATGTTAACTGAAGTAAGCTAAGCACAGAAAACCAAACAGCACACATTCTCACATGCAGGAACTTCTTTTTAAGTTGACTTTTGTAGAGAGTAGGCTAACAGTCACTAGAAATTAGGTAGGAGGGAGAAGGAAGAAATTAGACAACGGGTATCAAAATACAGTTCTATAGGTAGAAGTTCTACTGTTCCAACATGGAAGCCTAACTATAGTTTACAATTCATCACATATTTTATAAAGAAATAAGAGAGAAGCCTAAGGGTTGAGGAGAAGTTTCAGTCTGAAAAGCACCTAACATGCAAGCATGAGTATGCTCTCTAGTATCCGTGCAAAAAGCTGGGTGTGGTACCAAGTGCTTGTAATGCTAGCTCTTGGGAGATGGAGACGTGCGAATTCCTGAGATCCTCTAGCCAATCATCCCAGCCAAACAGGTGAGTCAAAGAACCCATTGAGAAACCCAAAACCCTGTATGGAGAAGCAAGACAGATAGCTTCAAGAAAAGCACCCAAGGTTGACCTCTAGCCTCTACACTCACACATATGCATGTTTACCCACGTACATGTGCACGTGCACACAAATAAAAACAACAGAGAGAAGAACCTCAAGGATTCTATCACAGTAAATGATGATTCCACTGATGTGATCTTTACACATTACATACATATATCAAATTAGCACATAGTCTTTGATAATATGCAAAGTCCTACACGTCACTAAAATGGGTTTCTGCCTCTTTTGAACGTCTGTTCATAAGGCCCTCAATCAACTTTAAAAGAAAGAAAACTCCATAGCAGTTCCATGTGAAATTTGCATCTTGCTCTCCTTTCTATGCCATGATGTTCTAGGGTTAATGTATCTCTCAAAAGTGAAAATAAAACTAAATTAAATTCAAAGTAAGAATGTACAGGGTTTGGTTCAGTGTTTCCCCCCCTGCCCCATTTGTTTAAATACATGTAATCACAGCAAAGAATGGACATGATATTACACTGTTTACTTCTCCCCTTGAATTCTGGACAACTAAAATTGCCTTGCTGATAGATACCCAGTGCTTTCACTGGTAACTTACTTGTTGTTTGGTTGGGCCTATTGAGCAGCCTTCTCTGCTAGACCTTGTAAAAGAGATGCAGCCCCTGCTCGCTTTCAGCATTAGACATTGCAATGTAACTGGTTAATGTTTTCATCATGGAGTAAGCAATTCAGACAATGGAAGAACTCACTACATGGCTGACAGCTCAAGGGCCAAAGGTAATTTTTCAATGTAAAGGTTTAACAAATATTTGTTATAGACTAATTGTTTCATTTTAGTTCTCAATTAATGTGAATTTAGAATGCAGGAACAATGAGTGTCATTTTAAATGATCCATCAAAAATGACATTTTCAGGAGTTCACTCACATCTGTAAGGAGACACTTCTTAATGTCTAAGAGTTACGTTGTTTGCTATGATTCATCTATTACACCACTTTTAAATACTAGATAAATGGTAAAACATTTTTGGCTCAATTATACAATTGCATTAGCTATAAGGTACCATATTCAACACATTTTCCTGGAAATCCATTTTGCACTATTTTTCCCTTCAAACAAAGTATTCTTTACCTATATCAGCATCCCTTGAAAGTCATATCAGCCCTTCATTGTAAGACATGCTTTCACAAAAAAAATTATTTTTAATTCCGTGATATTTCCAGTCTTTTAGAAACAAACAAACTCTATGTATTATTATTTCCCAAATGTCTTTGGAAGGGCTTGTGAAGAATTCAGAGTTCTCTGTGGTTTTTTAAAAACAGCATGTTTTTATTATATTAACTTTATATGTTTTATTATATTAACTTTAGTGTTAATATAATACATTTTGAAGACAAGGATGTTTTGCTCTTGTGACGGCATACTACCACTCAGCTTTGAAGCCTGCGTGTGTCACTGTTGTGTGTGTGTGTGTGTGTGTGTGTGTGTGTCACTGTTTTTATGACTAGACTACAGACAAGAGCTCACTGACTTAGTTGTCACTGCCTAATGAGACGGAACTGGGATGGTCTAAATACTTAGGTGATGAGACTAAGGCACATGAAGGAAAAGTGACATCATAGAAGTCTGTACAGAGGTTTCCTTGTACTCCAACCTTTTTTAAGGTGGTAAAAGTGAGTCATCATAAAATATATTGCAGGCAGCCAGAGTTAAATGACCCAACACTATAAAAATGAGCTTTTATAAGTAGTAATTTCCTTTCAACAATACATCATCTATCACATTAAACTAATTTCTCTAATTTGTATTTTATTTTATAGTTTTCTTCATTTATTTTAATTTTATTGCCATGTAGGAACAAAAGGCTCTGGAGATTTAAGACTAGTGTAATATTTATATATTTTTTAATTAAAAAATTGTCAACATCAATCAGTCTTTTAAAAAGTGTTTGAAATGCTATTATAAAACCTTGTAACTTCTGTAGCTATAGAGGCTTGAGTCTTAGTTTGAGTGGAGTTTTTCCCTTTCATTTGAAATGTCTTGTATTGAACTATTTAATTTCTATTGATTGACAAAAGAAAGCTGTCTTTATCAAAACCATTTTTCTTGTTGTTTATTGAATGTGAAGCGGCATTGTAATAGCTTTCATTTTCCAGCTCATTCATTCATCACAATGATCTTTTTTTAGGTCATCTAACATTGGGGTGGCAATAGAAGAGGCATTCAACACCAAGTATTTTGCCTTCTGGGCCCAAAGTTTCATTTCCAAATTATATACACCTCTGTAATTTACATATTATATATGATCTATGCTCACCTAAACTTATTCAGATACTAAAAATAAGTCATCAAAATTCTCATTAAGGGAAGCGTTCATTTAAATTTTTTATTCATCTTACTTTCCAGGAATAAATTGTCTTCGACTTGCTAGCACTTCAAAGATTGTTCCCTGAAAGTAAAATGCTGCTGTTCTTTTAAGTGACAGCTCACGGGACTGTTACTTCTTGTTTGAACCATGGCTTTCTAACAGGGGACCTGGGATTGTGGCCAAACCACTCTGAGGATAAAGAAGTTTAACGCTAAAAGGATTTTAGAGTCAACTTCATGTAATTTTTGCGAAGGAAGATAGAGGAAAAGAGTACATACTAAATGCATCAGACACCTGGCTAGGTATGTGCTTTAGTAAATCCCATTGGTTTGAAGGGATTTGTAGTGAAAAAATATTCACTGTAGGTTTGGAGAACTGTCTAGTTAGCGTGTTTACTCTGCTTTTCAGGACTGCAAGTAGAAAATGCAAGCAACTCAAGTTGGACCGTGTGTAGAGAGCTTAAAGGGAAAACTTTCCAAAGGAGGAGATGAGTCACAGAGAAGAGGTGTAGAGCTAATTGTGAGAGGTCTTTACACCTTTAACCTGAAGAAAAGAGTCTTATAGAACTACCTGACTGAAATCACAAAAGTTTTTTGTAAGGAAACACCAACTTAATGAAAACACACACACACACACACACACACACACACACACACTCATACACCCTGCCCCTCAGCTCTTGCTGAGACTCCCACTGGTGACACTAACCTAGAACCCAGGGATAGAAGAACCCAGGGGCCTGGGCAACCGTGACACCCACTTGATGAAATGGGTAGAAGAGATGAGAGAGCAGAACACATGAGTGATGTGATTACAAACCAAATGTAGGTCAACCAAATACATGGGGGTATTATTTGGAGCATTTTTGCAGGCACATGGTCACATGCCACTTTGGCTGGGAAGTGCTAGGCTTTAACTTATGCGTATCTGTGGGGCAGAAGCATCTCTCGAAGAATGAAGAGAGACCTTATTCAAAAGTGTACAGTGGAAATTAGTCCTCACAATGGGGTTCCTTCACCAAGAACCACTGGGGGAGCACTATGCAATCCATCACGCATGGTCTTTTGGCATTTCAGTCAGCTGATATAAGCAGGAATAACAATCGGAGTACTGTGCTGTTATTACAGCTGACGTCACAACACTAGCTGAAGGGAAATCCCCTTGCCCAGGAGAAAGTTTAGACAAGATGATGAGGCCATAGCTTTTTCTCTACTGTTTTCTTAGTGTAAGAACAATGTCTCCACCAGAGGTAGAGATAGGCAAAGGCAGCCGCACATATGACAGCCACTAACAGATAGGGCTGTGGCATGTGTGTAGAGGGGGAAGGGAAGACCAAAGTATACTTGAAAAGAATTGTCCTCAGGAAGATTCTTTGAGAGCGAATGAAAGAGATTAAATATGTTAAGATAATGATAAACTTTCTCTTTAAAGATTTATTTATTTTCATGCATATGCATGCTTTGCTCACATGTATGTCTGTGCACTTCAGCCATGCCAGGTACCTGCCAAGGCCAGAAGAGTGTAGGATTCTCTGGAACCAGAGTTACCGATGGTTCTGAACTGCCATTTGGATGCTGGGAATCAAACCTAGGTCCCTGGAAGAGCTCCAGTGCTTTTAACCACTGAGCAATCTCTCAATCTTGTTATACTAGACAATTGATGTCTTTTGTTGTTAGATCATTAAAGGCATGAGCAGGGGAAATGGACAAATAGATAAGGGACATGACTGATATTGGTTCTAACGAGCAAAATGTCAATATCATAGGACAAGCTTTAGCTAGAGGGCTTTGCTCTCAAAGTACCCAGTGCTTTAATTGCAGTGAATGCAACAATTTACAACAAAATTCTGAGCAAGCCACTAAAAGTCTCAGATCTCAAAACATGAGCAGTAACTATAAGAAATACGGTACTTTCTTAGCCAGAACTCAAGATGCTTGAAGCATTAGCTGTGAGAAATACAGTACTTCTCACTGGGAAAGTGAACAAGCCATTTCTGGGTTCTGGAAAAAAAAAAAAAAAAAAAAAACTTGGGCTTCCTGGGGTTTGCTGACATTGTGTCAAAGGATGTCATTAGACAAATGAATGCAGGTCCAAGGAAGAGATCCCAGGCAATCTCTTACCGTCAGGAAACAGAATGGGGGGGGGGCGCCTGCCAGCTCAAGGCCCTGAAGCAAAAACTATGAGCTGGTTCCCTGTGCTCAGCCAGAGGGAGATAACAAGCAGGCCATGTTAGCAATGTTGGATATGGGTTTCATCTCGCAGAGTGTGCCTTAAATCCATCAAAAACTAGTTGGTTAACATTGTGCCACTATTTCGTGACTGTGAAGATTTTTGAAAAATATGGAAACATACCTACCACAAGATGCAGTTATCCCACACTTTGGCATATATCCAACTGTATCTTCCTACCACAGAGATACTTGCTCATCCATGTTCACTGCTGCTCTATTCATAACAGACAGAAACTGAAAACACCCTTGGATTTCCATTAACTAATGAATAGAGAAGAAAACCTACATCAAGTAAGAAAATATGAAGTTATGAAGTTTGCAGGTGAGTAGATGTAGCAAGACTCAGTCATCCCAAGTGAGGTAACCGAAACCCCCAAAGACAAATATTGCCTGTTTTCTTTATATGTGAAAGTTATCTTTTTTTTTTTTTTTTTGGAGTTTATATTTTATTTATTTATTTATTTATTTATTTTATTTTTAATTAATTTATTCTTGTTACATCTCTATGGTTATCCCATCCCTTGTATCCTCCCATTCTCCCCTCCCTCCCATTTTCCCCTTATTCCCCTCCCCTATGACTGTTCCTCAGAGGGATTACCTCCCTCTGTATATGCTCATAGGGTATCAAGTCTCTTCTCAGTGACCTGTTGTCCTTCCTCTGAGTGCCACTAGGTCTCCCCCGCCAGGGGACATAGTCAGATGTGAGGCACCAGAGTACTTGAGAAAGTCAAATCCCTCTCTCCACTTAAGTGTGGAGACTGTCTTGTCCATGGGCTAGATCAGGGTAGGGGTTTAAATTTTTCCGCCTGTATTGTCCTTGGCTAGGGCCTTAGTTTGAGTGGGACCCCATGACCCAAGGTATTTGTGCTCCCATTAGAAGAGCTACAGAGTTTAGGTAGCTAGTAAGGAACCAGGAAGAAGAGGAGATCTTCCAAGGAAGGAGAAATAGAAATATTTTTATGATGCTGATGTAGAGTAAAGATAGATAGTTAAACTGACCTAAGCATGACTGTCTTGAACTTTCATGTAAGAGAGGGATCAAAGGCCAGAAATCCAACTCAAAATATCTTTTTTATATTTTATTTTTATTTTTAATTAATTTATTCTTGTTACATCTCAATGGTTATCCCATCCCTTGTATCCTCCCATTCCTCCCTCCCTCCCATTTTCCCCTTTTTCCCCTCCCCTATGACTGTTCCTGAGGGGGATTACCTCCCCCTGTATATGCTCATAGGGTATCAAGTCTCTTCTCGGTGACCTGCTGTCCTTCCTCTGAGTGTCACCAGGTCAAAATATCTTAAACACATAAAACAGGACTGGCAAAACCAAAGAAGGAGAAGGGGCACCCAAAACCTAAAATTTATCTTCACTTTCTTTCTAAGTACCTCACTGGAATTCAGACTAAACGTTTTTTTTTTCATCCAAACCTAATCGTGTGTGTGTGTGTGTGTGTGTGTGTGTGTGTGTGTGTGTGTGTGTGTGATATAGATATATTGATATATTGAAGTATTTGAAATATCCAAATTTTACCTTAAACTTTTCACTCTCTCCTCTACATATCCCCATTCTTTGATTCCTGGGAACATTCTGTTTACTCATCTACATTGAAAACATTTGAAAAATAAATAAGTAATAAAGAAAACATTTGAAATACCTCAAGCGTGACATGAGTGTGGATGGTACACACCAGTAATCCTAGTACTAGGATGATGAAAGTCACATTGTGAGGATGAAGCCAGCCTACTCTAAAAGTAAGACCCTATCTCAAGGGGGTAGAGGGATGGGAAGTCCTTCAAATACAAAGATGTAAAATGAAGCAAGATATACACCAGTCTTGCATACATATTTTATTCTACTCACATTTTGTCAAGTATATATCGATATTCTGAATTAAACTGGCATTAACTTAGGAGTTAATGTCAATCAATATAACTAGGACTCTGGTACCATCTATTACTCTAAAATGGAAACCCAAATAAATACATTAATATGTCATACTTGTATAACTGCTGTTGACCTGAGTCATGGCTGCTTCTGTAATCTCACCGGCCTTCCACATTCTCTTTCCCATTGACAGGGCAACCTTTCAGTCCAGACCATAAAATGTGTTCATCTTTGCCTCGCGAAAGTTGTTTCCATCCTGCCCAAACTTTCAGGTTGCAAATAAGTCCTTCCTGACTTCTAACTATATTCAACTCACCAAGTTAATTTCCACTTTCATGCAACTGTCTCGGGCACATCTCCTTGGCAAACCTTGCAATATCTATATGGCTTTTCCATTCTTCATGAGTTTGCTTGCTTATGCTCTGCCATGTCCCTTGCATCCAGGAACTGTGTCTGGGGTTGTATGCCCAATACTCTATATGTTGCTAGTACCCAATGAAGTGACTCTATATTGGGGAATCAATCAATTTATGTATTAGCATTTTTTGGTTTTGGAGACAGAGTGTCACATAGTCCAGGCCAGCCTTGAACTCATTAAGTAGACAGGCTGACCTTGAACTCCTGAACCTTCTACCTCCCATTTCTACCTCCCAAGTTCTAGTGTTACAGGCATGTGCCACTAGGTCCAGTTATTTATTAATTCTTCAAATAAAATAATATAGTCTTTTTTCGGTTGCCATTTTTTGGTTTTCCAAGAAAAAAAAGAGTATAAATATAAAGTAAAAGAATTTTCAACTGGGACAGAGGGGAGGACATCCTATTGGGACTCTAGGTGAGAGAACAATGGGAGAATAGCAATGTAGAAGGATCCAGAGGGTCCTAGAAACCTACAAGTAGAACATTATGATAGGCAGATTTCGGTCAAGGGGTCCCGCTCAAACTAAGGCACTAGCCAAGGACAATACAGGCGGTAAAATTTAAGCCCCTACCCTGATCTAGCCCATGGACAGGACAGTCTCCACACTTGAGTGGAGAGAGGGATTTGACTTTCTCATGTACTCTGGTGCCTCACATTTGACTATGTCCCCTGGCGGGGGAGACCTAGTGGCACTCAGAGGAAGGACAGCAGGTCACCAAGAAGAGACTTGATACCCTATGAGCATATACAGAGGGAAGTAATCCCTCTGAGGAACAGTCATAGGGGAGGGGAATAAGGGGAAAATGGGAGGGAGGGGAGAATGGGAGGATACAAGGGATGGGATAACCATAGAGATGTAACAAGAATAAATTAATTAAAAAATAAAAAAAGAAAAAAGAAAATTAAAAAAAAAAAGAATTTTCATTGGATTCAAGATTTCACTTTGAGGATAAGAAACATTTTAAGAATATATTGACTAACATTTACTTCTTAAACATAGGCTTGATTTTTTTTTTCAAAACATTTGGGGAGACAACATGCTGAGTGATATGTTTATCACATGTCTGCTCTCATCAAGGTATTATTCAAAACACAAAAATAAAAACTCATTCATAAATGAAACTCTAGACCTTGGCCAATGCTTTAACACTGTCTAATTATATGCAGCATAATTACCTGGTTGATAGCAGATACTATATATACCTTGGCATCAACATTATTGTTTATATATTAGTAATTTTCCATGAAAAAATGTCTATTTACTTTGTACCCTGGAGGACTCATTATCTCTCCAGGGGCACATGGAGATTTATATATATAAATTGATAACATCCCTCTTTGCAAAATTAAAGATGTTGGCCAACTCCTTCTTTGGCAGCTGTCCCATTTGCATAATTGCACTTGGCTTTCTCAATTTCCCCTGAAGCTGCTGATGAATAAGGTATTTCTTTGCATTTGCATTTTGAAAGGTTTGTTGTACTACATTAAAAAGCTAGCACCAGGCACAGCTTTAGACCTGGGTGAACTGTCTATGTATAGGCAAAGCACACTGAGAGTTTTTCTACCAAATGAAATGGGCTTATATGAGCAAAATGTTTCAATGTCTCTTCAGTAATCAGCTGCAGTGAGCATTCCTAAGGTAACTTCCCTACAACTCTGCTCAGTGATAGATAACAGTAGGTTAGGAAGGGTTTGCTTGCTAAGCATTGTGCCTAGAATGGCATAGAAACAAATATGAGTAGGCTTTATCCCTCTACTATTCACCAGAGACTGATAGTGTCATTTAATCAATATTCATAATTAGTTAGGGGCCTAAAGTGGAGAAGAACCTCTCATTCTCTTCAGACCCACTATGCCAACCTTCTGAGAAACAAACCAACACCTATCTTCTGGCACAAGATTGCCATAGGGGATAAGCCTACTCAAACCCCAATTAATCACTTTTATGGATAGGCTGAACCAAGAACCTATTAAATAACCTAGGACAGTTTTTGCAAACTAAACTCACTATTGAATGGTGGATAACAAACCTATCAAGTGCTCTAGATTAGGAGGTTTCATTAATTTAATAAATGTATGTTGAGAGACATTCTCAGACAGTGTCAAGCAATGAGAATATTTTTTAAATGGAAATGGTTTTCTATACTCGTGAGGAATACTTATATAAAGTCAAACATTATTTAAATGATCACAGGTATGTATACATCTGAATGTTAACATATTGCTATGAATAAATAAAATGAGATGCTACAAGAGTCAGGCTTGAAGTCTTATCTGAGAAATGAGGCCCGAAATGAAATATGAGGATGAAAAGGCTATCAAGCTGAAGAATGGGAGGCAATTATTCCTAACAAAGGAAACAGTGTTGTGAGAATCTATGATGCCCTCAGAGAATTCTCCATCTTCGGGGTATGGGGACCATTGTCACTGAAATATAAGAATTAAGCAAAAGAGTAGTTAAATTAGAACGATCAGGGAGCACAGACAGAAAAGTCCCTTCACAGTTATGTTAGCCTCTATCCAAAAACAACCATGAGAAGTCACTGAAGAGATTTTAGGTGCAAAAGAAAGCTGTTTATTCAAAATTGCATGTGAAAGAATTTCGCTGGCCACAGTAGAATAAACTGTAGAAGAGGGAAAGGGAAATTTATAAAATCAAATAGAATAATTTTGCATGAGTCCAGGCTAGAGAAAGTAGTGTATGGTAGAGTAGTAGCAATAGAAAAAGAAAAGTGAATGGCTTCACAGAAATGGTAGAGAAAAAAATCTGGCAAGGTTTGCTGATTGGTGTGGCTTAGACATGAGGTCCTTTGAGATGCCCAGATAAAGATTGCAAATAGGCAGTTGGGTATAAAGGTCAAGGAAATGTAAGTCTGAGTGTAAATTCAGGACTTATCAGACAACTGATAAAAACTGAGTCATAGATATTTACAAATCTATATAACATAGAAAACGCGATCTATAGACAGATACACCACACAGATCTCCCTCCAATAGGAGATCTGACAAAAAAAAAAATAGATTAGTAAAGAGACTCCATCTCTGACCTTTAACATCTGCCCTATCTAAGCCTCTTCACAGGACATTCCTTTCTGGCACCCCACACCTGGCAAACGACAAGGCAGCACTGTGAAGGACGAAGACCCTTCAGTCTAATGGAAGTCAAGCAGGTCATTCGGACTAACACGCTGGCTTGACCAAAGCTTTGCGGGTCCTGCCTCTACATTCAACATCTCTCTCCTTCACTAGTCCTTTTTCCACAGACCCTGCCTTTTTAATACATGTGGCTTCATGCATGTTCATGTGTGAGAATGGGTGCATGTGAGAGTGGGTTCATGTGTACGCAGAAGCACATACATGTGCATGCCTGTGTAAATGGAGACTGGAGGACAGCTTCAGGGGTTAGCCTCGGGAATAGCATCCCACCTCATTTGAAACATAATCTCTCAGCCAAACGGAGCACAACTATTACCCTAGAGTCACAGGCCACTGAGCTCCCCAGACCTAGTGTCTCTACATGCCTGGGAGTAGGAGTGTGAGGATGTACCATCCCACTTGACCATTTTTGTGGGTTCTGGGAATCAAGCTCATCTTTGCAAGACAAGGGTATTATGGACTGAGCCATTCTCTGCTAGCCCCACAGGGGCTTGATTATAATAAATATGATGTATTCAAAACTTAACCAGTCTAGAGATGCAAAGTGATACAGCAGAGAATGGAAAGAGCGAAGTGCTTACTGTCATGGTCAGAGAAAAGTAACTCTGCAAAGTAGTGGAGAAGAAAATGATAGAAAGAGAGAAGGCAAGCCTGGGTTCCGTGGTGTCTTGGAAGCTGAAAAAAACACAAGACATGTTTCACACACACTCACAAACACACACACACAGACACACACACACACACACACATGTTGGAAACACATAAAAAACTAGAAAGTGTCCCTCATATTTAAATCATGGGGCTCATTGGTGGCCTTGGCCAGCATTGTCACTAACTAAGAATAATGCCAAGTTGGATGAGGTTGAGGAATTAGAGATGAGAAAAGAGAGAGACTATATAATGAGAGCTCTTGGGAGAAAAACACAAAGGGGATTTGAAGGGAATGTGGTTTTCAAGAAAAATGTTGTTTTTGAGATGGAAGGAGAGCTATAGGTTTACATGTAACTGGGAATAATCTAACTGAGATGTTCGGTAAACGGCAGAGTGGAGGACCACTGAGGATGAGGAACTGGGGGAGAGTCTACAATGAGGGGGAATGGGATTCTAAGCACAGGTTGGCGATTGGCTGATAATCATATGCTAAAATCAAGGGAGCAGGGAACTCGGGTACGGATGGAATATGGGCTTGGTAGCAAGAAGCCGAGGGAGTTCCCACCTGACGCCTTCTATTTTCTTCAGGAAGTAGGAGGAAAATTCGTCTGTTTAAAATGAGGAGTTAGGGGAATATGATCTTTGGATAGAATGCAGAATTTTCACAAAGCAACTGTTGTAGCGAGGGAGATACCTGCCAAGGAGACAGAAACACTGGCGGGCTTAACGAAATGGGTGCGTTGGCACCTTTCTGCTCCAATAGGTGGCATATGTGTGGCTGCTCCAGGCGGCTTCAGCTGTAGGCTTAGAGAAGGCTGTGGCAGTGTTACTCCCACAGTTGACTGCGGGGTCTAAACTAGATGACAGAAAACCAAATGACAAAGAAAGGTGAGTGCTCAGTTGGTAGAGGGCTTAGTTAGCATGCGTGAGGTCCCAGGTTCCATTTCCCAGCACCACATAGTATATGCCTATAGCCCCCAGAACCCATGAGATTAGTAACAAGATGACCAAAAATTAAGGTCATTCTCCACAATAAAGTAAGTTCAAGATCAACCTTGGTACTGGAGACCCTGTCCCAATAAAAGAAGATAGTAAAGGAGAGAGAAGTGAGGGAAAAGGAAGAAGAAAGAGGGAGAGAGAAGGGAGAGAAAAGGAGAGAGTGGGGCAGCGTACTAGGGTTGTGCTTCTCAAGGACTGGGCTCCTTGATACATCAAGAACATGATTTGAGTTGAGAGTGAGGCCTAAGAACCTGCAAGTGTGACAAGCTCTCAGGAAATACTCACAGTGCTGGCTATGTATCAAATTTAATAGGAGTAGGAAATTAGAAGCTCAAATAAGATGAAGCATCCTGTTGAATTTGAGGAGAGAGGGAGATGGAGGTGACGAGTTCTCTTCTGGGTCCCTAGAGATGCCGCAGATGGATTCTGAGCAGGGGCTAAGTGAATTCCACTAAGTACACAACCCCATCACACATTTGCCAGTGTCTCGGGCTCATGAGCTTAGCCTGAGCAGCTCTGTCCTGGAGACCCTTCAAAAGCTTTGCTGTCTTGCTCAACCACACTGTAATTCAGTAATAACAGCAGTAATCTACAATACACACACTAGGAACACACACCAAAAAATGGCTGGACTTTAAAAAAAAAAGAAAAAAACAAGCATTGAAGTTAGAATTTCATCTTAAACTTCCAGTGCATCCCGCGAGTTTGGGAGGGGGCGAGCTAAGATAACCTGTAACATGATGGATGAGAAGACGGTATTGGAGGACTAGGACCTTTAACCATGCAAGAAAAGTAAGAGAGGAATGGACGCCTGCCAGAACCTCAGGAAAGAAAGATGCTGTCCTGATGTAAGAGAAACACAAGTGTAGCTGGCTGAAAAAGGATCAGTTCACCTCAAGATCACGTAATGTGGAAGGATTTAAAATACAAAACCAACAACAAACAAACAACGTAACTATCAAAATTTTTTTTTTTTTTTTTTTTTTTTTTTTTTGCCTTTTAAAGAGAGATCAAATACTTAATGGGCACAATCCCTGGAACTTGTATTCAACAAAACAAAAATGACAAATAAAAGCAATATTTATAATCTGGCATGATTTAAAAGTAGTATTTGTGACAAGTTTAGGAGAAAAGTAAAATTGAGTTAAATGATCAGGTTATTAGAAATTTCTGTTGTTTCATTGCTCAACTTTAATTCTGCCTGATATTTAATTTTCTTCAAACATTCTCCATGCAGTGGGTCTCTCTTAAAAATGGGTGAACTCTGTTGTTGGTGGTGTTTCCCTTTTGGAGAGAGCATCCTGAATTTTATGAAACAGAACAACAGGTACAAACATATAGTTTCCACTGTATAGTGCAATGTGAGAATGTGTTTATAAGTAACACAGCAGAGCATTTTCCAGAATGAAATTGATGACAAGTCCTTACAACTGGGTGCAAGTAAGTGACAAAAGCTATGCAAGCAGAAAGTCATGGCAGAGGAAGTCTTCTGGCAAGGTAAGTACGCAGGGTAAGCTGCACTGGGTGACCTACCTGTGCAAGCCTGAGCTCTGAATAGAGGACAGCACCACAAGCCTAAAAGCCTAAGAAGATGCCCTCGTCACCCAGCAATCACTTCAAAACATGATGCTGAATACGTGAGGAACATAGGAACTTTTGACGTCATGACCCACCAGCAGGGCAAAGAACAGAGCTTCCCAATGCCTGACATTACACCCAGCACACAGGCTGGCAGGCATCTACCTCATACCTACCCCTGGCAAATGTCTGTTCCATTCTTACACCTGCAAAAAGGACACGTTATTGGACAGCAGTCACTATCTGCCATGAAGCGTTTAGCAGCCAGTGTACAAAAGGAGCTGATTACCTAAACAGCCTTGAGTCTTAAAAACATCAGATTGTCACAGTTCCATTTAGGATGAGAAACTCACCAGCATCAAGTGAGTTAGCTCTGCCTTGATGCCTTAGATTTACCTTGACAAGAAAGAACACACATTACAAGCTCAGAGCTTAGCTCTTCTCTGTGCAAACATGTCACTCGATTCCAGGGCACCCCTTAATATAAACTTTCATATGACATTTTTATGAGGGAAGCATTCCTTAATGGCATATTCTCACCTAAAATGGGAGTACAGGTTTAGTAGGGTTTGAAGCTTTGTACCCATAAAGAGGAAACAAAACAAAGCCAAACATAATGATGAAAAGAACAACAAATTCTCTCTCTCTCTCTCTCTCTCTCTCTCTCTCTCTCTCTCTCTCTCTCTCTCTCCCTCCCTCCCTCCCTCCCTCCCTCCCTCCCTCTTTCCCTC
>OU015756.1:70667000-70702487 GCA_907169655.1 Acomys percivali
AAAAAAAAAAAAAGTACAAGTCAGATGTGGTGACACACTCCTTTAATCCCAGTACTAGAAAGGTAGCAGTAGGCAGATCTCAGAGCCCCACAGAGATACCCTGTCTTGAAACCCCTCCTCCCACCAAAAAAAAAAAAAGAAAAGAAAAGAAAAAAAGTTAAGAACAGTACAAAGAAGAACCAAAAAGCTTATTTTTAGAAAATACAAACAATAACAAATTGTAAGCAAACTAGGAAAATTATAGAAAAGAAACAAACTAATAGACATTTGAAATTAATAGGTGATATCACAACAAGTATCACTAAAATCCCAAGTAACATTAAGAAATATTATGAAAATTTATATAAGTTGGAAAATCAAGGAATGGATAAATTCCTTGAGGCAGCTGACACATCAAAATTGGATCAAAAAGATACCAGAAAGATCACCTATCAATAAAAATCAATGAGACTGAGGCATTAATAAATTCTCCCACTGAAGAAAAGTCCAATAACTAATGCTGAATTTGACCATAACTTTAAAGAAAAGTTAACATCAGTACTCTTTAACTTGTTCCATAAAATACAACAAGAAGGAACACTGCCAAAAATCCTTGTATGAAATTGATACTTTGTTATTAATTTGAATTAACTTATATTAAATTATATTATTAATGCATTGGTATCAATTTGAATTGATTTTATTAAATTATATTAATAATAAAGTGCTAATAAATATTAATACTTAGACATTAATTTCATTAAACCTGATTAGATACAACAAAGAGAGAAAACTATAGACTGATTTCTTTAATGATCATAGATGCAAAACTCCTCAATGAAATACTTCTAAAGGAATTACATAGCACATTAAGATTATAATCTATGAAGATCAATATTATTTCATCCCCAAAATGCAGGGATGATTTAACATAATAAAATCAATAACTATAATATAGAACATTAATAAATACAATAAGTAAAATATCCTATGATCACCTTAATGAACACAAAAGAGATTGATAAAATCCAACACCACATTACAGGAAAAAGCCATGAAGAAACTATTTATGAGTAACATAATAATGCTTACATATAACAAGCCCATAGATGACATCATACTGAACAGGAAAAACTCAAAGCATTTTGGTCTAAAATTAAGAATAATACAAATTTGTTCACTTTTTATTTTTCTCACTCCAAATATTGCTTGAATTACTATCCAGAGAAATAAAGCAAAAAGAAAAAGATACAAAATTAAAACAAATAGGAAAGAAAGAGATCAAACTGTTCCTATTTGTAGATAATCTAACACTGCTTAAAAAACATGAAGACTATATTGGACTCCTCAAGCAAAATGAAAAAAAAAATCAATTACAAAAGCCACAGCGTTACATTAATCGCAAATGTGCTGAGGAAACAACTAGAGAAGCCCAATTCACAACTGCCTCCAAAAAAAATCTACAGATATACATAACTAAAGAAATGAAAGTACCACACAGTGAAAACTTCAAAACACTAAAGAAAGTGGTTCGAAAGACACTAGAAGATAGAAAGCCATCCCATGCTCATGGCCTGGCAGAACTAACCTCATGAAATGGCTAAATTATCAACAGAGTGAACAGATTCAGTACAATCCCTATTAAGATTCCAATTTATTCTTCAAAGAAGAAGAAGAAGAAGAAGAAGAAGAAGAAGAAGAAGAAGAAGAAGAAGAAGAAGAAGAAGAAGAAGAAACAACCTTTCTTTTAATCATTTCAACTAGGTTAGAATGGTTACCATGAAGAAAATAAAACTCTCCACCAACCCGAGTGCTGTGAAGGATATCGGGAAAGGGAACACTTAATGCTGTTAGTAAATTAATTCAGCCACCGTGTAAATCAGCACGAAGTTCTCTCAGAATACTAAAAGGAGAACTACATAAGACATTACACAGCACTCCTGGGTAATCCCAAAGGAATGGAAGCAAGCATGCAATGAAGATCCCTGCATAGCATTTTTACTACACTACTCACAAAAGCCAACTTGTGGGATTAACTTAGATGCCTCGGAGTGGATTAGCAAACTCAGTTGAATTCATGCCATGTGTTTAATATGCTATATAAGATGTGATATATAGCAAAATATTATATGCAATATAATTATTCCATAATGAACAAAATTATGCTTGCAAGAAAATGGGTGGAATTGAGAAATAACACCCCAAATCACAAATATTTATTTTGTTTTATTCTTTATCATTATTATCATCATTATTACTATTACTATGATGATAATGATGGTGTGTGTGTGTGTGTGTGTGTGTGTGTGTGTGTGTGTGTGTGTTTACTCCACAACATGTGTGTAGGATCTGGGGAATCAAACTCAGGATTGCATAGAAATCTGCATTTCATCAGTCCTCAAGCATTATTTTATTTTACATGTAGAATCTAAAAAGTGTGTGTGTGTGTGTGTGTGTGTGTGTGTGTGTGTGTGTGTGTACAAGGGAATAATTACGGAAGAAGTTAAGAGTCAGGGGAAGACTATGAAATGAAAGTGAATGAGCACAATCAGAGGTCATTATTTATATTCATAAAATACCCTGGTCACAGATCCTCTCACATCTACCCCTCGGAATCAGCCCCAGCCCTGTTCTCCCATGGTCTTGGATAGTTCTAATCACCCAGGAACCAGCTGGAGCTGGAGATATGCCCATGTTAGTCTTGGTGAAAGGCTCAGTAATATTAACCAGCACTTCTACTCAGATCCAGTAGTCCCACCCACTCACATATGCACTCAGGAGCCCAAAGGAAGACACTTTCACAGTCCTCATCACAGGTCCACTTCCTGAAGACTGAGTTGCAGACCCAAAGTAACTTTGTGATCCAACTTTATCCCTGTCTGGCCATTATTTAAGAAGTCCTGTACATTTCAATATTTTGCAAAAATCACACCCCTGATTAGCAGGCCTTCCAACCATGAATACACCCAGATTTAGAATCGAGAAAAGCTACCTGATCGGGGTCAACTGCTAATCACTGGCAACCCCTGAAGACTGTGCCGTCACCAAAGGAAAAGGCATGAAAAGATCTGTGCCTACAAAGCCAGTCTGTAAAGGCAGAGAGAAGTATTTTCTGTCAATGTACAGAAATTTATCCAAGATTATATAGATCACAAAGGAACAAAGAAGCGTTATGTCACCCCAGGAAGTGAACAGAGTTCACGTAGCCAACAGCCAATCAGTAGAGAGAACTACTAACTTCCTGGAAAACAACCCAAATTTGTCTTCAAAAAAGACAATATCAGGACAATCATTTATGGACAACAAAATTAATATTAACATAGAGCTGCAAATCATGAAAAACGACCAGACAGAAATGTCCATCCAACTAATGCAGTGGGTTAATTGGGAAGTGCTCAGAGTTCCAACACTAGATGTGATCAAGAGGAAGAAAGACCATGAACTCAAAAGCAAGTCAACTGAAATGATATAGTGAGAGGAGGAAAAAATAGAAAAGAAAAATGTAAAGGAATTGAAAAAAACCCACAAGATTTGTTAAATGCCAACACAAAGGAGAACAGAAAGGGCAAAGGAGAGATTTGGACATCTAGGTAATGGTCTAAAGTTAGTTTCAGCCCAAAAAGGACATCACTTGAGACACATAACCTCACTGACAAAAATCAAAAAAGAACTTGAAAGCAGCAAGAGAAAAATAAATCACATACAAACAAACAAACAAACAAAATGCATGAGGTTGTCAGTGGCTCTCTCATTACAAACTCCACAGGCAAGGAGAAAGCCAGAGCCTGTATTTGAGTACTAAAAGAAAAAGAGATCCATGCACACAGGCACACATACACACATACACACACACACACACACACACACACACACACACACACACACACACACCCCTACACACCTTCTATCAACATAGCTGTTCTCCAGAAATAAGATAAAGATGAAAGAAAAAATTTAAAAAGCTAAGAGAATTCATCACAACTAGCTCTGACTTACAAGAAATGCTAAAGGGAGTTCTTCAAGTTAAAGGAGAAAGACACTAAATCATAATATTAAATCTATGAGGTATAAAATTTACTGATAAAGACAAAAATGAGTAATATCTAGAAAATTCAAACAATGTAAATTTTATAAATAGTTTAAAACTGCATATAGACAAATAAATATCAAAAACACAGCTGCAAACTTTGCCAATTGGTGTACAACATAAAAGATCAAAATTATGACATGAAAATCATAAAATAAGAAAATAAAAGTGGTAGCTGTATATAAAATCAAGTCACTGTTAAATTAAAATAGACTGAATAGTTGTCTTTTATGTTGGCGTCATAGACAAAAGAGAAAGGACTCAGAGAATATAGTAATAATAATAATGATGATAAATCACAAAGATAGCAAGAAAGGGAAGAATTCCCAACTGAATCTTTTTTAATTTTATTGATTTATTCATATTACATCTCAATGGTTATCCCATCCCTTGTATCCTCCCATTCTTCCCTCCCTCCCATTTTCCCCTTACTCCCCTCCCCTATGACTGTGACTGAGGGGGACTTCCTCCCCCTGTATATGCTCAGAGGGTATCAAGTCTCTTCTCAGTGACCTGCTGTCCTTCCTCTGAGTGCCACCAGGCCTCCCCATCCAGGGGACATGGTCAAATGTGAGGCACCAGAGTACATGAGAAAGTCATATCCCACTCTCCACTCAAGTGTGGAGACTGTCCTGTCCATTGGCTAGCTCTGGGTAGGGGTTTAAATTTTACCGCCTGTATTGTCCTTGGCTAGTGCCTTAGTTTGAGCAGGATGCCTGGTCCAGATCTGCCCAATCCCAACTGAATTTTAAATGCTCCAAAAACAAGTTAATGATGTAGATTAGAAGATGTGTCAATTAGCTTGACTGCAATAGTCATCTCAGGGCTGGGGAGATGGCTCAGTGGTTAAGAGCACTGCCTGCTCTTCCAAAGGACCTGAGTTCAATTCCCAGCACCCACATGGCAGCTCACAACTGTCTGTAACTCCAACATCTAACACTCCCACACCAATGGACACAAATTACAATTAAATAAAATATATATTTAAAAAAAATAGTCATTTCACAACTTTATGTTGTGCACTCTAAATACATACAGTTTTACCTAACAGTGCCCAAATAAAGAAAGGTAGGAAGCAAGAACTTGGAACTGAAGTCACAAATACATGATGTTTGTAATATACCTATGTGATCATCAGCTGTGCTACATTTATGGCTCTCGCTGGAAGTCAGAAACGAGAATGATTATGGCAAGGAGAGGCCAGGAAGGGAGAAGAGAAAGGGGTGGAGATGGAAGAAAGAGAGGAAGAGGGGAACTTAGAAAATGCAAGGAAAAGACGTGGACCCTCGGAGTCTGAAGGAACCCTGAGATGGCAAGACTCCAAACCCAACCCAGGAAGGGTGGGAGGATGAGAGATGGCTGCTGACAGCTCACGAGGCAGGAAGGCAAGCCTGAGCTTCTAGGGTTCCACAACGTGGAGGACTGGTGGGGTAGATGCTAGATTCGGGGAAGGCAGAGAGAGGGGACAACAGAGAAGATCACTAGCAACCAAACATTTCTCCTCCCAAACCAGCAGACAGCTTAGCACAACCTCCAAGGACTGATAAACGGGACTAGGTACATTACAGCACATTCCTGGACGAGTCAGTTAAAACAACCCAGGCCAGGTGTATCTCCTCAAATCTCTCATGCGACAGCACAGATGCTATGCAAATAGTGCTCAACGGTGGCCCCAAGCTTAGAGAAAGGGCTTGGTGACACTGTGCATGGTATTTCAAGCCCTGTGGGTAACAAATGCTGAAAAACTGTTGTTCGTTTCAATCGTAGAAAAGTTAGTTATGGTTCTTAATTTGTTCGTGGCTAAGCCTCACTTTGGAGCATGGTTTCTTTCACCCAACTCCTGGATTTGACTGCTTGACCCAATGTATCTTGTCCTGCTGTAGGACCACACACCCTGTGATCCCTAGATTTCTATCATATAGATCAGAAATATCCATCTGGTCTGCGATGGAATGTAAATTCATCTTTAGAAAATCCTCTGACTTTGGGTGACTGCTGCCTGCAGACACAGCTTTGAACAAGGCTGTCCTAACCCCTTCACCCTGTTGCAGACACGCCTGTGTTCACATCCCACTTTCTGTGCAGTGAGATGAGATAACCCTTCCCAGAGCACCGTCTTAATCAACCCTGCTGCTACCACATGTGCATAGAGTAAATCTTGAAAGAAATAAAGTAATTGCCGTGTTGAAGGTTTTGACCTTCTGTGAAATCACAGAAAATTTTATATCTGGTATGTTTTTCTTCCTGTGTATTTAAATGCAAAAAATGTCTATAACCCCACAAAGCCAAAATATACAATTATTGTTAACATTTTTATCGTAAGTAAAGGCCCATTTTCCTTTAGAATGCCTTTCCCCTCTTGAGACTGGGTCTAGCTGCGTGGCCCAGCCTGGCCCTGAACTGGTAATGTGACTCAAAGTCATCCACAAAATAGTGACCTTTCGTCAGCCTGTCAATAGTTGGGCTGAGAGGAATGCATCACCTGACCCTTAGGAACACAATAGTGGCACTGATGCTAGCATACAGTAAGTGGTACAAGACTCTCAGAAAGACTAATATTTAAATCTGAAGTCTTGATTTATTTCTCTTGTAATTATAGTGAAGCAGTAGTTTTTTTTTCTTTTTAAAAAAATGTTTTGCAGATTTTGTGTGTATGTGTCTGTACACACACACACACACACACACACACACACACACAAGTGCAAGAGTCTTCAGAAGTCTGAGGTAATGAATCTCTCTAACTGGAGTTACAGGTGGTTGTGGACCACCTAATAAGGGTGCTGGGAATTGGCAGCACAAATTAGACTCAGTGTGTTATTTTTAAAAAGATTAAAAAAAAAAAAAACAGAAGACACAAGGTTGGGTGTACAGGGCCATGTGCATGGTTCTGGGACGGAACTGAGGAGGAGTAGGCAGTGACTCTGATCAAAATATATTGTATGATGTTCTCTCCTACTGTCACATGGGGGGTGCGCGCGTGCGCGTGCGTGCATACATGCCTGTCGTGTACAGGAGTGCTACCTTTTTAACTGATAGTCTTAAAATCTAGGCACCTTATTTTAACATAGTGACTTCTGTAGAGGCCCCACCTCCACCCTTCACTCCCTGAGATCCTGTGATTAGGGCTCCCTTAGATAAATGAGGCCACAATCCAGGCAGGAGTAGTTGTCTGCTCTGAAGTTTGGTTTAGAGCAATGGCCACAACAGAAAACAAGGTGGTCTTTTGGGGAAGCAGATTCTTCCAGGCTAACCACTTGGAGATGCCACGCGGAATATTTCAGATTAATGGTCTCCTGAGGAATACGCAGAAGGGTCAGGCCCGGCTTATGGATTCTAGGATCTTCACTGCTTCCTGATTAGAGCCAAAAAAGGTCTTATGTCTTAAGAACATGAGCATGATTTTAAAAATCATATCCAATATGAGTATCACCCAGTTTGGAATCCAGCACATGTTTACGGATCAACCCTTTACTGCTCTCTTGCTCTCTCAGGCTGATTTTTTTTTTTTTTTTTTTTTTTTTGGTTGTTCTGTTTTGTTTAAATTCTTTCATTTTGCTTTCGCCCTGGGCTCCAACTCCCAAGAGTGGGAACTACTTTCTCCAAAGCATATACAGTCTTCCTAGCGGTTAATAAAGGTTGGTTGGTTGGTAGAAAAAAAAATCACACCCTTTCAAGTTCTCTGCTTTCTCATACGTTCATGATTTCCTCGAGGCCAAATTCTTGTTGCTGACCTTCAGCCCAGTAGTGGCCCACCCCAGGGAGAGGTGCCATGTCCTCAGTGATGTCATGACCAGGCCATGGAATCCACATTTGCCTCTCTTCACTTGAAAATAATGCAATGCGTTTGTATGACAGAATGCCTGGGTAGCCAAACTTTTGTTAGACAATAGAGTCATTTCTGTATAAAACTATTCACTGGAGAATAACACTGAGTTTTGTTTTGTTTTGTTTGTTCTCTTCAAGAACATTTTTTTTCATTGTTTCTGAAACAAAATCAACTAAATAATTATTTTTAAATACTCTCCCCCCCCCCACCGGCTGTTTCATGATAACGAGGGACAATTGTATCAGATTACATACTGGCCTTGCACAAATACTGAAATAATTGTTGCTTAAAATATAAATAATTAAATAAAAGATTTACCCAGCAGCTGCTGGATTTCCATATGGAAAAAAAAATGTTACTTAGAATCCTCTGAAATCTCTGAATTTTTGTAAACTAACTGCTAATTATATATATACTTTTTTCCTTTTAATTGTGCATCCGGAAAGTGGTCTTTGGGAATATGATATTCACGTATTTGGTGTTAGGGAGATGGCTCAGTCAGTAAATTGCCTGCTGTGCAAGCATGAGGAAATGAGTTCATATCCCTATCAGGCAGGTACGGCCAAGCATGGTGGTACACATCTGTAACCTTAGCACTGGAAGTCTGGTGGTGGAGCTGGAAACAGATGGGTACCAGGAGTTCACTGATGAGCCAGTTTAACAAATTCCTGAGCTCCAGGCTCAGTGAGAAACCCTGCCTAGAAATAAATATAAACAAATAAATAAATAAGGTAGAAAGTGATAGAGAGGACATCTGCAGTTAACCTCTGTCATCTGCACGCATGCACATATGTGTGTGTGCGCACACACACACACATGCCCTCGCACATGCACTATACACATGCATACATTTAAAATAAAATTATACACACGTACGCATGTGTGAGTATCCGTGACCACTGCTGCAAAGGAACAACACAGTACGTGCTGAAGGCTGGCATCCAAATTCTCTGGAGAGCTGAGCCGCACACTTCACACCAGTCACTACATAGCTGGGAAACTATGCATCGGTTAAACAGAGAAACTAAACACATAGGCCCTGCTATATTTAAATATTTAAGTGCCACATTCAAACAAATCATTTTGTAACCCAGCGGATTTCCAAGGCAAAAAGCAAAGCCTATTTATGGGTCACCTTTCCCCGCCACCCCTTGAGAGTGTGAACTTCACACACAATAATGCTTTTCATTTCTGTATCTTCTCCAAATGTTTCTGACTCCTTAGAGGTTACATTGTTTTGTGAGAATAAGTTTTCCAAAGCGCCTCCTTCTCCCACTCAGCTGCCCCGAGGGAGTTGGGGAGATTCTGCTGCGCATGGCTTACTTTCATTCCCCTCTCCCCAGAAATGATCAAATAAGGACTGTTTTCCCACCAACATTTTCTAGGGCGAGAGGCTCTGACAAGTGTGACTCCAGGCACCACCGGCTCTTTTCTCTCCTGCTCTGGCCCATCTAGGGAGTTGGGGGTGGGGAGATTATTGAACAAATACCAACTGTCAAGGCTCCAATGGTAGTGGATACTCAGGATAATTGCACAGCCCTGAGCCCGTGGAGAGGGAGTACACTGCATACCTCCCAATTCTTCCACTAACAAATGACCGTGTTCAACAAATGCTATGGGATCCACACAATCTCTCTTTAGCCACGGCCCCCTCATGCCACCAAAATAGACATTTGCTGGCTGCATGAGTGTCAGCATCCTGGTTCAAACGAGGATGCTACATATTACATACTCTTTACTATTTTGACGTTGCCATGGCAGAGAGAGAGAAGGGATATTTTTGTTGATGGAATGTTTTAACAGAGTTCCTTAATTTGGCCTTGCTGCCTTTCTGACCCGGCTTGCAGATCTATGTCAAAACCCTGCCATGATTTCTTTTCTTTCTTTTTTTTTTTTTCTTTTCTTTTTTTTTTTCCCCACTGTAAACATTCCAACATCCCCAAAAGAGGAATAATTACATTATTAAATGTGTGACTAGGTAGGTAGGTGTTCAGGATTTAAAGATAAAAGTTCTCAGCGAGAGAGATGGATGATGTGTCAGAATTTTAATGAGCCCTTAAACTATCAGTCTCCACTCCTGGCCCTTTCTCATCTCCCCTTTCTTTCATCCCATGATGTGTTACTACCTTATCATTTTAAAGCAGAATTAGTGTGTTGGATTGAGCTGGGCCAGGGTGTAATTTACAAAGCAACTTTAGTAGCTTAAAATAACAATCCCCCCCCCTCCAAAACACCGGATATCCTTTGTGGGTCAGTCAGGGGCCTTGCTCTGTTTCACTTCCCTCTGGGAATCAGGTTTTTGAAGTGGCTTCCATTTGAAAAAGAATAGCAACTGTGAACTGTGGGACAAATTGGCCCATTGCCAGATTTTTGTCTGATCTGGGAACTAATAATTTTTTTTTTTTAAATGTTTTTAAAGAGTTGAGACTTCTTTCGGAAAAAGAATATTCTGTTGCATGTAAAAAGTACATGAAATCTAAATCTCTGTGCCCCTAAGAGTAAAACTCTTGGAACCACAGCAGTCCTGTTTGCTGGGGCTTGCCGGTGGCTGGGTTTGTACTTCCAACAGCAGAGTTACATAGCTGCAAGAGAGATTATACGGCCTGCAGATGCCTAAAATAACTATTATCTGGTTATTTTTGTAAAGTGCTTTTTGCTTGAGTGGTTACCTTGAGAAACAATTTTTAAAAATGAAGATAGGGCTGGAGAGATGGTTCAGCAGTTAAGAGCACTGACTGTTCTTCCAAAGGTCCCAGGTTCGATTCCCAGCACCCACATGGCAGCTCACAACTATCTGTAGCTCCAAGATCTGTCACCTGCAGACAAAACACCAATGCACACAACATGAAAATAAATCTTTTTTTTTTTTTAATGAAGACAGTAAATCAGATGCATTCTGGGCTCGCAGCAGCAGCAGAGGACTTGGCTCAGTGGTCATTCTTCAAAGCAGGTGTCATGGCCACGATGACTCCAGAGGGCACTGAATCCTCTGGCTGATTTTCTTACCGCATTTGGAAAAGTGCAGTCTACTTTTTTTCAGTTAAACAAAATAAAATAATACATACAAAGCAACAATCACTACAGCAGAGATTAAAAATGGTATGAAAAATTATGTGCCAATAAATCCTAAAATATAGGCACAAATAATAAATTTAGGACTAAAATAAAAACAAGAATATAGCTATAGCACAAATTGAAATAACTAAAAACTTCCTCAAGCTGAACTAAAGGAAAAGTACTAACCTACATACAAGTGATTTCAGATGTTCTCCCAAAATATTACAGAAGGAATAATCCCTTTCTTATATGCATTATTTCAAAGAAATGAATGAATAAGTATGTTAACTAATTATGTTCATACATATCCATATTAAAAATACTGGAGTCTGGTCAGATAGCTCAGTGGGCAAAGACCCATGCCACTAAGTTTGACTCCCAAGACCATGTGATAGAAACAGAGAGCTGACTCTCATGTCCTTTCTTCATTACACACACCATGGTGTGAATGCACACATGCGTACACACAAACAGTCACACACGGCTTTTCAAATGCATCAAGTGCCTCCACTTCATCCACACACATCAGAGACAAAGGCTAGTCCTAGCCAAGCCAAGAGGTTCCCTTTATACAGTATGTGTACTCTTTAAAGCCAGAATTACATGCAGGGCTTTTTATCGTTTTTCATCTTTTTATTTCTAAAAGTTGCATTCACTTAGGTTACTAACTGACCTAATTTTGAGCAATCCAAAATCAAAAGAGATTTGAGTCACAAACTGTTAGTTTGTGTCCCAATAGGGATACTGAAAAAGTAAATAACAACCAAGCACAAGAGCTTTTTAAAAATGATTCAATTTGGGCCTTTTTGGCTGGTTACAGAATGAAAAAGAATAACAGATGACTCGCTTGAGAGTAACCATGCTTTTGTTCTGAAAGGTCCAAGCATCACACTACAGTTGCCTGTCCAGAGATCAATCTAGAATAAGAGAAATGAAGGTATAGATACTTTGACAAATATACTCTATAATCACATGAGAAATAATGTCTGAAAAATTAAAACTCTGGGCTCTTCAGAACTCTACAGTAGAAAGTGGCTTTTGAAAGACAGATGGTATATGGCCTTTTACCTTTCCACAAAGTACAACTGTAGGCGACTGATTGCATATATAGGGACACCAAAGTCTCAGCCACCCACAGTCCTAGCACACAACCACCCTATGGGAGCTGCTGGCCACACCCATGAAACTGTCAGCCCTTGAGGGATGGGCTCAAGGAGGAGGTGAGGACAACTCTAGAAAAGTAGGTGTCCTGAATAGAGAACTCTAATACCTCTAGAGCCAGAACAGAGATAGAATGGACGATGGGCTCCGGAAAAGCCCATCCTCCCTCCATGACTGTTTTGCCCTATGAAGAATGGTTCAATCAGGCATGAGTGAGCAGCACCCTCTAAGGCTCTCTTTCATAGTCCTGATACTTTCCTACCCTACAACTTTTTAAAAGTTTTTATTTTTTTGAGGTTATATGATAATTGCATCATTTCTCCCTTCTCTTTCCTCCTTACAAAATCTCTTTGCTTCTTTTAAACTCATGGCCTCTGTTTTTCATTGATTGTTATTGCACACACAGAGAAACACACACACACACACACACACACACATGTTCCTAAACAAATAGTACAGCTTTAGACAGTCATGTTGGTGAGACTTTTATGGGTATGGCTTCTGATATTAGTAGGAAACTAATCTCTCTCTCTCTCTCTCTCTGTCTCTCTCTGTCTCTCTCTGTCTCTCTCTCTGTCTCTCTCTCTCTCTCTCTCACACACACACACACACACACACACACACACACACACACACACACACGCCAAAAAAAAGCAAAATAAAAAAACCTTCCTGGCTTCTCTGGCTCTTACCATCTTTCAGCCCCTTCTTCTGCCACATTCCCCGAACCTCACCACTCGGGTACAGGAGTTGTGTGGAAGTTACATCCGCTGGGACTGAACTCCACCACCCTGCATGCTTGATCACCTGTGACTTTCTTTAGTGGTCTCCACCTGTTGCAAAGAGAAGTTCACTCCTGTCTGTGGGTATAAGGACAGATATGGAGAATGCAGTTAAAGTTGTGCTGGTTTAGAGTGCTGGTTTTTGGTTCTCCTCTAAGATACATGCCTTCAGGAGCCCTGAGGCGTTGAATATGTTTCCAGTAGCAGGCATGATTTTCCTCTTCTTGAAGAGGTCTTAAGTCCAATTAGAGAGCTGTTGGTTGCCAAGGTACGTGTGCCACTACTGCGCCCTTGGGATTACCACGCAATGCTGGTCATTGCTGGGTTCATAGGTACCATAGTTGGCTAGGACTGTTGGCTGTTTCACCCCTGTGAAACTTGCGTGGCGTCTTCCACTTGCAAAAAGTTAGTCCTCAGGGAGGACTAATTATTGTAATTATTTTCAAGCAAATATAATCCTCTTGAAATTTTCTCTAAAAAATACTGTGAATGGCAGGCATCAGTGACCTCAAATGACAATGACTTTCCAACTGGCAATAAGCAACAGGTGCTAAAGCAAAGGTGGTTTCTAAGTATAGCATGCCAGATGTTAAAGTTTCTTTCTCAATTCAGGAGGAGGTAGGGATATAGAAGGGAAGTTACTGAACGACTGAGCAATGCAAGGATTCTTCTGAGTTTTAGGATTCCAGAAATATTTGGTCCTAGCTTTACTTAAAAACTAAAAGGGAAGTTGGACAAGGAAGGCAGCGGATTTTCTGGCTTGGGAAGTCTGCCTCCCTGAGAATGGAGCTGTGACAGGTACACAGAGAATGAGTTAAGAGTCCTTTGGGCATCCCAAGGATAGGTGGTAGCGATGCCCACATACACACGTACACACACACACACATACACACACATACACACACACACACACACACACACACACACACACACACACCCCTAAGCCAACTAATATATCAGGGTTATTTGGAAAAAGAGAATGAATACTCACCATGATTTATTATATCGGAGTAGATTCAATTTCACCAGTACAGTAAAATAAATGCAAATTTTGTCACTCTTATTTCAAAAGAAAATTTTTAAAAACACAAAAATGAATGTATCCTTTTGGAGACAAATTGTACCATAGTCTATTAATATTTCTCACAGTAGACTTCGATAGCAGCCACTGGTTTGAAGGATATGAAGGTTCTGATCAAGAAAAACTACACTTTTGTTAACACAACACCCAATGCCCATCTTCATTAGATTGAAAAAGTGATCCTTGTGCTAATCAGGTTTAATTTTTTTCCTTATTGGAAAAATAAAGATAAAATGTTTTCAAAACAGTCCATTGCCTTGTCTTTCCAGTTACCTTTTGTTTAAAAAATAAATAAATAATAATGTAACATACCTAGGTACACAGAGCTTCATTGGAAATAATTTGCCAAGCCTTCTAGCTATAGCAGAATGAATGCACTTTATAACTGGAACCTGAATAATCCTATTTGGAAAAATAAAAAATACTGGAAACTAGTATTTGCTTTGGATACAAGAGAGTCATGTGGAGTAATACTGTTTCAACAAGACTATCACCATGTAACCGTATCATGTGTGGAAGGAATAACAAAGTGTGTTTTCAACCTTTTCAAAAAAAATCATCAAAAAAAAAAGAAGAAAGACATACATTGTTACTGTCTCTTGCATGGTTCTTCACCTGAAATAACCCAGTGTTACATTCATTTATATTGAAGCTGAAGGACACATCTATCATACCCAAACCGAAGCTTAACCTCCTCCACACTTGATGCAGACAACCTTGGCTGGTTTCTTTCGGCTCCCTAGACAATGTGCAGCATCCAGAGTTACCAGCAATTCTAAACAAAGACATTATTAGCTCGGGAGCAGTTAAGGGCCGGTAACTTTCAAAACAGGCATTGACACAAAGTAATCTAGTTGCCACAACACGAATGTGATCTTAAGATTCTTTACTGATGGCTGGGTGGTGGGGACACACACCTTTAATCCAAGCCCTGGGGAAGCAGAGGCAGGCAGATCTCAGAGTTCAAGGCCAACTTGGTCTACAGAGTGAGTTTCAGGACCACCAGGGCTACACAGAGAAGCCTTGTCTTGAAAAACCAGATTTTAATGACTAGTAAGATTCTTTGAATTCTCTCTCAAATACTTTAAATCTAGTTATGAATTTGTTTCCACATAATTTAAATAGTAGCAAAAAATGCAATTCCAATGTGGAATAAATGATCTAAAAGCACAGAGGAAACTGTTCATTGAGGAAAAGGTAGTGGGAGGAGTGGAGATCAGGGGGAATAATAGAGATTAAATATAAATAAAGTACAATATACATGTGCAGATCATAACTAAACTTTTTTTGCATGCTAACTTTTTAAAAATTAAGTTTAAAAGAAGGAGTCAGATGGGAATGGAGAGATGCCTCAGAGGTTGATAGCACTGGCTGCTCTTCCAAAGGTCATGAATTCAATTCCCAGCAACCACATGATGGCTCACAACCACCTATAATGAAATTTAGTACCCTTTCTGGCATGCAGTTGTTACATGCAGACAGAACACTGAAATCATAATAAATAAATAAATAAATCTTTTAAATAGGAGAAGAAGAAGAAGAAGAAGAAGAAGAAGAAGAAGAAGAAGAAGAAGAAGAAGAAGAAGAAGAAGAAGAAGAAGAAGAAGAAGAAGAAAGCATCAGGCATGATGATACGTACCTTCAATCCCACCACTTGGGAGGCAGAGGCAGCAGGATCTCTGTGAATTCAAGACCAGCCTGGTGTACACGTGAGTTCCAGGATGACAGCCTGTGCTGCATACAGAGAGCTTGTCTCAACAAAGTAAAAATAACATGCTGTCTATCTCTGTGGACATTTTAGTAATTTCCTTATTGTGACAAATGTTTCTTCCAATACTATTTTTTCTTTTTCTTTTCTTTTTTTTTTTTTTTTACTTTGTATAGAAGATTTTTTTATTATTTTATTCTTATTACATCTCAATGGTTATTCCATCCCTTGTATCCTCCCATTCCTCCCTCCCTCCCATTTTCCCCTTACTCCCCTCCCCTATGACTGTGACTGAGGGGGACTTCCTCCCCCTGTATATGCTCATAGGGTATCAAGTCTCTTCTTGGTAGCCTGCTATCCTTCCTCTGAGTGCCACCAGGTCTCCCCACTCAGGGGACGTGGTCAAATATGAGGCATCAGAGTACGTGTGAAGGTACTCTCCATTCAACTGTGGAGAATGTCCTGTCCATTGGCTAGACCTGGGTTGGGGTTTGAAGTTTATGGCCTGTATTGTCCTTGGCTGGTGCCATAGTTTGAGCGGAACCCCTGGGCCCAAATCTGCTGGAAAGGATGTGGGGAGAGAGGAACACTCCTTCATTGCTGGTGGAAATGCAAACTAGTACAACCACTTTGGAAATCTATCTGGTGCTATCTCAGAAAACTGGGAATAGGGCTTCCTCAAGACCCAGCTATTCCACTCCTTGGAATATACCCAGAAGATGCTCCAGCACAGAAAAAGAAAATTTGCTCAACCATGTTCATAGCAGCCTTATTCATAATAGCCAGATCATGGAAACAGCCTAAGTGTCCCTCAGTAGAAGAATAGATAAAGAAACTGTGGTACATTTACACTATGGAATACTACTCAGCTATTAAAAACAAGGAATTCCCAAAATTTGTGCACAAATGGATTGAGCTAGAAATGATCATAATGAGTGAGTTAACCCAGAAGCAGAGTCAAATGGTATATACTCACTTATATCTGCATACTAGCCCAAGGGGCATGTCCTATGAAAGTCTTCACTTACCAGGAAACTGGGACAGAGGGGAGGACATCCTATTGGGACTATTTTTTTCTAAAACTAATTCTTTCTATTGTTAATTTTTAAAGTATCTTGAGACTGCGGCTAGAGCTCAGTGGTACTGTGAGTGGTACAGCACAAGGCTCTGGTTTGAATCCTAAGACAAACTAATAATAATAATTGACATTGTGATTGTTGTGTTCCACTCTTTTTTTAATCTGAAGGACAATTTTATACAAATTTAAAAGAAAAACTCTCAGGGCAGAAAAGATGACAGTGTCAGCAGCTGTGAAGAATTGAGGAGAGAAGGAAAACATCCAAGCGAGGAGGTCAGACTCATAGCAGACAAGGAGCCACATCGTAGGGAGGGAGGCTTTAGAGAAATATATATACATATATATGTATATATATGTATATATGTGTGTATATGTATATATGTATATTTATATATATTATATATATATATCCTTCTTAGACTCTATCCTGCTTCTCCATTTTGCTGCTTCAGGTCTGCTTTTAGAAATGACAGCACACATTTGTTGACTATTATAACAAATATGCAGTAATTACAGTTATTATTTTCCATCAATCCTTTAACAAATAAGGTCTTAGACCCTGTGAAATCTAAAGAGAATAACATTTCAACATATTATGAGACTGTAGATATAGCTCCATGGTAGAAACCTTACCTGATCTTAGAAAGGTCTTAGGTTCAATCTCTAACAGCACAAAAACAAAAACAAGAAACATGTTCTATTATTTGACTTTTTTTTAAAAATCCATCCTTATCACTCTTTCAAATGTATCAAGAGAAATGTAAACACTACAGTGATTTGACACAAATTAGCATACATCCTTTAACATGTGAGCAAAGCATTTATCAGCAGACTCTCTTACTCCTTGAATTTAGATGTCTTCTGCAGTTCCTTTACATGGTTCTCATATTAATTCTGTGCTTTCAGCATCATGCTGGTCACCTCCATGATGCGGTTGCTCTTATTTGCAGCAGAATAATTCATATACATCCCAATTAAATTATTTCTTCCCTCTAGCCACAATGGTCTGTTTCATTAGTTAGCATTCTTATGAGTTTCTGCTACCACCAACAGTGTAAAGACCTATGCACTTGCTGTGTGAAGGGAAAAAACAGAGCAGGACCTTCTGTAGTCAGGTGGAGGAAGAGCGGCTGTATAAGCACCATGGGGGAAGCACACGACTCTCGACCATCAAGAAATTCTTATTAGCTATTAGAAAGAGTAAGTGTGAACAAATCTTTCTACTGACTCCTTTCAAATTTTGTGTCCATGTACCTGCTGAGAAATCTTCCTGTAACCCAGGGATCCTTTATTTTGAAAATCTTTGCATAGATGAATTTACTTAAAACTACACTTGCACAGTAAGAGAATATGTTTTGTTTATATTATCCCAATGAGGAAAACCTAGAACTTTCTAAATATGCTTTTATTGAACATTTACGAATATCTGTCTAAAACCATTATTATTATCATCATCATCATCATCATCATCATCATCATCATCATGTGAGTGTGCTTGCAGAGGGGGTAGTAGAAATTAATGAGGAGCTCAAACAATCTTATCATCCCCCATTGCTTCCAGCTGCGTTTTGTCATGACTTTAGTTCGGCTTGAAGAATTGGTTGATTCTTTCAATCCTCCAAAGGCCTGAAATTGCTGGATTTATCAACTTAGATTGCTAGCTGTTGATAGAAAAGCCTCTCTTAGGAAAACTATGTCTTCCGTCTTTGCAAATAGACTCACTCCAGCCCTTGCCAGTTTTGAAAAGTTCAGTTAAAGAAGCAGCAGCTAAAACATCGCAACACTTTCTTTAACCTTTTCCCTTAATGCTCCAGCCTTGAGCAATCAGCATTTAATTTGTTTTCCCAGTCATTGTGGAGAGTAATTTTGCACTGTATAATCATGACAGCTTTCTGGATGATGATAAGGATGTTCTCATGCTCGGAGTCCTCAGCCAATGCCCACTTAAGCTAAGTACCAAAATCTGTGCTTCAGCATGCAAATTCAATTTCTATATTCAAGCCCCCAAATAACCCTGATTTGTCTTTCATAACAATCCCAGTTAAAGCAGACGTGGCCTGACACAAGTGGCCTATGGCACTGGGGATCCAGGCTGCGTCACCTTATTTCTCGGATGCCCTAGGTCACTGCCCTTATCAGAGAAGGTTCAGCGTCAGTTCCGCTAGGTAGAAAGAGGAGAGAAGAGATGTAGAAAGCGATGTGCCTCTTCCTCTGAGGACACGGCTCTAGGCTTCCACATGCTGCTCATGCCGGAAGTGTCACTTGTTGGCTAGCCACCTGCTCCAACAGCAAAAATGCGACCACGTAGCAAAATGGAGACTAGATGTCGGAGGACAAACAGCGGGCTCTTTTCGCCACAGTGTCTGTTGTAAACACTGGTTTTTACTACCTAGTGCCAAAGGCATCAGTCAGCACAACCTCGACGTTTACTGCAACTGCTCTTTACTCTGTCAGGTCACGTGTTGCCCGTTCAGAGACTGGTGTCCTGGGCAGAATCCCTGAAAATCAATCTTAGACCATATTGTAAGCATTGCTTCTGTTATTCAGTGTAGATGCCTTTTCCTTCTTCATGTTAGCACATCCGCTTCAGTTCAGCACAAGGTGACCCGTGTCTTTGCACCAAGCGAAGGCCAGGAGAAGAAGAAATTCCTGCATGACGTTTTTAGAAAGTATCCTTACAAAAAGAAGGCCTGGTCTTTCTTGTCTACTCTTGCAATTTGCAACATAAACAGGATACTGGAAACTGTCGTGTGTTAAACTTATAACCGCACCCTAAAAGAGAAACGTTGAATTCCTTAGTGCTACCCAAGAATTTGGAGATGGATTTTTTTTTTTTTTTTACAGATTGATCCAAGTTTAAGCAAGGTCATTTTGATGGACCCTGTTCTAATATGGCTGAAAGATGAATAGAGGGAACATATCATTTGAACATATATTGGCCGACACACAGGGCAGGTAATAAGAGATCATGTGATGATGTAGGCAGAGCTCTGAGTGGCATAAATATGCCAAGGAACACAAAGCAATGCCAGCAAACAGCAAGGAAGTATTTCTGCCAACAGGTTTCCAAGCAAGCATGTTCATTACACATGTGGATTTGAACTTCTAGCCTGCAAAATCATGAGACAATAAATGGCTGTTGTAAACCATTCACTTTGTGCTGCTCTATTTCTGCAGCTCTAAAAGAAAGCAGAGCCTAAACAGGCTGCTTGGATCATGGATGGTTTGATGCACATGGCAGAAGCCTGGGGGCCTTTACGGCATCACAGATAGAGATCTGAGCTACACACCTGTCTGGAGGTTTATATGACAGAGGTACAAGTTTGAATCTTCAGGCAGCAGCTTCTTGGAGTTTCTGTAACTCATAAATAGCCTAATTCTGTTTTTTTTTAATTCATTCATTGTGTGTGTGTATGTGTGCTGTGTTTGTGTGTGTGTATGTTTGTGTACATGTTACTATATATACATATATATACATACACATATATACATACATACATACATATAAACATACATATATATCCTCCTATGAGAGCTGTAAATGGCTTCAAAATAAACTGCATTGAATATTCAGGTCCTACACTCATTTTCTCAGTGAAAATTGTTGGTGATATAATAACACTAATTTTATGTTCTCACCTTGCCTAGGAAGTCAAAATTAGAATTGTTATGAACTAGTGGCATATGCCTATAGGGCTGAAATCATAGCTTATTAGCATGAAAATGATAGTCTAACACAGTAGATGAAAGCACAGACCATGGCATCAAGTATCTGGAATTCAATTCCACCTCTACCACTGAACAGCTGGCCAAGTGCTTGTGAAGGGCTCTCATGTACAAATAGGTGATAAAATGTGCACGTTGATTGATTGCTTACTTAAATGCGGACAGCCGGAGTAAGATGACCATAGCCTTATGGGATTGTTGGGGTTGTTCCTGGTGAAACACATCAAATGAATAGCAGAGCCCTTGCCCACTTCAGGGGTGCACCCAAGCCATCATCAGAGTGCAGCAAAACTACATTTGTTGTCTGTATTGTCTACCAGGGTCTTTTATATAGATCAAGCTGGCCACAGACTTACAGCCTCCCAGCAAGCTGGAGGCACAAACCTATACAACTGGGTCCAGCTATGTTCCTTCACTCCGTAAACTCCGCTCAGAGTTCATTTCTTCAGAAAAATCTCATCTTGGTCACCCTACAACAAAGACTTCTTTGACTTTAGCTCAATTCTTAATAAAATTTGACAGAGAATTTTGTTTGTGTTGTTATTTGATTGGCTTCTGTCATCGCTTCTGTGCTAACACTATTCAAAGTGTGGCGTACTGGCTAGTTCTGGTCTGCAAACCATCACTTACCCACCAAGAGATAAACACAGAAACTAAGATTGTGTTTAGAAATTGTTACAGCAGTTTGGCACTGCTATCCAGGCTCGTATTTTGAGTGTTTGATACTTTTATTCTGTTTTGCTAGTAACTCATTTTCATTATCATCTATAAAAGTATCTGTCCATACTAGATGTTTTAAAACATTTTAAAAATAATCCTTCATTACATATATTTCAAAAAAAGGACAGTTCTAGGCCAGGGATACAGAATTTTTTTAAAGGTGGGATAGTAACTATCTGGGGCCTTTTAGGCTACATGGTCTCTGTTCCAACCACATGGACTTATCTTTATAGTGTAAGATCAACCATAGACAATACAGAAATGAATACATATAATGTGCTTCAGAAAACCTCATATTAGAGGGCTATTGCACAGCTCAGTGATAGACTGCATGCCTAGTAATATGCAATACCTTGGGTTTACATCCCAATTCTGCAAACACACACATACACACACACACACACACACACACACACACACACACACACACACATAAACCTTTACAAGGTCATATAATGAACTGAATTTAGCTCATAAGTTATAGTTACTAATACCTGTTCTAAGCTGTAAATTGTCAACAGAGTATGTGTTTAATGAGATTTCTTGTTCTTTACTTCCCAGAACCTAAGAGATCCCTCACACAATAGGTATTCAGTAAGTGCTGCACTTTACTTTTATGTATGGTTACTCTGTATGAATGTGTGGTAGGTACATGTGCACCACTGCGCTTGTGCAGAGACTAGAGGACATTGCTTGGTGTTTGGTTTTCTCCTTCCCTTGTGGGTTCTAGAAATTGAACTGATACTGCCAGAATTGTATAGTAAACCCTTTTACCTGCTGAGCCGTCTAAATGTCCCAAGTAATTGTTAAAAGTCAGGTAAAGATCTTTCTTGATGCCACACAGAGGTCATGTGCTCAAGGCCAACAATGTCATGGGTGACCATGAGAAAGGTGTTGACTGCCTAGTTAGCTAAACAAAAAGGATGTGTGCTCCAGGCATCACACAGGTGTGAAATGGCAAAAAAGCTATCACCAGTAGCTTCAAAGAAGGAAAGAGAGCTGCCCATCAGAAAGCTGAGAGAATGTCGTACAAGGTTGGGAGCAATAGCAATGGAAGATAAAGGGAGTATCTAATGGATTAACTAGTTGATACACAACATGCAAGATTCAGAAGGCAGTAATTTCCTCTTTAAAAGCCTTGGTGTATAAGATGTCTAGAGCATTGTCTATCTCATTATATGGTGTCTCCCCTTAAATTCTTCCAATTATGTATATGTTTTAAGAGGCTTCTACAGTTTTAGGTTTTCAGATAACTATTCACAAGGCCTTTAGTGTTAGTTGTTCCTCCTAGCATTCCTTCCTCTTCTTTGTCTCCTACCTCATCCATCAAGTAACCCCCTCCCATTGCCAGGAATGTGTTATGTCTTGTTGAGTCATCATCCAAAGGGGTCCCATGAGCGCCCCTCAAAATACCATAGGCTATTGCCAAGACAATTGGCTGCTCTCCACTACCTGATAAGACCCTACTGCTGAAAATAACACTCATGTCACTGAACACTGGCAAGTGGAGTTGGTGCCCAGCTATAAACTTTATACCTACCAACTAGCATCAATGGTGCTAGAAGGTGCTAGAAAGTAACCATCAATACCAGTGGGCTAGAAACCCTACAATCTACAACACTGATCCACATGCAAGACTAGAAGTAGAATAGTGACACAACTGTTGTGTGTGGAACCTACCACTTTTTCTTTGGATTTAAGGACCCCTCTATGAAGTGGAACACGTGCTTGACACTGATAAAGCATCCAAGAGCCTGAGACAAGATATTTCATGGGCCTAAAGGAAAACCTACCACTATTTTTCTGCTCCAGAAGATAGCAACAAAATGACTCCTAATGTGCTATATTGCTATATAGACCAGTGTATCGCTCAACCCTCATCAGAGAAGCGTCTGCTTGCAGTAGATGGGGATTAACAGGGAGTCATAATTGGACGGTGTGAAGAGAGTGAGAAACGTTGGAACTCTCAGTCCTAAGTGGCATGTTTTGATAAAACCCCTCTGCTCCATTTTCTCCAGTGAAATGTGTGCTGGCTAGTTTTATGCCAACTTAATACAAGCTGGAGCTACCTGAAAGGAAGGGCTCTCAGTAGAAGAAGTGCCTCCAGAAGATCCAGCTGCAAGGCATTTTCTTAAGTAGTGGTTGATGGGGAGGCCTGGTCCGTGGTGGGCGGTGCCATCCCTGGGCTGGTGCTCCTCCTGGGGTCTATAAGGAAGCAGGCTGAGCAAGCCCATTAGCAGCACTCCTCCATGGCCTCTGCATAGTTCCTCCCTTTAGGTTCATGCACTCTTTGAGTTCCTGCTCTGACTTCACACAGTGATGGGGTGTTGCCAGGAAGTATAAGATGAAATAAATTCTTTCCTCCCTAAGTTGCTTTGGTCCTGGTGTTTCATTAAAGCAGTAGTAATGCTAATCAGAAGAGAGCAACTCTGTATATCAACCACACTACAGGGCAGGCTCCATGCCCAGAAGTAACTGGCCAACAAGAAAGAAACTCCATGGGACACTTTTGCAAGATTTTTGCTTTATTTTAACATTTTTGTCTGTCTTATTTGTTTTGGGGTTTTATTTGGTTTTGGTTTTGGTTTTGATTTTCAAGTTTTGTTTTTCGTGTATGTGTGTGTGTGTGTGTGTGTGTGTGTGTGTGTGTGTGTGTGTGTGTGTGTGTGTGCAGTGTGTGTGGACTTAAGTGTGCTGGGCAAGCTTGGAACCTTCACAGTCCTCAAAGGCTTGCCATGAACTTTGGACTAATGATTGAGTTTTATGAGTAAATGCAGAAAGAAATTTTGTTCTCACTTAATTTTCCCTTCTCTATGGCCACTAATACCTAAACTTACGAAACTGAAACAAAGCTTGGTATGAGTAGATAGCAGGTGCCTCAAGACCTTGTGACTCTTCTGGTTCTGCTAGGTGAATGAAGCTAATTAGTGGCGCAGGAATGAAGGTATAGGAGGAAATAAATGGTGCTGGCAGCCAGACTCAAGAAGGCTGCATACAGCCATCAAGCTTTAGGAGTACAGGCTGGAACCATTGAAAGACTTTCCTTAGCTGAGGGATATGACCCCCAAATAATCTCTAGCTTCCCTTTACATCCCCTCACTGGTCCATAGCTTCTGTTCAGTTCTCAAGCCAAAAGAGTTGTTTTCCAAAGCTGTGTTTCCTTTCCTAAATACAGGTTGTGTCTTTAAAATGGCTTATAAAATCATGTCAACAGGTCAGGACCATACATTTTAATTAAGCGTGAGAAAAATGAAATAGTATGGAAGAAAACAGAAGACAAGAAAAGGAAGATGTCTTATTTTGGTTGTACACACATGCATAAATATCCTGGGTCCCAAAACCATTTCTTTAGGAATAGAGAGAGACATGGGCAAGACACATAAAACAAATGGCGAGCCAGCTTTCCCAAAATGCTATACCCCAATGTGTGACATCTTCCTCACATCATAAGAAAAAAAAATGGCTTTTTAAAGAACAAGAATGACCAAGTGTTTAAAAGAAAGAAAAGATTGCCTAAATGTTCATGTAAAATTCAGAAAACAAACTTCAAACTTGAGCAAAGCTTTTCCAGTTACATGTGTTTTTTTTTTTTTTAATATCAGTATTAATTTAAAAGAATGTCCAGATTCTCAGAACACTTGGTTTCGTTCTGCTTTAGTATGGCCTTCCTTTCTACAGACCACAGCACTAAGTACGGTCACTCACTTTTCTTCCTATTCCATTATCAGACGTTTCTTCATATGGAATTGTTGAACAGCTGGGCAGTGGTGGCACACGCCTTTAATCCCAGCACTCAGGAGGCAGAGGCAGATGGATCACTGTGAGTTACAGGCCAGCCTGGTCTACAAAGTGAGTCCAAGACAGCCAAGGATACACAAAAAAACCCTGTCTTTAAAAACCAAAAAATAAAGAAAAGAAAAAAAAAAAGAGAAAAAGGAAAAGAAAACCAAAAAACAAAAAAAGAATTGTTATAGCATCTTCCATAAGAAGTTTTCCCCCCATAATTAAAAAAAAAAAAAAATCCATTCAGCAATACAAGTATAGGAGAAAACAGAATTAACAATCAGCCCAATGTTTAATGTAAATAGTGACATTTTTTCCTTCCAGGAAATTTTACCATATTTTTCAGACCATAAAGACACACATCTGGCCCCGTTTAAAAAAAAATGGGGTGGGAAATTAGGGTGCGCCTTATGGTCCGATTGCTGGTTTTACTGTTTTTCTTGGTTTACTGCTCTGAAAACTGAGTGCGTCTTATGGTCCGAAAAACACGGTACTTTAACATGCAGGGGAAAGAAGCATGTAGATGGCATTACTCAGTGTCTCCTGTGTCTTTGAGTTATACAAAATTATTCAGCCTTACAGACAATTCCAATTCAAATGAGGAACAAACCAGGGAAGCATCAGAGCATGTCAGCCTTCTGCTGGAAGAAATGTCCCCTGACACTGTAAGGGGAGGGGGAAATGTGGGGATTCCTTTTAAACAAAGAATCAGCTGCATAATTCTCTGATCCTATACCCCATACCGTGCCACTCCTCCATGCTCTCCTTCTAGGCAGAAAGTGCAGAGAGAGCTGCAGGAAATTCTTACAGGGGAGTTTGCACGACCTCTGTCTGAGCAGGCTGCCGTTTAGAGAGAGAAATGAAAGGCAAACAGGGTGTGGCTGCACTCTGGGACTCAGTTTGGCCTGAGCCTGAACCTAAGCTCTGTTATCTCCTCTTTCCTCACCCAGGGCTCTCAAAGCCCTATCTCTGATTCATTCCTTTTCTACCCTCTGGACCTTGAACACAAAGAGCTGGTGTTTTCGAAGGATCAGAAGGCAATCATCTTCTGATTCACAGCGGTATCTGAGAGCTGGGAGACTTCCCCACCACCCCCACCACCCCCACCACCACCAACACCACCAACACCACCAACACCAACACCACCACCACCACCACCACCAACACAAACACCAACACCAACACCACCACCACCATCACCACCACCACCACTACCACCATCATCACCACCTCCATCACCACCACCACCACCACCACCACCACCACCACCACTACCACCACCACCATCACCACCACCACCACCACCATCACCACCACCACCACCACCATCACCACCACCACCACCATCACCACCACCACCACCACCATCACCACCACCACCACCACCACCACCACCATCACCACCACCACTACCACAACCACCACAGGCCTCTCCTGCACTCCTCCCCTTCTGTGTAGTACTGACCCCAGGCACATCCAGCGCAGGCCGACTGCACTCCGCCATTCCTTGGGCACACAAAGCTTATCCTTGAGCATGTTCTGAGTGGGTTCCTTCAGATCATTGCTCACTTTCTATGTAAAACTTTGCCACAATCCTCCCCTCAAGGAGCCATGCTAGAGAAGGAGAGAGAACAACTGTGAGAGCCAGAAGTGGTAGGTGACTCCAAGGAGACAGTGTCTTCTGGACATCACAGAGCTGATGCACTGTGAACTCCAGGACGCTATGATGGCACTCAAGACAGGCAATGGTTCGAACTGGACAATACCCTAGCACTGGGGAGAGGAAGTAGACATAAAGCCCCACCCCTAATCAAAGAGCTATTTGCAAGTGATGCCTGGCATTCTCCAATGGAGTGACACAGAGTAGATCAACCACACTGCAGGGCAGGCCCCGTATGAAGGAGTAGTAGGCCAACACAAAACGAACGCCATGGTTTTTCTACATGTTTTATTTTGCTTTGGTAATTTTTTTATTGTTTAGGTTTTTGTTTGTTTGCTTGCTTGCTTGCTTGCTTGCTTGCTTTGATTTTTATTTTTGGAGGTTTGGTGGGGTTTTTTTGTTTGTTTGTTTGCTTGCTTGCTTTGATTTTTATTTTTGGAGGTTTAGTGGGGTTTTTTGTTTGTTTGTTTGTTTGTTTGTTTGTTAAAAGAGGACACAATAGTGGGTGGGTAGGGAAGTAGAGAAGATATGGGAAGAGTCAGCACCTGCAAGAAAAAAAATATGACCAAAATGTATTATGTGGAGAAAAAATTTAAGGGAAAAAAATCCAAAACTTTCCTGCTATCTGAACCCTGCTCTACTTTCCCTCAAGGTGCTTCTCAGTGCTCCTAAGGCTAGAGCTAGTGGTATGCCTGTAGCTTGTTCCCTCCAACAGAATACAGCTCCTGAGGGCTGAGGTTTCATTTTGTTTGCTCTTTCAACGCCAGCACCTCAAGCAATTCTTGGTAGGCTGTTAGGAAATAGCTGTTGGCTAAAGGGTTAGATCTTGGGGCCATGAATCTGGCTCAGTGGGTCAAGGTACTACTGATCACCAAGCCTGACAACCTGAGTTCAATCAACTCCCAATCCCCACATGGTAGAAAGAGAGAACAGACATCAACAAGTTCTCCTCTAACTTACACCCACCCATATGCTGTGGCACATGTGCACTTAAACATATATACATAAATAGATAGAAAACTAGCTAGATCATAGATACATAGATGATAGATAGATAGATAGATAGATAGATAGATAGATAGATAAAATAAAACAAGTAGAAGGAAGGGATTTAGCGAGAAAGAAAAAAGCTAGGTTCTGAGTCCATGTGTCAGCAATGGCAGGCATGGTAGAAACTCTGAAGGGCAGACGACACAATATCCACAAATCAGCTCTCTTTCTCCTTGTAGCAGTGCCTGAGTGTCTGCTATGGGCTTTTAGAATCTTTCCGTACACTAATCATGAACCTTTCTTGCAACCTCTTCTTTTTTAGGTGCGCCTTATCTGCTTTATCTGGCTCTGAGTTCAGGCCCATCTCTTCCCTCTTATCCCTCAGCTTGGGCAGATCTCACAACGATGCTTCTACTACTTATTCCTGCTGGCCCCACCTCAGCTGGTTCAGGCCTCCAGGCTCCAGCTAGTCTCTAGTTTTTATGCTCAACTTAACACAACCAAGGAATCTCAATTGAAACATTTTGCCTCAGTCGGACTAGCTTGTGGCCATCTGTGAGAGGGGTCTTGGTGGATGATTGACATAAAAGGTCCCAGCCTACTGTGGGCATCACCAGTGCTGAACTGTGACCTGGAAATGTAACCCAAATAAACTCTTTTCTTCCCAAGTTTTTGATTTTTATTTTTTTAATCAGATTACTAAAGCAAACTAAACAACCACCTTTACTCCTAAAGCTTTCCCAAGTCCAGCTACTATAAAGACACATCTTTCATGATTATTAATAGCATGCCAGGAAACTCACATGCTATACCAGGTAGTTATCTGAATACATAACCTTCTGAAATCAAAATAATTTGAATTATTTCTGTTACAACTATAAAAAGCCCAATCAGTATGATGTCACATCCAGAGATTATGTAGCTGAATCTAGGTCTAACACACAATTAGGATACAGACTAAGGGCCTGACAGAAATATCTACTTGTCTGGATTAGGTCCTCCTAGCAGATATTGGATGGTATGAAGGAAACTTCTTGACGGGCCAACAAACACCAAGAAGATTCAAAATCAAGGTTAGTCATCTGGGTGTGGAGGAACACACCTATAATCTCAGACTTCGGAAAATAGAAACAGGAAGCCCAGCTGTACCACGACAGTTTTGCCTACATCATATTTACAGTCTAGGCTACATAAGACATTGTGAAGAAAAAAAATGAGGTTAACTCTAAAGCCTCTCTTTTTTTCCCCCTTAGTTTCAACACTCTTTCCTCCCTCTGGCTGAAGACTACAACTTTGTATAAACATACTGTCTGCAATGCCAGATTAGACTCAGGGATGTCACTAAGGAAGGAAGGCTGTCAACAGTGTGACAGGATTACTTCCAGTGTGTAGATAAAAGTTGACAGCAGAAATCCACCACAAGCAGTTGCAAACCACGCTGGGTCTGAATATTATTTGAGAGTCTTCAGAAAACAGAGATTCTGAGATCCCAACACTAGGTTTCCAAACTTAAAAGTCCAGATAAACAAGGCACAGTGGCATGCACTTGTAATCCCAGCACTCGGGAGGCAGAGGCAGGCAGATCTCTGTAAGTACAGGACCAGCCTGGTCTACAGAGTGAGTCTCAGACAGCCAAGGCTACCCAGAGAAACCCTGTCGTGAAAAACAAAACAAAACAAAAGTCCAGAGGAGAAAGACTCATTGCTGAGTGTTTTTACCACATAATCCTGAGCTTTGCTAAGGATGAGGTGTCCCTGATATCACTATCCCACTAGTTCCCCCTAGATTAAAAAAAAAAAAAGTAGTTTGTAGGGTGTGCATGCATGTGTTTGTATATATGTATGTGTGTATGTATGTATGTATGTGTATGTATGTATCCACTTATCAAAAGACATAAAACACTCTTGTGAGAATAGTGAGCTTTTAAGTTTTCCTAAAAACACTAAGGCAACATTAATGAAGTCAAAACTGCAACCTTTGAAGTATCTTTTTACTTGTGTTAATTTATTATATGTGGATGAAAGAACATGTGCTTGCATGTCTGCAAGTGCAACGTGTGTCCTGCCTGGTACCTGCTGAGGTTAAAGGCGGGCATCAGATCCTTTGGAGCTGGAGAAACCAGTGTCTGTGAGCCACCATGTGGGTGCTGGGGGGTTGAACCTGGTTTCTTTTTAAGAACAGCAAATGCTTTTGACCACTGACCCATCTCCCCAGCCTGTGACATATTTTTTGTTGTTGTTTTTTCTTTAAATCTTCATCTCACTTGAAAACTGCCTGAGGTTTTTGTTTTGTTTTTTATTTCAGAACATACTCAACTTGTATTTAAAGTATCACCTACCAAATGCCATCCACTAGTTCACCCTGAACACTGTGTACCTCCGACTTACTCAATTTCTTCCGCTACACACACGAGGCTTTAGCGTCAAACACAACGGGTCTTCTCTCTGCCCTTATTCTGATTTTTGGAGACGTTACATGGCCATGGCCACCCTTCATTCTTGGTCTACTTATTGAACTGTGAAGTTTAAAACAGAATTTTCTGTGAAGGCTTTGAACTCCAGGCCTTATTCCTTTAGAATACAAGTTTAGTAGAGACGGGATTTTGTGGACTTAAAACTGCAGTTCAACCCCTAAAATAGTTCCAAACAGTAGTTTAATGGGTATGTTTCAAATGAATAAAAGAAGAAAGGTAAGACAGAAGATAAAAGATACTGTGCTTGTGGCAAGCATCCTTCTTTCTGATCCACTGCCTCTGATGTGCTGCTGTGAGTGCCAGCACTCAGACGAACAAATGCGCACTCAGATGAACAAATGCGCACTCAGATCTCGGTACCTCTCCACAGGCCTCACGCGCCTTCTCATCATTTGACCTTTACATTTATTTCTTGGTTCTCACTTATACGGCATTCGAAAATCAGCATACAAAACAAAGCATGGACATAATTAATTAATTAACAGCCTAAATCTAGTTCTGCAGTAGCACAGATCAGACAGCATGGAGAATGGTACTTGAGATTCGAAATCTGGCAAGATGCTTGAGTGAGCTTGCCCACAAAACTGTAAAACATGATGCTCTCCACAGTGGTGGAGATTCTGTGAATGATCTGGCAATCGAAACCCAGAGTCCCTAAGAAGTATGTGTCACCAAAGATCGAGCAAAGTCCAGGCAGGCACTAAGTAACGTTAAGGAAAGCCTAGGATGTGCTCCAATCGGTGTCAACAGCACCAGAGTGAAGACCTTTGCCTCTAATACATCCTCTGCCATCTCCACAACAGCTGAGCAATCCTTGCACTATTTCCTCATTTGTTTGACTGGATGACTAATGAATCAACCTTAGTTGATGTCTTTTTTTTCCCAGTAAAAGAGTAAGAAGGACTAGAGAAAAAAAAAAATTCTTATACCAAAACAACTCAACTTGAAAACCCCAGCGGTTTCGATATACATGCAGGGAGGATGTGGTCTCCCTGTCTTTTCCTGCAGACAACTTCATCTTCAGGTGACCTGTACCTCCCTAAGATACATACGTTTTTCAATCAGAAGAACAAAAGGGGAAGGAGTCTTTCCAAGCACACGAATCTTAGGAAGCACGAAGCTTGCTGCGTACTACACAGCTTCTTCCACTTGAGCGACGCCATTGTCGACCTCATAACTGGCCCTGAGACGTTGAGGTCCTGTGAAGCCCTGGCTGTCTCCAGCCTCCTGGAGAATAAGAGTGGCAGCTACTTCAGAACACCCAGCAGTGCTGAGGGAGAAGAGACCCACCAAAGGAAAACACATTGAGCTTATTTCCTAGGATTGTGACCTTTGAGATGTGTAAACAGTAAGCGTTCACCACCAAGAGGTAGTAGTCGAGGCTTGACCCAGCTTTGCTGAGTCGGGTCTCCTCTTGGCAAGCCCCAGGCATGCACTCTGGGAACTCTGGTGAGAGAAGGCAAGGAAGAGAGAGAGCTCGGGTCCAGATTAGGATAAGTAAGAAGTGTGACTCAGCCGTGAGGCAACGTTGAGTAAGCAACCGTTACTGAAAGCAGAGAGAGGTCAAAGCGACGACTGCGGCTTCCATGCTGTCTGAGAGTAAGTTCTCCTACCCTTCCCAGAGTGCAAACATGGCTGCTTCTGGTGAAATCAAGGATGTGATAGCACTGGAAGCTGCCTCAGAGAATGTAGGAGTATTCGAGATATTCGATGCGGTGGTTCAGAGGGCGGCCATCGGGACACAGTCATTATCTCTGAATGGCATTTTGCCACGAATCAAAGTTCAGACTCTGTAATAAACTACAGGATGAGGCCGGTATGATGGCACAGCCGGTAAAACACTGGCTGTGCAACCATGGGGATTGGTTTAAATTAACAAAAACCATGTCAGATCTGGTGGCTGTAAATTCTGACCCTAGACCACACCGACAGCAGCATGGGAGACAGACAGGAGACTGCATTTGTACAGAGTGTCAGAAACAGCAAAAGAGACCTTGCGTCACAAACAAGGAGGAAGGAGAAAAGCTCAACATCTTTTCTTCTCATCTTCACACTCAACAGTGTGACATGGGCCCCGCCCAAAAAGTTCAACACAGATAAACAAACAAAAGTTAAGTATTTTTAAACTGTGCCAATATATCTGTAAAAGTATGCCATGGGAACATCACTTTCAATTTCACACTTTGTGCCCCACCTCTCTTTGCTCCAACAAGTATGTTCTTTTCTCTCAAAACTGGTTTTTCTCCTGTATGGTGAGGAACTCCTCACAAGTGAAGATAAACAGTACCTCCAACTAAGCCAGAAATCTATCACATATGTATATGTGTACATGTCAAACATATTTGTTCCATCCACTCCTGCCTCTTATCTGGCCAATTACCTAATCTTGCCTATTATACACCCTACGCACTGCCTGGCTCCTTCCCCTCCCTCAAGCTGTTGGCGGGATCCCGGATTTCTTGTCTTTGTGCAGAGTACTTCAATTGCCCTTACCTGAATTCTCTATCCTAGGATGCATACTCCTAAAGCCCAGAGCCTGTAATAACTTCTAATGTGATGTTTTTAGCATCGTGCTAGAGTATCGCTTTATATGTTTATCCCCGTGACTAGACATGAACCAAGTCATCCATCACTTATGCACTTAGCACAGCAGGACTTGGTGACTACTTCCAATTCCTGGTTAATCACATACCATCCTCAAAACATCATTTCCTGTTTCTCACATCGGGACCATTGTGTGAACAGTAATACCTTGGCATGTACAGTGCAATCAGTTAGACTTATTCTGAATTAGAAATAAACACAGGATATAATGAATCAGCATCTGGTAGAGAAACTTCAACTTCTCTGAAACTTTTTTGTTTTGTTTTGTTTTTGTTTTTGTTTTTTTGCTATTTAGCCCCAAGCTAGCCTGGAACTCAAGATCCTCCTGCCTCAGTTTCCTAGAAATTAGGATTATAGGCATTCATCATCACACCCAGCAAGAGAACTGAACTTTATTGGAATGGTTTCGCTGAGTCTCCGTGATTCACTTTCATCAGCAGTCTGCAGATGCAGTGGCCTGATTCTGTAACGTGCATATTTTATCTGTGAAGATGAAGGGCAGCATTCCAAATGCGGGCGGTCTCCCTCCACTGTCATTATGAAGAACTTCCTGTACACCGTCGAGCTGGACAGAGTCCAGAGGCTCTGCGGGCATCGAGGGGAAGCTGTCTTAGCAGTCTCACCTGCGGAAATAGCAATCAGAAGTTCCAAGCAAATACTGCCACATTCTCACCATGCGCAGTCAGCAGACTATATTGGACTTATGGGCTGATAAGTATATTCACCAAAATATGCAACCATTTTGGTCCACCTATTTACGTGCTTTGATTGTGTAACATAATGAAATTTTTAATCAACGTTTCTAGGTTACCATGCTTGTTTATCAGTGTTTTGATTGTGATATGTGACCTGCTTTAGCTATTCAGACGAGAGACATTACATAATGCGATTATAGGTGTATACACTAAAGCAAAATTGCTTACACAAGTCTATGATGGGCTCCAGTCTCAATGAGTTTGATGTGCCACATCTTTACTCTTCTTTGCAAGAAAGTTTATTTAAAAATCCAGAAATTATATCACTTCTAAAAGGTAAAGGCATCAAATGTTCTTTATATATATTTTAGATAGTATGACTAATACAATTTTAAAGTGATATTTTTATTTTCACAAAGTGTCATCTTGCAACTCCAATGAATGTTTTAGAAGTAATCCTGATCACGTTGCTTAGATTCTTGGTGCTGTGTAATGAAATGAGTTTAAGTGATGTTTACTTTGCAGAAATGAGTGATCTGAAGTTTAGTCAGACATGGAAGTAGGAAGGGTAAAAACTTTAAATGTACAAATTAGAGCTAATACAATTTCATAGGAATATTTCTAAATATTCAAATGCATCAAAAGCAACCAAGTTATTCCAAAAGACTTTAAGGCCGGGGGTGGGGATTGGGGGGGTTGCTGAAAAGATGGCTCAGTAGGTAGACCACTTAAGTAAACTGCCTATAACCCAGCCCTTGGGAGGCAGAGACTTTGGATTCCTAGAGCAAATGGACTAGCTAGGCTAGTCACATGAGTGAGTTCCAGTTTCAATTCAGAGACCCTACCTTACTTCATAAGATATAGAAAATGACTTAACAATGACCCGCCATCAACCTCTAACCACACTCATATGTACATTAATGTACACACTCACACACGTACATTTGCATGCTCACACGTATATACATACAGACGTTAGATGTTGAAGCTTTGTCTTGTTTAAATGATGCACAATTTTCTCAATAAAAATCCTTCCATTTATTTAGTGATGCTTCTATGAGTATGTGACCCTTAAATTGTAAACGTACACTCTAGAAGCCAGAGAGGCGGCTCTGTGGTTAATGTTGTTTGCTGCTCTTCAAGAAGACCCAAGTTTCTTTCCCAAAACACACGCCAATGTCTAACAACCACCTGCCACTCCAGCTCTAGGGCATCTGACACTCCATCTGGCCTCTGAGGGTACCCACACAATTGGTATATTCAAATACACACACATAGAGATAAGTAAAGACAGAAGTAAGCTCTTTCTTAAAAGAAAATAGTAAAACTTCACAACCTCTAAAACATTCAACAGGCAACTGAGAAAGAGTGACATTCTAAAAACTCAACATAAAAAAGTAAAACTTGGACCAGAGATGTGGTTCAGAGAGTAAAAGTACCTATGGTGGTGTACACCCTTAATCCCAGCACTTGGGAAACAGAGGCAGGCAGATCTTTGAGTTCAAGGGTAGCCTGAGTTACAGGACAGCCAAGGCTACACAGAAAAGCCCTGTCCAAAAAAAAAAAAAGTACCTATGGTTAGCCACAGAAGTCTATGACAGAGTTCAATCCCAGGAGCCCACAGTGTAAGAAGATGGCAACTCTTGACAGTTCTCCTTTGGCCTCCACTCTATTCATATACACCTATCATCCACGCACTATAATAATAAGTAAATGTTGAAAAAGAAAAATAAGACAATCTTTATCTCTTCCTCAATATGAATTGATATAAGTCATTAAAACAAGCTCACTCGTACACAGCAAGAACTACATACATCTACTGACGATGCATACTGGATTTTTATGTCTTAGAAGCTTAAAAAGGATAAGGGTTATAAAGGCAAAAGCCCTGGAAACCATTCCATGTTTACATATAATTTCTTAGACAAAAATACAAAATTAAAGCCATATTAGAGCTAATCTATAAAGATATAGACTCTGGGCTCTCAGACACACAATTACACAGTGACTTCTATTGACCTATGCTACCCAGAGAGAGAGAGAGAGAGAGAGAGAGAGAGAGAGAGAGAGAGAGAGA